>CM039129.1:20984002-21318019 GCA_022036555.1 Microstegium vimineum | reverse complement strand
CACTAACGTTACGGGAGAATCTGGCAAACACTCTTGAATATCATGAGGGAAACCCTCAGATCAAGTCCAGACTCTTTCGCCACGTACCGTAGAGAGTACGAAAACGTTTGCTCATTGGCCCGCGAATCTGTTGACGAGATGCTCACACAATCGCTTCCAATCTACGTCAACAAGATGCGTGCCAACGAGCCAACTTGCCTATGATGATCAGAGATGGCTATCAGCTTTGCATCGCTCTGATCGGAAGGTATGGGAGATGAAGGTGGCTGCCATCCAGGAGTCACCGGGCTATGATGCCCTGACCGTGGACGAGCTGTTCAGCAAGCTCAAGTCCTCGGAGATTGACTACCAGACCCGGGCCAAGCTTGAAAAACCGTCGAAACCATCTATGGCGTTAGTTTCTGGCCCCGGCGGTACGTCTTCTCCCTCCTCTAACCCTTCACACTATTTGTTTGCTTTGTCTTTGATTTTTGTGACAGAGGATCAAGTGGAGGCTCTTGGAGATGATGAGCTGACTTTGGTCATCACCAAGTTCTCACGGTTTCACAACAACCGTTTGAACCGTCGATGTGGTGGCTCAGCCAAGGGGTGCTACCGTTGCGGTGATGAGGATCACTTCATCGCAAACTGCCCCAAGAAAGCTGCGGGTGTCTTCACCAAGCGCAAGGACAAGCGCGAGCACCATTTCGAGGACAAGCACAAGCCCAAGGGCGGCTACCACCGAAGGTCCTCCAAGAAGGTGATCGACAAGGTGAAGGCCAAGCACCGAGCCTTCCTCGCCTCCCTTAGCGACATCGATGCCTCCTTCGACGGAGGTGCTTCTTCAAGAGATGATGAGTCGAAGGGAAAGGTTGAGGACAAGCTCAATGGCATATGCTTCTATGCCGACGCCAAGCACGGTGGCTTTTGCACCATGGCGATTGAAGATAAGGTCGGCAAGCGCAAGGATGGCCCCGACTACGACTACGACTCTGACACACCCGAGGTATCACCCACTATCGAATCCCACTCTCTCTGAACGACACCTTGATGAGTCAAGATGCGTTGCTCAAGCGTGCCGCGTGTGAGAGGAACAATTTTAAGGCAAAGTACCTTAGCACGCTTCATGAGCTAGAGTTTGCTAAGGCACAAGTGGTGGTTACCGAAGAGATAGAGTGTGATGCTTGCGCCATTCACATGTCTAGTCTTGTCACTCTCCAGGACAAGTATGACACTCTACTTGAGGAGGTCAGTGAGCTGAAGGCTAGGCCTAGCTTACTTGGTGCGTGGAAGTCTTGCTTAGGCTTGTGTTCTAAGCTGGCACAAAGAGATGCTAGGATTGTTGTGCTAGAGAAGGTTAGCTCAGATAGCACTAGAGAGTCGGATCGCTTTGAGGCTTTGGAGCTTGAGATCGCGTCGTGCAGACACAACAAGATGCGCACCAAGGAAGAAAACACATACCTTTGGTCCATTTTGAGTTGGGTGTCTTGCCGAGAGCCACAGTTGGGGATGATGCTTAGCCAATGCAAAAGGGCTGGCAGCACGAGAATAGGCTTTGCTATAGTTGGGAAGGACGATAGCATGTTCGGTAAGATCGGTGAGTGCAGTGGTTTGAGCGAGAATGAGAAACCCACCACAACTCCCAAGCTTATCAAGATCACTCCACCTAAGCCTACCAACCCCTCTGAGTTTCCTGTGAGAGATGGTGTGTTTGAAGAGCCACCCAAAACCACTCTAGAGAAGCAAGTGTGGATTGCAAAACCGAACCATCTTCGCAACCCACTTGATACACTGCCAGACATCTCTAGTGATCCCCTTCCTAAGAAAGCTAGAGCCACCCAAACCAACAAGAGAGTGCCTACCAAGAGTGTGGTGAGGTACCATTGTGAGTATTATGAGCGGGATGGGCACTTGGATGAGTAAAGCTTTAGGAGGAAGAGAGATGATCGGAGGCAGTTTGAATTGAACAACCGGGACATGTACCACCCACGAGTTGGGGTGCATGAACCGGAAGTTCATAGGCGCACTTCTAGGCCTAGAGGTACAATGTCTCAAGGTACTATGCCTCAGGAGGCGAGACCATGTGGTGGTCATGCCCGGCGGGGTACCGGTCGTGACCCATACGACTACGGGCCTCGTGGCGATGGCTTTAGTCCTCCCTTCCTTAGCGGACCACGTTTTCCCTATCGTGGGGATCGCTATCCTCCCTATCTTTGGGCAAATGGGACAACACTCGTATCCTTCACAGCTTACTAACCCCAGTGTTGCGCTGTTTGCTCACCCTATGTCTTTTTAATGATGTAGGAAGGAGGACTCAAGGAGACATGGCTTGTGGATTCCGGATGCTCACGCCATATGACCGGAAGTGCCAAGTGGTTCTCCAGCCTCGACCCCATGCACCACACGAGTATATCACATTCGGGGACAAGAGTAAAGGTAAGGTTGTCTACCAGGGGTCCATCCAAGTCAATTCATCTTTTGTCCTCAAGGATGTTGCTTTGGTTGCGAATTTACATTTTAACCGTCTCTCGGTTTCGCAACTCCTTGAAGACGGTTTTGAGGTGAGATTTAATCCAAACTTGTCTCGGATTTTGGACTCTCGTGGTGATCTTGTTTGCCGGATTTTGCCCTTCGGGAAGGTTTTTCGTGCAGATTTTACTATCTCTCCCGGACCTTCTCGTTGTCTTCTTGCCGGTTCTTCTTCGAGCTTTGAAAGTGGCATAGGAGATTGGGACATTTGAGTTTTGACTTGCTTGCAAGGCTTAGCTCAATGGACCTTATCCAAGGATTGCCAAAGCTAAAGTTCGAGAAGGATTTGGTTTGTCATCCTTGGAGGCATGGCAAGATGGTTGTTGCTTCCCATCCTCCTGTGACTGAGATCATGACCACTCGACCCGGCGAGCTCTTACACATGGACACAGTTGGTCCAGCTCGGGTCAGATCGGAGGGAGGGAAGTGGTATGTTGTTGTAGTCGTTGATGACTACTCGAGGTACTCTTGGGTGTTCTTTTTGGAGAGTAAGGATGAGGCTTTTCCACTTGTTCGAGATCTGATTTTGAGATTGCAAAATGAGCTACCTAAGAATGCCATAAGAGCTGTGCGTAGTGATAATGGCATAGAATTCAAGAATGCTCACTTTGCAACTCTTTGCTCTTCTTTGGGTCTCGATCACCAGTTTTCCTCACCTCACACTCCCCAACAGAACGGTATTATTGAGTGCAAAAATCGGACCCTTGTTGAGATGGCCAGGACGATGCTCGATGAGCATACGACTCCTAGGCCGTATTGGGCCGAAGCACTCACTTCTGCTTGCGATGTCTCCAATCGCATTTTTCTCCGAGCTTTCAAGAAAAAGACCTCTTATGAGTTGCGTTTTGGGAGACCACCCAAGGTAAGTCACCTACGTGTGTTTGGATGCAGGTGCTTCATCCTCAAAAAGGGCAGTAAGTTGGATAAATTTGAATCACGGTCTTTTGATGGTATCTTTCTTGGTTATTCTACTCACTCTCGTGCTTATCGTGCACTTAACCTTGAAACTAACCGAGTGATGGAGACTTGTGAGATTACCTTTGATGAGACTATGCCCTGTGCTTCCACTGCTTTTGTGGAGGAGGAGCAGGACGATGCCGATTGGGGTGATCCCGAGCCGACTCCACCGGCTGCCCCCGTCGACCCTACGATGTCTACTTCGGCTCACGGTCCCGACCCGACTACTTCCTCTACATGGGGGTCGTTCGAGCAACTTCCTTAGTCGGTGCCTGTTGCACCTAAGGGAGCTCCAGCTGCTGTCGAGGGGGAGGCCACTTCATCCAGGCAAGTCCCCGCCACATCCAGCGACAGCACCCGCCGGAGAACATCATCGGCAACATTGACCGATGAGTCATGCGGTCCAGGTCTTATATCTCTCACTTTGCTCATTCGACTTTTGTCGCTTCTTTTGAGCCCTGAGATGTTCGACACGCTTTGATGGATCCGGATTAGGTTAATGCCATGCATAAGTTAGAAAACTTTGAGCGAAACCACGTTTAGGTCTTAGTTCCTCCACCACCTAGTTGCCACCCCATAGGTACCAAATGGGTTTTCAAAAATAAACAAAGTGAAGATGGGGTGGTAGTGCGCAACAATGCTAGGTTGGTAGCTCAAGGCTTTTGTCAAAAGGAGGGAATAGACTATAAGGAAACCTTTGCACCCATAGCTCATTTAGAAGCCATTAGAAACCTTCTACCTTTTGTGGCCTCTAAGGGTTTTAAACTTTTTCAAATGGACGTTAAAAGTGCTTTCTTAAATGGCTACATAGAGGAGGAAGTTTATGTTAAACAACCTCCCGGTTTAGAAAATCCCAAGTTTCCAAACCATGATTTTAAACTTCACAAAGCTTTGTATGGTTTGAAACAAGTCCCTAGAGCATGGTATGATAGATTGCGAACCTTTTTGCTTGCTAAGGGTTTTAAAATGGGATCGGTAGATAAGAGGTTGTTTCACCTCAAGCAAGGCAAAGACACTCTCCTTGCCCAAATATACGTGGATGATATCATGTTTGGTGGTTCTTCTCATGCTCTTGTTGCCAAGTTTGCAGATCTTATGAGCAGAGAATTTGAGATGAGCATGATGGGAGAGTTGACTTTCTTTCTCGGGTTGCAAATCAACCAAACTCGGGAAGGGACGTTTGTGCACCAAGGCAAGTACACAAAGGATATCTTGAAGAAGTTTGACATGGGCAAGGCAAAGCCCCTCCCGACGCCTATGTCAACTACTACTGCCTTAGATGCGGATGAGGAAGGAGAGGCGGTGGACCAGACCGAGTACTGAAGCATGATTGGGTCACTTCTGTACCTGACGGCGACCCGGCCGGACATTCAGTTCGCCGTCTACCTGTGTGCTCGCTTTCAGGCGTCCCCACGGACTTCACACAAGCAGGTGGTGAAACGCATCATGAGGTACTTGCGCTTCACTCCCGAATTTTGTCATTGGTTTTCCACCTCTTCCTCTCTTGTGCTTTGCGGTTATTCTGACGCCGACTTTGCCAGTTGCCGACTTGATCGGAAGTCCACTTCTGGGACTTGCCAGTTTCTCGGGTCTTCATTGGTTTCTTGGTCTTCTCGCAAGCAGTCTAGCGTGGCACAGTCAATGTGCGAAGCTGAGTACGTTGCCGCGGCTAGCTGTTGCTCGCAGTTGATTTGGATGATTGCCACTTTGAAAGATTTCGGTCTTGAGCTTACTAAGGTGCCTCTGCTTTGTGATAGCATGAGTGCAATTAGTGTGGCCAAAAATCCTATGCTTCATTCAAAGACCAAGCACATTGAAGTCCGCTTTCATTTCTTGCGAGATCATTACGAGAAGGACAACATTGACCTCCGGCATGTCGAGACCCACAACCAGCTTACAGATATTCTCACAAAGCCTTTGGATCAAGCTGCGTTTTCTCACCTTCAGGGCGAGTTGGGTGTGTGTTTCCCCTTTTAGTTGAGGAAAACCTTTTGTGTATTTTAGTTCTTTTTGGTTCTCATTTGTCTTTTCTTTCTTTTCTTTGGTGTCTTTTTAGTGTTAATTGGTGTCAATGCATTGTGCATCTCATTTGCATTTGTGACATAGTTCATTTTAAGCTTCATATCTATAGCCGATATAATGAATCTATGCTCTGTTTGAGATGCTTTATGTGTCTATGGTGTTTCCTAACTTAGACTTTTTTTATCTCTAGATATGCAATAGAGCTAAGTTAGCAAAGCTTTAAAACTGAATTTAATTTCCCATGTCACCTCTGAAATGACACTAGCATGTGTAGGCTTTTGAAGATTCTTCTTGGCTGCCTTGGATATAGCTTGTAACTATGGCTCTTCATTGTTTCATTCACTACCTTTGAGCACCATGATTAATATCTAAAATGAAATTGCTCTCTATTTTATGAATTGGAAAGATCGAGTTGGGTCTGCATTAAGAGCACTTCACCGTGTGTTCGAGACTGCTTCCCATATGGGTCGATACTTGAGCGGTGTCGTGTATGACCAAAACCGGTGTGTCAAGTCCTTTGACTTCGCCCAGTTGGTAAGCAGTGGCATCACTTTGCTTACAACCACTCGCATACAACTTAAATGTGCCTAAAACTGAAAATTGGCTGCAAAACTCTGAAATTTGGAAAATTCATTTAGTTGGGTCATTGGCTTGTTGTATGAACTTTGCTAAGGGATATCTCTACTTGCTATACATGTGAGACCCTTTCTCTGCTCTCACATGATTTTGCATTTCATGGCATTTGTAGCCGGATCTTGAGTTGTTGATGTTTGATGAGCTACATGTGTCAACAAGGGGGAGAGATGTTTCATTCCATTTTTAGCCATCTACTTCCAAGGGGGAGAAAGAGTGCATCTCATTGGTTTCATTGGTTTAGAGCTTCTTTGGTCAAGGGAGTTTTGTGTGCTTCTTTTGCCCTAAGGAGCTCATTTGGTATCTTGAGTGTGCTTTTGCCCAGGGGGAGCTTTTGCTAGATGTGTTGAGCCTTTGGCTCTTCTGAAGGGTCAAGCTTGCTTTGTTGGCTCCAACAGGTTTCGAGTGCTTCTTGAGCGTTAAGTGTTTTAATTGGTTTCTTTGGAGTTCCCTTGGTGTTTCAATTGGCATCCTGAGCTTTGGGAACTGTGATTTGTATTTTAGACTAGCTAGCGGTGTTGTGCCCGCTTTTATGTCTCTTCTTGAGGGCTAGCTTTGTTTTGCTTGGTTGCGTCGAGCCATTGCCCATGTCTTTGGGAACCAAGTTTTGGACTCGTTTTGCTTCTCTCAAGTGACCCTGTTTTGGTTTTCTTAGCTTTTGGTCATTTGAAGAGCTTTACCTTGTGGCTCAAATCTGAAATGCACTTGTGTTGACAATGCACTCATCAAGGGGGAGATTGCGAACTGTTGACACAAAAAGCGTCAGGATCTGCGAACACCTCGGGCTTATACCCGAAATTCGCTATCCGAGGATGTGCCAGTCGATTTGACCAGTTAATCGACAAGGACGATAACTATAACAAAATCTGAACAGGGCAACGGCGATACGCCCGGATGCCAAGACTCAGACTTGATCAAGATAACTAGAGCAGAGCTGAACGAGACAACAGCGATGCACCCGGATGTCAAAGCTCAGAGGTACTCCCACGCGGAACTTGCAAGGGTTTGACAGAGATCAAGATGATGCAGCCCATCGAAGCTTGAAGAACTCGTTGATAAACTAAGACTAATGTAAAAAGGGTAAATTGCAGTAAAAGTAGAATAAGAGTAAATTGATTTGTTTTGATATGATTGATTATTTTTACACGCAGCCCTTGGGCACATATTTATACTCCCGCATGGAGAGTTGTACAGAGACACGACTTGTACCTTTCCTAAACAAAACTCCTACTTTAAAGGAAATAACTGACTCGCGCAGGAGTCGGACCCAAATAACAATATTATTTTCCTAAACAGACACCCCTATTTTAATGGAAACAAACGACTCGTGCAAGAGTCGGACTCAAACTACTATATTAATACTGGTATAAAATCACCAGTTTCCTTATGTCCTTCTTTCGATGAAAACTTTCCATCGGCACTCAATCCGCGACTTCCTTTTTTTACCATCAGCTATCCCTTGCTGACGTCAAACGCTAAGTCACCCTGTGCTCATCAGTACTCTATGCCCATCGGCATCGGCAATACTTCCCGATCGGCAACCTTGTACTGGTAACTTGTCTTCACCAATCAACCCTTATCGGCAAGAATCATCCAGCCTCCATCGGCAACAAACTTAGCATTCTTTCTTATCGGCAAATTCGACTGATAACTTTCCGATGCCGATAGAAAACAACCACCGATCAACACGAGTCTTAGTTCATTTGACACGTACCGAAAAACGGTGTCAACACATGCCCCCCAATTTCGGAGTGTACAATATTTTACGCGCCAAAATTCTCTCTACTGTAGCCGTTCCTTCCGAGATAACTGCACAACTTCCTCGATCTCCGCGCGCAGAACTGCAATTTATTAATAAAATTCCTCGACTATAGCACAAACAGTTGCAAATCCAATCATATCTCCTTGATTACCGCGCACATCCACTGCAGGCCTCTCCACATTCCTATACAGTACGAGCAGAAACTCCAAAATACCCCTGACCTAGGTCTATAAAAGTTACCACGATCCAACTTACTTTTTACCCTAGGCCCACTTTCACTTTTCACCTGCCTTCGTCTTCAACCTCCAGCGGCGTCTCCGAAGAACAGCCTTTCGAGCTCAAGCAACAGTACTCTCCCCATGCCAAGTACGAACCGCAAGAACTACCTTAGCTCCAATGGCGATCCACGTCGACGTCCCCAAAGTAAATCGATCTCTCCCTTACTCTGTCTTCTCCAAGTTCCTTTTCCGTATGAATTTTGAAATCTTTTCCCCTTTTCTCTCTTTGATCCTTCTTTCCTCTTTCAAAACCTAGGAACTGTACAACAGAGTAGTAATCCCTATCGAGCAATCCAATTTCAACTGCTTAGGCCCAATGGGAAACCCAGATCCCATCAATTTGATCAACGCGGAAGCCAACTGCATCCCCTTTAAATCTGAGTGCTTCAACTTAGGGTTATGGAAGGATTCTTTCCGTTCATGGCCCAAACCAACCAAGGGGTGGAAGAATGGGTACCTTAGGGTAATCAGAACACAGCAGATTTATTGGGGAGAGCGCAATCTAGACCAATGTATCAGGCTCTCCATTGCCGATATGGAGAAGAACGAAAACATGATGATAGCGGCTTCTTACTTCTGGTCTGACACCATGAACGCCTTTCTATTCAGACATGGACCAGCCACTCCTACCCTTGCCGATGTGCATATGCT
Organism: Microstegium vimineum; assembly: GCA_022036555.1. Lineage (NCBI taxonomy): Eukaryota > Viridiplantae > Streptophyta > Magnoliopsida > Poales > Poaceae > Microstegium > Microstegium vimineum. The sequence goes on along the minus strand of CM039129.1, from coordinate 21,309,208 downwards.
GACTGGCCTGGATGCCTCTTCTATCGATGTCTCAGCCCTGTTCCATAGGAAGGCCGAGTATAAGGTGAACACACGGAACATTGGCGGCTGGACCGGTTACATCCAGGAGTACCAAAAGACCGGATCGGTAGGCCAAAGAGAGCACGCCATCTTTTTGAATATGTGGCTAGAAAAATTCAACTTCTGTGGCAGAGTAGTTGGACCTACCACCATGCATCTTCCAGCAGCAGAACTCCTTGCCGATGGAACAAGACTCACTCTCGGCCGATATCTTCTCGGATCGGTATACCACCTCCTGCACCAAGTATCCAAGAAACTGTTGCTAGGTGAGCCCATCAGCAACCTTGGAGGCCCCTGGTGGTTCATAAACATGTGGTTAAATGCACACATGTACAAGGTTCTTCAATTTGACCTATTCAACCAGCAATTCCCAAGGGACATATCAGAAGATTACGAATATGGGGATGATGAATCGGCAACTCGTCCGCCACTCAATTTCGGCGAGGCCACCATAGTACTGCCAGGAACCGATGCAGATGCAGACTAATTTGGCAGATTCTTCCAAAAGATCTACAACGGAATCCCTGCTGTAGAACGGCTTTGGTGGCCTTACATCGACAAGGACAACCGATTCCCCTTGCTATTCAACCTTACCGATGGGAATGTGCCTCAGAATGAAGTGATCATGAAGGCCAACATTGTTCCTCGAGCCATTCTAGTTAATATTTTCGGAACTGGGAAGAATGCTCCTCCATCCTTTGAATTCTATTACCCATCGGTAGCGGCAAGACAACTGGCATTTGGCCAACTACCGATCAAGCTCTGTTATGCCTAGGTTGAAAAACCAAGACAAGTCATCTCCAGCGCCATGGACTGGAACAAAGTCGTCAATCTACCTCCCGATACCGACATATCAGACATTGATCTATCCTCCTGGGCACCGACTTCTTTCATCACAGAAGAATACAAGGTTTGGTGGCAAGAATGGAGACATCAACTGTTTGCTAAGTCATCACACCATTATCGGCATTTGATCGACGCCGACTACGCCATTCCCGATGATGTGGTAAGCTTTAGTCCAATGCATTCCTTATTATTTACCTCTATCATCAGTATCTAACCTTCTTGTTTAACAGGTTGACGATCCGATCCCCAAAATAAGCAGGAGTGGCAAGCCTTTCTGTGTCTGAGTGATGAGCCCAATATCAATCATCGGCCACAATGCTCCCACACTGGCTGCCTTCACCTCTCAGAAGGTACCTAAGGTTACTCTCAAGCCCAAGTCGACGCCTGCAAAAACCACGGCTACATCGGCTGCTGCTGCTGCTTTGACACGGGCTTTTGCAGTAAATCTTATCTTTACTTATACCGATCCCATACTGCTCATCGGCAACATTTACTTTATGTAACTTGCACAAAATATTTTTAGGCAATGAGACCATCGGCAGCTGCTCCAAACGTATGAACTTCCCCAACTTCTGCTGCCGATGTCCCCCAGGCCTCACCAAAACGGGCTGGTTCTCCTACTGCTGCACCAAAGAAGAAACGTCTAAGGTGAGCCACTCCAGCCACCGATGCACCAACAGCAGAGCCATCATCGGCTCCTATCCCTGATCATCCACTAGATGATGCCCTTGATCAGGAGATAACACCACCCGTTGCAACAGTGGAGGCGACATCATCATCGACACCTTCACCGACTGAAATCCCTAATCAGGGAGCGGCATCATCGCCATAGGAGCCGATCACAACAGCAGAGACAGTGCCAGCAACAGCACCAACAGCGCCAACCGCTTCTCCAACAAAAGCGTGCTCATCGGCAACTGCTGCCGATCTCCAGGATGAGGCTGTACCAGCCGACATGCCAAGTCCCAGGCAAGAAGTCCTCTTCAAGATGGTAAGTCGGTTACCTAAAAATTTGCAGTATAACCTTACGATCGGCACATCTTAACTTCTTCTTTCTCAGGCCCAAGACTCCCCAGATAGCTTGTTTTCCTTCGACATCAACCTTCCTGATGAAGATGAGAACCAAGAAGTCTCTGCTCCAGCAGATAGCCTATTCTCCTTCGCCGTCAATCCTCTCGATGAAGACGAAGATGAAGAAAGCTCTGCTCCAACTTTATCGGCGGATGTCAAACTCAAGCTTGAAGCACTGCTTTCTCTGCTGCAACAAGACACATCCCAGCTTGTCCAAGACTCTACTGCAGCAAAGATAGCTTTTAAGAACATCCAAGGCCACCTCTCTGCCGATATAGAAGAGATCCTCTTCCAGGCAGCATTCCTCGAGAGCCGCCAACTCCAATACCAATGGATCTCATGCCGCCTTGCCGATAGGAATGCCCAGTCCAAGCTTACAGAGGAGATGCTCAAGTTCAAGCAAATTGCCGATGAGAAGCATAAGAGCATCGGCCAAGTAGAAGCCTCTGGCACTAACCTTGAGCAAGAAATAGTTCACCTATCGGCAAGGAGGGAAGAGCTACAGGCTGAATTAAGAAAGGTTCAAGAAGCTTTGAACATAGCTAACCAGAAGAAAGCTCAGCTTCCCAATACCGTCAAAGCTCTTCGACAAGAAAGGGACACAAATGCCCGACAAGCAATCGCGCTGAAGAAGAAGATCAAGCCGATCGAAGGGTCTGCCGACGCCGATGCTAGGGAGATGGAGGAAATAGAGCAAATTCGCCTGCGTGCGATATCAGCCATCCAATCCTTGTTGTAATTTATTACAATTCATCGTATCGACAAATGTAACATTGACACTTGATTTTGCTCTAATATAATGTCAGTACGCTTTTACCGATGTATTATAACTTTCTCTTTCATCGGTATTCAAACGAGCACGCTATGCGTCTACCCAAATACTATGGTAATATTTCTTCAAGTATTTACCGTTGATTGCCCTAGAGAATGCAACTCCTTCGAGAGTTTCTAGAATACAAGCATTACCAGGAGCAGACTGTTTTACCCGATAAGGACCTTCCCAATTAGGAGACCATTTTATAAATTTAAAACTCTTAGTCCCAATCGGTAAAATCAACTTCCATACTAGATCACCATCGGCAAATTCCTTTAACTTGACCTTTCTGTCATACCATCTGTCAACCCTTTTCTTATTTTCTTAAATACTAATCAAAGCCCTCAACCGATGACTTGCTAAGTCTTCCAACTCATCCTTCATAAGAATAGCATAATCATCGGTCGTCAACTGATCTTGAAAAGATAATCGCCTGGAACCAGTTTTAATTTCCCAAGGCAGGACAGCATCGTGTCCATAGACCAACTGATACGGAAAAACTTTGGTTGCACCATGACAAGCCATCCGATATGACCATAGGGCTTCATTTAACACTACATGCCACCTTCTAGGGTTCTCTTCAATCTTGCGTTTGATAAGCTTAATGACTCCTTTATTAGTTGCTTCAGCCTGACCGTTAGCTTGAGCATAATAAGGAGAAGAATTCAATACCTTGAACCCCATACTAGCAGCAAATTCATCAAACTCTCCCGATGTGAACATGGTTCCTTGATCGGTAGTAATAGTTTGAGGAATACCGAATCGGTAAACAATGTGCTCTTTTACAAAATCCACCATGTTTGCCGATGTTACCTTCTTCAAAGGAATTGCCTCCACCCACTTCGTGAAGTAATCGGTAGCAACAAGTATAAACTTATGCCCCTTACTTGATGGTGGATAAATTTGGCCGATAAGATCAATAGCCCACCCTCTAAACGGCCAAGGCTTGATTATAGGATTCATTGCCGATGTAGGTGCCTTCTGGACATTACCAAACTTCTGACAATCCTGGCACCCTTTAAAATAATTGAAGCAATCTTCAAGAATTATCGGCCAATAATATCCATTTCACCTAATCATCCACTTCATCTTGAATGCCGATTGATGTGCTCCACACACACCTTCATGGATTTCACCCATCAACTCTTTTGATTCTTCTTTACCAAGGCATTTCAGCAAGACTCCATCAACTGTCCGATAATACAACTCATTATCAAGGAGCACGTACTTAGTAGCCTGGAACCTTAGACGTCTCTCAACCTTCCTAGACGGGTCCCTTAAGTAATCGGTAATTTCTTTTTTCCAATCATCGGCAACCATTACCAATGTCATGACTTCCTGAATCGGCTGATACCCTGAAGCATTCTGCGCTAACCGATTGGCCTCTTCATTATGCAACCTAGGAATATGCTCAAGGCGATACTCTTTGAATTCCTTCAATAATCGTGGACACTTCTCATGGTGTGCAATCAACACTTCACTTCGGCATTCATATACCCTAGTCAATTGATTGATCACCAACATAGAGTCACCAAAGATTTCAACAACATCGGCACACACTTCCCTGAGTAATTCCAACCCTTTTATTAAAGCCTGATATTCAGCCTGATTGTTCGTTGATGTAGCAACAATCGGCAACAAAATCTCATACTTCCGTCCTCGAGGTGAAATTAAAAGAACACTGATACCTGCTCCTTCTTTGCATATAGATCCATCAAAGAACAAAGTCCAAGGAGCAATTTCCACAGAGCTTACCATACTGCAATGCTGAGTAACAAAATCGGCCATCACCTGACCTTTAACTGCCTTAGCCGATTCATACCTTAAATCAAATTCTGAAAGTGCCAGAATCCACTTGTCGATTCTTCCACTTAATATCGGCATTGATAGCATATACTTAACCACATCATCTTTGCAGATAACAGTGCATTCAGCCGACAATAAATAATGCCTCAACTTTATGCAAGAGAAATATAAACACAAGCATAATCTTTCTATGGCTGAATACCTGGTCTCAGCATCCACTAACCTTCTGCTTAAATAGTATATTACACATTCTTTCCCTTCAAATTCTTGAATTAAGGTTGATCCGATAACACTGTCATCGGCAGACAGATACAATCTGAAAGGTTTCCCGTGTTGAGGTGGAACCAGGACTGGAGGGTTTACCAAATATCTCTTGATTCCCTCCAAGGCTAACTGTTGTTCTTTTTTCCATGTGAACTCTTGATCGGCTTTTAGCTTCAATAATGGACTAAAAAATTTAATCTTACCAGATAAGTTGGATATAAATCTTCTAATAAAATTAATCTTGCCGATCAAAGATTGCAACTCAGTCTTGTTTGTAGGAGCAACCACTTTGTTAATTGCATCAATAGATTTTCTGCCGATCTCAATGCCTCTTTGATGCACCATAAAACCTAGAAACTGACCTGCCGATACACCAAATGCACACTTGTTAGGATTCATCTTCAACCCATGCTCCCTTGTGCATTCCAATATTTTTCGCAAATCGGCAAGATGCTTCTCAAAATTTCCAGACTTAACCACTACGTCATCAATATAGATTTCGACTATCGTGTCGATGTACTTATGAAAGATGAAAAACGTCATCAATATAGATTTCGACTATCGTGTCGATGTACTTATGAAAGATGAAATTCATTGCTCTCTGATAAGTAGCACCGGCATTCTTCAGGCCAAAAGTCATGACAACCCACTCGAATAAACCGACATGACCTGGACATCTAAAAGCAGTCTTGGATATGTCTTCTTTAGCCATGAATATTTGATTATATCCAGCATTACCATCCATGAAGCTAATGATTTGATGTCCAGCAGCAGCATCAATCAGCAGATCGGCGACGGGCATTGGGTAGCCATCCATCGGCGTAGCCTTGTTAAGATTCCTGAAATCAATACAAACATGAAGTTTTCCATTTTTCTTATAAACAGGAACCACATTAGAAATCTATTCGGCATATCGGCATTGCCGAATAAATCCAGCTTCAATTAACTTCGTAATCTCAGCCTTAATGTCAGGTAGAATAGTAGGATTGCATTGGCGCGCAGGTTGCCGATGTGGATGGAAACCAGTCTTAATAGGCAACCGATGTTCAACTATCGATCGGTCTAAACCAGGCATTTCCGTATAATCCCAAGCAAAACAATCTTTATATTCCTTTAATAAATCGATTAACTGTTGTTTACATTGGGAATCTAAATTAGCACTAATAAAAGTGGGCCTATGTTTACTACCATCACCGATGTCTATCTCTATTAAATCATCGGCGGATGTGAAGCCCTGTCCCAATTTTCCATCATCAGCGAACCGATCCATTAACACTCTTCTTTAGGACTGACTGCTTGGATCAGTGTAATGTGGTAATCGGCAACTCTGAGGAACTCCGTGTCCCAAGCTTCACCTGATATGCATCTGGTTTGCTCATAAGTTTCCGATTCTGCCGACGCAACGATCGATGGGGTCTCACTTCGGACGACTTCAATTTTGTCTCCGATCCATTGCACAAGGCTCTGATGCATGGTGGAAGGAATGTAGCAATTGGCGTGGATCCAATCCCTTCCTAGGAGCAAGTTATAGGTGCCTTTGCCACTGATTACAAAAAATGTTGTCGGCAAAGTTTTACTACCGATGGTTAAGTCAACACATACGGCTCCCAAAGCTGTCGACACGTTGCCTTCAAAGTCCTTGAGCTTCATATCCATTTTGACTACATCTTGGTCACGGGCTGCCCGTCCACTCTGCCTTTAACGAACAAAGCCCTTAGGTGCTGCCTTTCATCATCGGCAGGTTTCTCAAAGACAGCTGCCATCGGATCCAAGACCAATTGCGCCATCTCTGTAGTTTCTTCATCATCGCTGACAAGTGCCATGAACTCCATCGGCAATATGACAACCATATTGATTTCCGCCGATGGATCCCTATCCTTGCGCTTTGGCCTCCACTACTTTTCCCCTGAGGGAGTCTCACTGTTGTATAATTCACCTTGGCGTTCGCATTGGATACTTCTCTTCTAAGTCTTGGTCAGACCCTTAGGGAACCACTGAGGAAGCTTGGTTTTCCAGACAGGCTGGTGCTACCTGTCATTGCTCGCATCGACACTTCTCCCGATGTTTGGATCTCTGGAGAGTATCTCTTCATCAGGCACTCTTGCATTGGCCCTCTCCTCAAGTTCTTCTTGATCAACGCGCCTACTAAGCCTGTGATGCGCGCTGAGTTTGCCCCCCAGTCGGTCATGTGCCGATCTCTTCTCTCTGAGCGGCTTGGCATACCTGGATGCTCGATCATCAAAACAAGGTTTCTTACCTGACCGATCGGCAGTATAATATCCATTGCATTCGGGGAAATTATCGGCAGTAGGTAGCTTGATGCCTTCTTCCCAACAGTGAACGAAGATGGGACACTTCTAGTGGTCCTTATGCCGAAGCCACTCTTGATGCTCTTCTTCTTCCTGCCGATATCGCTCCTTTTGCGATTGCCGATACTCTTGCCTTGGCTGCTTGTGCGTGATTATAGCATCAGGAGCTCTCTTGGCACCGCTACCTTCATCGGCAACTTTCTTGCCCTTTCTGTCATCGGCAAACCTCCTCTCGTCGCGCTCAGTTACTTGATGGTTGGGATCTACCGATGCACTTTTCCTAGCAGCTTCCGATGTCAGCACTCTAGTTTTTCCACTAGTCTCCACCATATTATTTGGAAACGGGTGCTGATCAATCTTCATCGGTTTTTGGACTTTAGAATTTTCAAATTTAATTCTTCCAGACTCGATCTCTAACTGCAACTGCTGCCTGAATACCTTGCAGTCATTGGTACTGTGAGAAGTTGCATTGTGCCACTTGCAGTACCTGATCTTCTTGAGCTCTTCGGCCGATGGAATTACTTGGTTAGGTGCCAACTTGATTCACCCTTCTTGAAGTAATAAGTCAAACATCCTATCGCCCTTGGTGATGTCAAAGGTGAACCTTTCAGCTTCTTTCTGGCCGAACGGACAAGACACAGATTTCTTATCCTTCACCCATTCGGCCGCACCGATGTTTAGCTCTTCATCTGACCCAGAATCTTCTTGTTCAATGAAGGTCACCTTCTTGTTCCATGTCTTCTTGGGTTCAAAAGTCTTAATATCTTGATCGGCAATCCTCTGCACAAGATGACTTAGGCTTTCAAACTCCTGAGACACATACTTGTCCTTGATGTGCGGCAGTAATCCTTGGAAGGCCAAATCTGCCAGTTGCCGATCATCAAGTACCAGGCTGTAGCACTTGTTCTTCACGTCTCGCAGCCTCTGAACAAAGTTCTCCACCGATTCGTCATTGCGTTGCCTCAACTTGACCAGATTGGTAAGCTTCTTCTCATGTATGCCAGCGAAGAAGTATTTGTGAAACTGCCTCTCTAGATCGGCCCATGTGATTACAGAGTTCAGAGGCAATGAAATAAACCATGTGAATGCCGATCCAGACAATGACGATGAGAACAATCTCACCCTGAGTTCCTCTCTGCTGGCAGCTTCTCCGCACTGGATAATGAAGCGATTGATATGCTCCATCGTTGATGTGTCGTCTTGGCCGGAGAACTTAGTAAAATCCGGCACCTTGTACCGATTTGGGAGAGGAATCAAATCATATGCGGGAGGATACGGTGTCCGATAAGAATATGTGTTAACCTTGGGTTTAATGCTGAATTGTTCTTTCATCACTTCGGCGATCTTATCGGTCCAGTATGCATCCTGCTCTTGCCGACTCATTGGCTGGTTGTTGATTGGTGGAGCCGGCTGATGCGCCCCTTCATGTCTTGGTAGAAGATGTGGAGTAGTCATGGACGCAGCACCAGTCATCTGGACGTTATGCATCGACTGATTTGCCGATGGGTAATTCTGAACATTTATTGGATTAGGCTGAGTTATCATATTCATCGGCTGCTGCACCGATGGTCTACTCTGAGTGTTGGTTGGACTTCTATACTGATACATTAATACACCAGACTGTTGAACCGTCGGCTGACTGATCCATCTAGGATATTAAATCATCGGCATATGACTTACCGATGGCTGATAGCTGACTGGCGCCTGCTGCTCCTACACTTTAGAGTAGTCAATGAATTGGTTACCTTGAGGTGCCAGTACCCCGGCCTGAGGATTCATCAACATAGGTTGACTTCCAGCTGCTATGTTCTGTTGCATTGGCATAGAGCTTGTCGATGGTGGCATCAGAGGTATTTTAGGAATCACATGGAAATCTTCTGATGGCACTTGTACAGTTGGAGAGGGCGTAGAGTAATGCATCATAGGGGCCACCGGCTGTAATTGCATTGCCGGTGCCATGGAGCCCTTCCAAGCTGAACTATCTCCCTGCACCAGATTAGAACTAGCAGATAGATTTGAAGGCATACTGTAACCCCACCAGTCGGTAGGAGCTGGCTGATTCTGGATAGCAGGTCCCACCATTACCGACGCCACTGGATCTGCACTGAGCTTGGTGACGCTTTCAGGACTCGGCCTTGGCGGTATAGCCATATCAGCAGACGGATCCACAGGAGCGGAAGACGTCATTGGGGCTGCCGATGGGCTTATAGATGCCGATCTAGGTTGATGATACGCTGGACCAATATATTGAGGTGCATGTCCTTCTTTGAATGATTGCATGACAGCATTATACATAGTATTGGACAGCACGCTGGAGTGGCTAATTAATGCTTGATTTAAAGCAGAATTAACCATATCTTGTAACTTACCAGGATTGGCGTCATACGTGACCTGCCGTGGCAACGGCGGATCTTGCTTATGCATTGCTTCACCGCTCCTGCTTAGGCTGAAGGATTTCAAATACAATTGCTTGTACTCCTCCATAGCCCGCTCCATGGCCAGCCTTTGATCATCTTTTAGATCGGCCTCAGAGACTTCAATGACGTTCCTTTGGTTAACGTCGGAGTTATCACCCATGATAGATGTGTAATTCTGTATAATTGAGTCCCACCGAGCGTGCCAAAAGAGGTGTTGACACAAAAAGCGTCAGGATCTGCGAACACCTCGGGCTTATACCCGAAATTCGATATCCGAGGGTGTGCCACTCGATTTGACAAGTTAATCGACAAGGACGATAACTATAACAAAATATGAACAGGGCAACGGCGATACGCCCGGATGCCAAGACTCAGACTTGATCAAGATAACTAGAGCAGAGCTGAACGAGACAACAGTGATGCGCCCGGATGTCAAAGCTCAGAGGTACTCCCACGTGGAACTTGCAAGGGTTTGACGGAGATCAAGATGATGCAGCCCGTCGAAGCTTGAAGAACTCGTTGATAAACTAAGACTAATGTAAAAAGGGTAAATTGCAGTAAAAGTAGAATAAGAGTAAATTGATTTGTTTTGATATGATTGATTATTTTTACACGCAGCCCTTGGGCACATATTTATACTCCTGCATGGAGAGTTGTATAGAGACATGACTCGTACCTTTCCTAAACAAAACTCCTACTTTAAAGGAAATAACTGACTTGCGCAGGAGTCGGACCCAAATAACAATATTATTTTCCTAAACAGACACCCCTATTTTAAAGGAAACAAACGACTCGTGCAAGAGTCGGACTCAAACTACTATATTAATACTAGTATAAAATCACTAGTTTCCTTATGTCCTTCTTTCGATGAAAACTTTCCATCGGCAGACTCCCTCAATCCGCGACTTCCTTTTTTTACCATCAGCTATCCCTTGCTGACGTCAAACGCTAAGTCACCCTGTGCTCATCGGTACTCTATGCCCATCGGCATCAGCAATACTTCCCGATCGGCAACCTTGTACTAGTAACTTGTCTTCACCAATCAACCCTTATCGGCAAGAATCATCCAGCCTCCATCGGCAACAAACTTAGCATTCTTTCTTATCGGCAAATTCGACTGATAACTTTCTGATGCCGATAGAAAACAACCACCGATCAACACGAGTCTTAGATCATTTGACACGTACCGAAAAACGGTGTCAACACAAACACATGGTGGATAAGTACCCATGTAGTTCAGTTTTGTGATTAGTGATTGTCCAACACTTGAGCGGTTCAGTTTGAGTGGCTTACTTCTAATCCTTGCGAAAGCAAGTGTGTGCCTGTCTATCGGCTTGTGGTGTGTAGGTGTTATGCCTAGTGACAATGGTCAATGGCGTGGAGAAGGTCGAGTAGAGGTTTGTCGTGCCGATGGACTGAGAGCGGTGAAGGGTGGAAGCGGGACTCGGACTGAGGGACCATGGGCGCCAGCGTACTAGCTGTGGTGGCTAGTACTTGCCACCGGCGAGTGCGAGAAGACATGGAGGTAGACAGAGTCGGCCGAGTCAAGACGGTGGACGCTTGAGTCGAGCGGAGGCTCAGGGGACTCGGAGTCCGACCGGGCGAAGACAAGGTGGCTTGCGTCGAGTGGTTTGGTGGTTTGGGCCTCAAAACCATCCGCGTCGTTTTCCAAGTTTGGGCCGCAAAACTCGGGGTTCGGTAGTTGAGCCCAAAGCTACCGGTGGTGGGTTTCCTGGGTTTGGGTCTCAAAACCTATGCGGAGCTTCCGAGGAAGTGGAGATGGCACGTGGCGGAATCCTGGAGGTTGCGTCGAGGCGACGGCAACTCCCGGCAAGAAGCGGGGCTGTCCATTCAAATGAGTGGCTGAGAGTTACCGACTTGGATTACAATGTCTTAGGGCTAGGTAATTCGGTCTTGTATCTAGGGGGTCTTTGGGAAATAGCCAAAGCCTCGTTAAGTAGAGGATGAAGGGGTATCCTCATCCCATCTCTTGAACCCTAATCATTTGCCCCAACTCTCTCTCTCTCTACTCTATCTAGTTCCTGAGATCCCTAGGTTGTTTCCACCAACCTTTGTAAGAACTTGAGATTGTTGCGAGGAATCGGAGGCCCTAACCTCCGTTAGCCATGGTGGCTTCGATTTCGTGATTGTGTCTGCGTTTTGCTTGTGTTCTTCGCGTTTTGCTTTTGCTTTCTCTTTTCCTCGAGATGATTTCTCTTTGTAGAGAGTAGCTTTGCGAAATCTGTTTGAACCAAGTTGTTTGTATTCGTGAGGAGCTTCTTTGCACCAAAGGAATTCTCCTCAAACCTCATGAGTACGTAGATCAGGTGTTTTCTTTGTAGCGTTCTTCGTTTTGCTCTCTTCTCCCCCAAATCCGAGTGTTCTCGTTTATCCTCTCCAAATTGAGCGATGATTTCTTCGGGATAGCTCCCCAACTGCACTAGGATCTTGCCTACAAAGTTTGGTTGCAGTTGGTGATCATTTGGTTGAGTTTTGGGAAGATTTGGTGGAGAGAAGTTCGTTTTCGCAAGGAACAGTTTTCTGCTCGTGAGCGTCGGACCTCTTTTCCCTAAGCTCCGGACCATAGAAAGTGGTCCGGTGGTCCTGACTTTTCTCGTGTTAGGCAGCAAGGGGCGTCGGACCACCCTCCGGACCTCTCGGCTTTTGAGCTCTGGACCTTTGACAAGTGGTCCGGTGGCTCTCCTGAGAAACACTACCACGCATCGAACCTCTCTCCTTGGTCCGACGAGGTAGTCTGGTGGTCAGGTCCGGAGGCAAGGTGCTTACTGGATCGTTTGGCGAGTGAGCACCGGACCACCTTCCTTGGTCCAGAGGTGGCATCGGACTAGTCCGGAGCCACTGGTTCGGAGCTAGGGTGCTCACTATGTTGGCGTGTCTCGGCGGGTGAAAGCGTCGGACCTGAGCTCCGGACTACTCGTTATAGTCCGGTGGCTCTGTTCCATCTGGTTCGGAGCCTCTGTTTGGTTGCAGTTTTCGCCTGTTTTGTCTTGCCTCTTCTCCATAGGGGTTGAGGACTTGGTTTTTGGGGTTTCCGGTGAGTTTTCCTCCACTGCCGGTGAGCTTTCATTTCTCCATAGGGGTTGAGGACTTGGTTTTTGGGGTTTCCGGTGAGTTTTCCTCCACTGCCGGTGAGCTTTCATTTCTCCATAGGGGTTGAGGACTTGGTTTTTGGGGTTTCCGGTGAGTTTTCCTCCACTGCCGGTTGAGCACCCAACAACTGAGTTTGGTTTTTGGGAAGAGTGGCCCGAATATTTCGAGAGAAATTTGAGGCTCCCATTCACCCCCCTCCCCCCCCCCTCTGGTCTCCATTTTCGGTCCTTCAACTGGTATATACAAAACTAGACTGGTATATGAAGTCAAGTCCGCAGGCATATCAGATAAGACATTAGCTAGCTATCAGTAAGTGAAAATTAACAAACATGAGCAGAACACTACATCAACACACTGAGAAGAGAGAGGGAGTAGATCCCGGCCCAGACAGTGTCGTGATCAGTCCTGCATAAATGATGATAGTCTCTACAGAGTCAAATCAAATTGAAATAAAATTTTGACTACATAGTTTGTTATCCAACAAAATATAAAAAATGGTTGCATAGTTTTACTTAAACTTTTTATAGCAAAAAAGTTTATTATTAATAGTGTCTTCACCTGAACCATTTAGCACTAGAAATACTAGCATAACCTAAGTACACAATGTTAGTGTTGACACAAAAAGCGTCAGATCTGTGAACACCTCGGGCTATTACCCAAAGCTCGGTATTCCGGAGGCGTGCCAGTCGATTTGACCAATCAATCGACAAGGATGATAACTAGAACAAACTGAACGAGACGACAGCGATGCGCCCGGACGTCAAGGCTCAGATTGATCAAGGATAACTAGAGCAGAGCTGAACGAGGCAAACAGCGATGCGCCCGGATTGCCAAAGCTCAGAGGTACTCCCACACGGAACTAGCAAGGATTTGACGGAGATCAGGATGATGCAGCCCGTCGAAAGCTTGAAGAACTCGTTGAAAACTATAGCTAATGCAGTAAAAGGGTAAATTGCGATAAAAAGTAGAATAAGATAAATTTGGTTTGTTTTGAATTGGATTGTCTTTTTTTCCATAGCCCTCGAGCACATATTTATACTCCCGCATGGAGAGTTGTACAAAGACACGACACATATCCTTCCTAAAACAAACTCCTACTTTAAAGGAAACTGACTCGCGCAGGAGCCGGATAACAATATTTATTTCTTAAACAAACACACCTATTTTAAAGGAAAATAAACGACTCACGCAAGAGCCGGACTCAAACTACCATAATAACAATACTGGTAAAGCACCAATTTCCTTATACTTATCCTCGATGGAAGCTTTCCATCGGCAGATCCCTACGGCCACCTGTAGTCCTCTGCTGCCACCAAGTGCTAAGTCACACCCATCGGCAATACTTTCCCGATTGGCAATCGGCAACATCCCCCGATTAGCGACCTTATGCTGGTAACCGTCTTCACCGATCATTCCTAATCGGCAACTACCCTTCATCGGCAATCAGCAATGACCCTTTCATCGGCAGTTGGTAATGACCCCCCATCGGCAATCGGCAAGGACTCTTCATCGGCAATCGGCAATAGCAGCTCATCGGCAAATGGCAATGACTCTTCATCGGCCATCGACAATGACTCTTCATTGGCAATCAGCTTCAGCAAGACTTCACCAATTAACCTTTGTCGGCAAAGATCATCCAGCCTCCATCGGCAACACACTTGGGCTTCCCGCAGCACTCTCCCATCGGCAATATCGACTCCCAATGCCGATGGAGAACGTCCGCTGACTAGTCAAGCCTCAGCCCATTTGACACGTGTCAAAAAACGGTATCAACAGTTAGCATAGCGTTTGGGATTCAACTAGTGCAACACAAATATTAATTAGACACCGTCTGTCAGCACAACTTTAGTCATAACTGAGAAGAACAATCCAAGATATATATAAATACTAAAACTATTTCAAAACTCTAATATTTAAACTAGGGAGGCCAAGTATTGGTTGGTGTTTCAAAACTATGAAACATCTATACATCTCGTACATGAATCAAGCTCTAATGGTTCACTCTAATCCTAGATCTTCTAACCCTAGCGTCTAAACAAACATACATACACATAACTCAGTCATACGCCATCAAGCCACCAAACGAACATATATACACACATCCAAGGCAAAAAAAAGGCTCACCATGGAGGTGCATGTCCGATATGCAGACCACATAAGATGGAGGAGCAGCTAGAACCACTAGACGGCGTAGATCGGACGGAGACAATGTGGATCGAGTCCGCATCCAGGGCCATCACTGCACGGGATGAGCACCGTGTTGAGATACTGCTGTGGTTGACCCACGCGGTGGCGCTGGCCAGCCGGCCGCCCGCCATGGCTCGACGGCGGTGACATGCTAGGCATGGCTCTCGGCCGCCCCATCCCAGGGTGTGCCCTGCAGCAGGGGAGCTGCCGAGAGGAGTAGGGGCCTGCGGAGGCCGGAGGAGGCAGGGGTTGACCCTTCCGGAGGCAGAGAGAGAGCCGAGGGAGAGCACACAAGGGGAGATGAATACGGAGGGAGAGAGAGAGATGCCGCATCGGGGGAGATTTGGGGAGAGAGACAGAGAGGCCGAAGCTAAGGAAGTCTGGGCGTGGTTTGCCGGTGCTAATGGATTTGTGCATCTTTGTTTTTATTTTTTCTTCTTTGATTGAGCTAGTGTGCGTTCTATTTTTTTATGCTGGCGGGTATGTGCTTGGGTTAATTTTCCATTTTCTTTTTCTTCTTTTTTATTTTCTTTTATTTATTACTTTGTATTAAACAGCCAAAAGCATGTACGTGCATATAATTTTCTATTTTCTTTTCTTATTTTTATTTTCTTTTATTTATTTATGATTTATTATTTGTAATAAACAGCCAAAACCATGTACATGCTGCTATTCATTTTTTACTCATTGTGAAACACCACATTTAAATAATTTCACCCTTTATGAATAATTTTCATGTATAGAGTAATTATATAAAGAAAATATTATTTTAGGGATCCGATTTGAGTTTAGTGTTTAGGATTAAATTTAAACTCATGTTTATGATCTCCCGCGATGGATGAACTAAAGCAGAGACAATTAAGATTACAACGCTCAACTAGCGCATAACACCCAAGGTGTTGCACATATCACCTTGTATATCAATGTTTTAAAATTCAATAAAATATTTTATATACACCAACCTTGTCCTAGTTTATGACATGGCAAATGTTATCATAATATATCATTCTACTAGCTTTCAGACAATTTTTATGACGTTTATTTATTAATGTCACTAAGTTGAGGTGGCTCCTAAACAAATGTCATAAACTAATCGATTTGTGACCTTTTTATCAAATGTCATGCCATAATCGTCATAAGATGGCATGTTTCTTGTAGTGATGGTCCACTTTTATATAACTAAAATGATGCCACCAACCTTAGGATCAAGGATAGACAAACACATCATGAGCATATTTTATCAAATAACCAGTTCCACATGTCCATGAGTGTTTGAATGCAGGAATGAATAAATAGAGCAAAGGAGAGCCAGTGGGGCCCACATAGGGGGTCGGCCGACAACCATATGGGCCCACCTGCTCTCCCCTCTCGGCCATGATCCAAGAGAAGCACTCCATAGTGATTTCCAACCCTTGGATCACTCTGTGCTTCCTCTCAGCGGCTCACATGCATAGCACATGGATCCATGGGCCCACACTAAGAAGATAAAACATGACAATCACCCCAGAACCAGCAATTAACATCAATGACAAGTGGAACCAGCACCAGGACGACTGAGGTGGGAAAAACCCTCAAGGGGGGTCAGCCGACCATCAAGTGGGCCCACAAGGCCCCCACTTGGTCCCTAACCAGTGGTGCTACCCATAGAAGGCTAGAGGAGGGCCCACCTGCCATAGGGCTGGTCGGCCGACCACCCCCTTGGTCGGTTTGGGTGCTGCCAACCGCCTTACCTATTCCCACATGCTGAAGATCACCACCATCCACCCAAGGATGGTTCAAGGGTCGGTTGGATCCAAGGGTGGAGGATTGAAGGCCCTAGATCGCTGACGTAGCACTGGAGTAGCCCCTACTCCACCTCCCATTATAAATAGAGTCTCATACCCCCCTCTCTACACATGGTGAAGAAGCATACAAGCTCTATTCCTTAGATTGTTCTAGGAGTTAGTCTAGAGTGGGAGTTAGAGTTGAGTCGAGTTGTGCTCGGGATTTCCGGAGTTGTCTTATGGAGAGTCTGGTATAACTCTTGTATGTTTCCTTCTTTGTAAGACTTTATCTTATTCAATATATATATATTCCTCTTTACTTTACTTTACTTTACTTTACTTTACTTAGGAATCATTGGAACAAAGAATGGAACTGCTCCAATTATAAGATGGACGCGTATTGTGTCACGAAACCGCCCAACATATAAGAGCACTAGTATAATGGTCACCATTTCTGACGACACTGTCCAACTAGAGCCCATATAAGCCCGGTAGTCCTTGAAATCTCGAAGGATCTCAAACCACAATAAGTAACAACCCGAGATCGTACACTAGATTCAGTAACCGCACATCCACAGTGATAAGTTCGAAATGAAATAAAATTACAACAGAGTTTTAAAGAAGTGTTATTACAACACCAAGTTCAAATCAAAGTAGCGGAAGTCTTGTTTTCACAAACACCCATTGCAAACTGTTTAACACAAATATAGTGCCATGCCTAGTACAGTCCCATCAAAAGCAACAAGGAGAGACATCAGAATTCACCATTGCCTGTGGTCGTCAATCATCATCACATGCAGGGAAGAGGCACACCTAGCAATAGCCAGAATAGACCATACCATCTGCAACAAGGGTAAAGAAACCCTGAGTACTCAATTGTACTTAGCTATACTTACCCGACAGAGAAATAGATATATAAGCATAGACACTTCAAGGGTTATGCAAGGCTTTATCAGGTGGATCTCATGAGATAGCAGACTTTTGCATAAAAGAGCATCCTAATTACTCATGTATTCTAATCATTAGAAAACAACATTTGGGAGCAGATTAAGTAACATTAATCAGATCTCATTAGCACCTGTACTAGAGCAATCACTGAGTTATCATCCAATAATAACCATATTGTGCTTGGCATAGAAACCACATAACCATCTTTTGGTTACTTATTATAGTTCAGTTTTCTACAGTGGGAGGAAGATCTTTCAAGTTTCTCACTGACGGGGAGAGACCGCGATTCGAATCGAATTCCTATCCAGCTGGAGGTTTATTTCTCAATCACACCCAAGCATGCCTGCCAACACACTTATTCAGGTCACCTTCAATATAGCTCGGGTAGCCGCGGATCTCCCAGGTACAGGCATGCGTAGCGACTCACGGTAGCCAGGTAGCTCAAGTAGTGCCTGCCCTTGGTGCCAGGCCAGGACGATCAGGGTGCTTGCCCATGGTCTAGTATTCCTCTCGCGGTCTTCATGACCCAAGTAGGGGGAAGTCCGGCCCGAACATACAGAGTTAGGCTTCGCGGTCGAAAGGAGTTATTCGGCCAGCTATGAAGGAGGCATGTGTTCAATCTCGGCTGATGTCCAACCACGATCTAGTGCCTAGCGACATAGGCGGAGAGAACCCGCTCACAAGACCTCCAAGTCAAGTGGCTCACAACACCTTGTCTGCCTAGTCTCGATTTATTACTTCCACATGGTTATTTTCCACCATAGCAAATATAGTCAACCATGACGAGCATCCTATCTTTGTGGGGGATGGTAGACCACCCAGTCTACCGGTCTAAGCATGGCTAAGCAGAGGTTTCGATCCTTGGCCTACAAGGTTCTTTTTGTTGGACAAGGGGATATAATGTAGCAAAGGGTTTCATCCAACTCCTACTAACTTAATGCACAAGCAAGTTGTTGTATTGTAATTAAAATGCTTTGAAATAGAGTAAGAAAGGTGTATAATGCTCCGGGGCTTGCCTTTCACAAAGATGGAAGGAAGGTGGTTTGGGTACTCGGGAAGGTCAGGGCCCTGTTCTCCTTCTTTTGGAACTTCTGGAGCTTGAATCTCTGGTGGGACTCCTCCTTCCAGCTTCCCAAACTCCAGCAAGGTCACTCCCTCCGGCGATCCTGGATGCATGTATACATGTATGATGATCCAATATATATGACAAGTCATATACTAGAAATGAGATATGTCTAATGCATATGAATGAATGCTCATGATGAATGTATTATGCAACATTTTATCTCATTGATCGAATATGTGAAAATCTCTTCGGCTGTAGGGAAGTTAACACTTACCCTTCTTTAGCAACCTGTAATAGAGTTTCTCCTCTGAGGTAAGTTGTCTTGCACCTGTATTTTAAACAAGTTTTATGGTTTAAGTTACTTGCTTAACTTACACAAAGAACAACATGGCATAAAAACTCTTAAAACAGCAGCTAGAAGAAAACTGTGTAGCTGGAGCTACACACAACCAAAAATTACACACTTGCACATTCTGGAAAGCTTATGAAATTGTCCACAAAACACTCCATAAACTCCCCAGCTAGATCCAACATTTAAAGGGCCTAACAGACACTTTAAGCAAAGCTGTTTTGAAGAAATAGGGAAACATAGATTTAAAGCTGAACTTATAAAAAACACTCAGGTTAAACTAAACAGGTTAAGGCTGTGAAAATGTAACACCAGATAGATTAACAAGTTATCTACAACAAATTCAACTGTAGCTACTGCTGAAACTAAACATAAATAGCTCAAACAATTCTAGCAAGAAAACAGGTTCTTGCTGTTTGAACAGATTCCAGATATCACTTAAGATAGTTATAAAGCTGGATAACATAATTATCTACCACTTTGGTATTCACAACATCAACAGCAACCATACATAAAACAAGGTTAAAATTACTTCTTTGCTGGTGATGAGGAAACAAGCACACTTTAAGCATTAATTACTTAAACAATTTGAAATGTGTAAAACAACAGATTTCATATTTTTCTTAGCTTATACTAATCAAACAACACATGTACAAAAATTACCAAGCATAGCAAACACATATAACTTAGCTTAGCAAATTAAACAAGGTTGCATTCAATTAAACAAGCATTTAAACAAAAGAACTACAACATGCAATTAAACAAGCATTTTAACATTTTTCATGGGAAGTGCATGTTGAGACAAGCTCAACACAATAAGAACCATGATTTTAGCACATACCAAACTCTAGTTATGAATTAAACAAATTAAACTAAGCATATAAAGCTTGCTGTCCACTTTTATCAAAACAACACAGAATAACAGTAACAACAAGTTACTTAACATTTTTCATGTATAGAGAAAAATATAAAAAAGCTAACAGAACTGGTTTCATATTTTTAGCATTTTTCTGAAATTAGTTATGAATTTCCAAAGTTAGCAAACAAAACTGAAAATAACAAAACAGAGAAACACTTAGAGACTATGACACGTGGGACCCACTGGTCAGGTTCTTCCCCCACAGAACCAACTGCACTGGAGGTTCTCGACCGTCGGTTCCTCGTCGGCGGTGAGGTCTCTAGCCAAACCAGCCCCACGGCGGTGTTCTTCTTTGCAACCCCCATCGAACCATGTAACTGGTTCTAGCCCAGGTTCACCGGAGCAGGCTCGACGGCTTCCATGTCGGCACGGCGGCGTTGCGGCTCTTACGTTGGTTGGCGCAACCTTCCTCCGGCCAAACTAGCGACAGTTACAACTACACGGAACCCAAGCGACCCGATCTAGCCCGGATTGGGGCCGTGCGAACCCTCTGATGAGCTCGGCCACATGCACAGCGGCACGGTGGCGAGTTCACGGCGGCACGGTGCTGCTGTTCCGGCGATGGCGAGGCACAATTGCTTCAACCAACTCCGGCCACCTAACCACAATCTAACCAGCTAACCTTAACATGACTTAGACGAACTCGAGCGACGCTGAGAAGCCCAGCGTACCCCTCGCCGACATTGCAGGTGCCATGTGCCTGCGCGCGGCGGAGTTCCTGTTCTGGCGAACCCTAACCCTAATCGTTTCAACTGACTCCTCGGTGAGCATCTACGACCTCTAGGCTACCGCGTACGAAAGCTAGAAGGGAGGAAAATGGCGCCACTGCTCTGCACGGTCTGGCTCACCTGCTTGGTTAGCGCAGAAATTGAGTGGCGCAAAAGGTGGAGCGGGGCAAGGCGAAGCTATAGCTGCGTTTTGGCGGCCAATGCGGCGGTGTTTAGCGCAGGCGAGCTCGGCGATGGCGCGGTTGTTGTGCTTTCTTGCACAAAGCAGAGAAGAGAGGGAGAGAGCGAGGGCGAGAGTGCGGCCGGTTGCGAGGTGGAGTGTGCGGTTTGCCAAGGACGCGGCCGGCGCGGGCGTTTTGCCGGTGTACGACTGCCACGCGGCGCAAGATGCCCGACACGGTCGTCCACGACCGGACGGCGCGCGCTGCCTCTGCATTCGAAAATGCGATCAGGCCGACGGACAGTAGGTTTTGCCACGCGATTAACTCCCTAACCTCTACGTCTCAGCTTCAACCAATTGCACACTTTTGTAGAGCTATAGCTAAACTCCAACTTCAGTGCAATTTGTTTGAACTGAAACGGTTTGGATTTCAAACTACAAGCATTCAAACAGGACATCATTCAAATTGAAAGTCACTTAGGACTTAGGCAATTCAGAGAACTAAAACAACCCCCAAATCAGCCTTAATTGGCCAATTAGGGTATTTTAGGATCCAAATCACCTCAAGGTGGTTAAACAATGTTTGTTCAAATTAAAAACTCTACAACTTTGCTTAAGCCAACTTTGCCAAACAAAGCCATTAAAAAGGTCAATTTGTTAAATCAAGCAAAAAGGGTTCTTAGGGTCAACGGAGGAGCTTAAACCCTAGAAGCCTAATTGGACTTGATCATGAACATAAACAAGGTTCCAAAATCATCCCTAAGTATTTCTAGTTGGTTATTAGTGATCAAAACATCAAGCACTTGGTTAAACAAGTATAAATTACTTAAAGCTAAGTTTATGCTAACACATACACACAAGCCAAACAAGATGGTCACTAAGGTTATCATTTCATATGATTATTGAAATGCGTGAATGCAATGATGCTTGTGCTCATGCTCATGAAATGATATGCAAATGCAAGCTTAACACCTAGGGTGTTACAGCCCTTCCCCCCTTACACAAATCTCGTCCCGAGATTTGTAAGGCTTACCATTTTTCATAGAAAGCAGGGTAGACTTCCTTAAGGTAGTCTTCCCGTTCCCATGTAGCATCTCATTCACTTTGATTGTTCCACATTATTTTGTAAAACTTGAAACTTTGTTTCGAGTTAATCTTTCTTTGGTGTCCATGACTTGGACAGGTTTTTCTTCAAAGGACAAGTCTGAGTGCAACTTCAGACCTGAAGGTTCGATATGTTCCTCTGGAACTCTCAAACACTTCTTAAGCTGGGATACATGAAATACATTGAAGATAGCCCTCATCTCTGGTGGTAACAACAGCTTATAGGCTACTCTTCCACTTCTTTCAATGATCCTGTTTGGTCCCACATACCTTGGAGCAAGCTTTCTCTTAACTCCAAACCTTTGTACTCCCTTCATAGGTGATACTTTCAGGTACACATAATCACCTACTTCGAACTCAAGTTGTCTTCTTCTCTTGTCCGCATAGCTCTTCTGTCTGAACTAAGCTGCACGCATATGTTCTTGTATCACTCTAACTTTATCTTCAGCTTCTTGTACAAAGTCGATATCGTAGTATCTTCTTTCTCCTGGTTCGACCCAATTGAGAGGTGTTCTACACCTTCTGCCATACAAAGCTTTGAACGGAGCCATCTTGATACTTTCTTGATAACTATTACTGTAAGAGAACTCTGCTAATGGTAACCAACTTTCCCAATATCCTTTTGAAGAGATCACACACGCTCTAAGGAGATCTTCGAGAATCTGGTTAACTCGTTCTATGTGTCCTGATGTTAAGCTGAACTGCGAACTAGATTGGTTCCAAGCTGCTTATGCAAATGTTCCCAAAAACGAGTGGTGAACTGCGGTCCTCTATCTAACACAATTGTTCTTGGAACACCATGCAAACGAACTATGTGAGTGATATACATCTCTGCATAATCATATGGTCAGTTAGTGGTGTGAACTAGTATGAAGTGCACTGACTTGGTTAACCGATCCACAATCACCCATATCGAGTCATGACCTCTCTGCATAGGAGGAAGACTTGTTATGAAATCCATGCTGATTTCTTCCCATTTCCATCCTGGAACTGACAAAGGTTGTAAGAGTCCAGCGGGTTTCATATGCTCCGCCTTCACCCTACAACATACATCACATCTTGCCACGAATGCGGCAATCTCTTTCTTCATTTTTGTCTACCAAAAACATTGTTTTAAATCATGATACATCTTGCTACTTCCTGGATGTATAGGTAGCTTAGAGGAATGTGCTTCCTCTAAGATTCGATTCCTCAAATCCTTATCTTTGGGCACAACAAGACGATCTTTAAACCATAGGATTCCTTTCTCATCGATCCTAAAACACTGCAAACCTTCTTCTTTCATCTTTCTTTTGATATGGAACACACCCACATCAGTTTTTTGACCTTCTATGATCTGGCTTTCTAGCGAGCAACTAACTGTAAGATTGTACAACACTGACGGGTGTAGAAAGTTAAACTTGTCCGGGGTAAGCGATGGTGGTGGTAGTGGTGGATTTGGTAGAGGAGCCTCATCCTCATCACAGTGATTCCCACCACTTCTAGAGCCACGGGAGTGAGTGTTGGCAGGCATCTGCATGAATTTGATAGCAAGTGTTGACACCAGAATTTGGCCAGCTAGGAATATCATTGACAAAGAACAACACAAGGAGTTTTCTTCGATATATTGAGATAATCCTGACCTCTAAGACTGCTTCACGAGCGCAATTATTATATTCGGCCACATACAGTTTCAAAGTCCGGGGTGACAGAGACTTTCATTATCCAACAAGATTAGTATCATGGCCGAATTATTTTATTCATGCATGACAACAAAGCTGGGCAGGAGTTCAATGGAATGTATCTCTAAAGCTCGAGGCATATCACGTTGCTTGCCTGGATCTCGATGGTGCGCGTGCATAAAAAAGGAAGCTAGCCAATCCAAAGTTAACATGTATATGCGAAGCCAGCCAGACTTGGTATATACCACGTTACCTGCCTAAGTTAATGGTGCATCACGTATTTGCAAGGGAAGGAAAGGAATATTATTTTATTCAAGATAAGAGAGTTGTCCAAATGCACATTGATGATGGAAGAGGCAAGTATCTACGCGATTGGCCAGCTCATGTTGCCAAGGATGTTCTATATGCGAATATCAGGCTATCGCGGGCTCTCATGTTGCCAAGGATGTTCTATATGCATATATCAGGCTATCGCGGGCTCTACGTGAAAGGAGATAAGGTCCATGTATCTTAATGTTTCCTTTTATGTAGATGTTTTGTTAGGCAGGTCTCGTACGTCGGTTAGCTAGGAATCATCAGCCCACGGGTATAAATATAAACCCCCGGCCATTGTAGAAAGTGTTCACAACCAAACCAATACAACTAGCCCCATGCTAACTTCGAGTCCTTTGTCGTGTCGTCGAGTTCTTCGAGAGGAATCATCGATCCGTCGACCTCCATAAGTCTTGGTGACCTTGTTATCATGTCTAGTATCATGCGGTGGATTTAGATATTGATGCAAGTAGTCTTGTTTATTATCAATGATCGTGCGGCGGATCTTTGTTCAATAATCAAGAGGTCTTCACTTGTGTTTTGTTTATGAGTAAATGTCATGTGGTGGATATTTGCTTGTATGCTTAGCAAAAGCAAGATAGTTATCGGCTCCTATAGATCTGGCAAGATCTACTGGGTTCATTAAGTTATCGTGTTGGATGTTTTATATAATCTTTACAATTTGCAAACACTCTTTTGCCCAATCTAGATTGATACGGTTCGACTCTTATTAGTTTATATAGATCTACCTATGTTATGATGAATTGCTTTCATGTTGTTTCAATGAGTAGATCTTGTATCTATAAATAGCCGAATTAGTTTGAATCTAGATTGTCACGTGTTGCGGGTTCATGCATGTTATCCATGTTTAAGCTTTGATGACGCTGGGTGTCATGCGGCAGATGCAGGCTTTAGATTAGTTTAATCATATTTTCTTACGTGTTTCCTTCATCATGGACCCCAATTCGGCTGATTGCCGAGATTGGTCATGCTGTAACTTATAATCAATTACGAGTCGTTCGTATGTCATCTTTTCGTGTATGCGCGTTCGGCAATCAGTGAGTTGTGCGTTACATGTTTATTTTAGCCGAATGTTCTATAAAACCTGTTGTCAGATAGCTTTCATAGCTGTATATCGTTTTAAGTGGCTTCAGGGCCGTACATATGGAACTGTCTGGTATTACCTGGCATGTTCCAGTTTATATCTAATGACTTTCATCCCTTGTTAGTTTCAGGTCAAACTGACTGGCACGTTTTCGATTCTCGAAGCATCCGGGCACCCGATTGAAGTCACGCTTTCCGGCTTATTGTGTGTTAGACGCAGTACATCACTTTTTGTGTCAACACACTTTTTGGCACGCCCAGTGGGACAATCTGGTAAAAATAAAGTATGGAGGAGACAATAGTCGGCTATCTTATTGCCGACGTCGCTGTAGCTACGCCTGGGGCCTGTTGCTCAATCCATAAAGATCCTAGAAATGTTTGTCTAGATTGAATGCAGAAGAAAGTTGATGCAAGGTAACCGGCGGGATCAATAGCCGATAAACCATGGGTGAGACAATCGGCTAATGAAATAAAGGTTTCATCGGCAGTTAATATTTGGAAGGTAGTGCAATATTAAATTGGGATCCTCCTAGTTTCCGTGTTGGACACGTCATCTTATGGAGGTGTTTTGAATCCAAGATTGACCAAGCAGACGTAACCGGCACAGGAGGAGGAGCCATCGGTAGTGGTACCTCAACAGCTTGCGACGCGGAAAAATTGTGAGACGCGGGTGCTCTGAACAGCCGATACAGTCATGATTGGCTAAATCTTGCTGACCGCAATGCACATGGAAACCTGTTAGAACTCAATATCTGCCAATGTTTGTGATCTCTAGATATAGTTGATCATAATTACAGTCCAAATCATCAAAGATATCGGCTCCTAAAAGCTTTGGGGACATCGACGTTGAATTAATGATAAAGCAATCGATGGTGAACCTTGTATGCAATATGCCAATTGTCTGCTATATCTGGGCCATGTGTGTTGCTATTATGAGCAAGATGTGCTGCTAGAGATGGGCTACAAATTATGTTATATTATGCGGTCATCTAATCTACGTACGTCAAGCACAAGTTGGAAGCCGTGTATACGGACGTCTATAGGAGTCGCGTGCCCGTACAGATTGAACCGATGATTATGGGTACACCCAGGTAGATGCATGTGCAAGAAAGAGAGCAAGGTAATTTACGGAAGCCAACGCCAAGAAAATCCTAGAGAGACGAATGCACTCGGCATCATAAGCTCCTGCGCCAGGGGGGCCTAAAACCGCCACACATGCATCCGCGCACCGTCGAAGCTCGTCCTCGTCCTCTACAACACACTCGACGTTGGCTTCATCGCCATGACTTTCTTTGGGGCTGCCTGACAGCGTGATCACCTATACGAATTAACCAGAAAGCCGATGAGGATGATCTATCGAATCCTATTGATGTGGGACTGGAGAGCGACAAGATCAGAAAGCTTGATCTAGATAAGAGGAAATAATCTGACAGCCGATGGTGACACAAAGTCGTAGAATATGATGACCGAGAACCATGAATCCAAGAAAAGACACATTGGCTACTTGCAGCGTGGTTGCCATAGATGAAGCCTCTAATACAAGGTTCAAGTATTTCTCATCTTAGGGGACCGAAGCTGACTCTGAACCATGGGAACCAATGAAGAGCTCAGATTGATGATTCTAGAACAAGCAGTCCGTTGTCCAGAAGAGGAATCAGCCGATCGACTAATGGCTTTGCCGCATCGGCTATTTTATCAAGCATATTTTTCTACATTATTTTAAGAGTCACAGTATTTGGGAAGAAGTATGAACCATGGCTAGTCCGGAGCTTCAGACATGTATGTCATGTGACTTTAATGGTGCACACAGAAAAGAAAGCCAGCTGGAAGTCAAGATTAAGTTATCTTATAAAGATATATGCACATGCATGCCGGTTAAATAGGCAGAAGTTAATTTTACATCTCTTTGGAAGTGCACAACATTAGAGGAATCCATAGATGGTCATCTACTACTCGCTCTTTGGTCTAGAACTCTCTACCTTCCCAATCAAAGCAAACAAATGCCAGGATTATTAATCTAGAAGAATCGGCCGATGGAAAGTAAAAATCGGCTACTAATTTTGAATCAAAGCCTTGCGTACATGGTGCAGGAGGTTTCGGTCTATGATAACCGATTTCAACAGCCGATGCAAGCAAGAGAAGGTCAGATCAGTAGAAGGTGGCTATTTCACATTCATTTGCTATTCACGGATGCATGCATACATGGCATAGATTGATGAAAACAAGATAAGACTTACTAGAAGATGCAAGGAGATTTAGTGACGGGTTTGGTCGCATCACCAGGAAGCAGTTGGTCATCAGTAGTCATACGAGCCAAAAAGTCTGTGGCCGATTGGCTAGACTGTGAAGCCAATCAGCCAAGAAAGCAATTAAGGAAAAGGATATCAAGTCAGGTGCTCGGTGTGCGCTATAGCCGATCAAGGAAGCAAACACTAATTGATTATCCAAAAGGGGCACGGTCACCTTGATTTTACTTGGGTTCGTTATTCGCTGGGCAGATAGAAGAGATAATATTAAAGAATTATTTGAACCAGTTCAAGATGAAGGAAGCCGATTAAATCTAGTGTTAATCTTGGCTATGAGAATTAATTAGAAAATTTTAGTTCAAAGCGCAAAGGTAGAAGCATTGATTGGATGAAATTTACTTCGGCTCGATCGTTTCCGTCAAAATATATCAATCAGCTCGTCACGGGAACCAACTCCAACAAGACCCTTGAGGTGAACATGCTCGGCGTCTCAAGCTCTTGCATCAGCTATGCCTCGGGGGGCCTAGACTCGCCACGCCCACAAGTTGCACAATATCAAACGATTCATCATAAAGAAGGGCAAGACGGATGACTTCCATTGGTTCCTTCATCTTCAACAGTGGTTTGCGCAACCCTGCCCTCACTTCTTCAACAATTTTGAAGTTTAAAATTGAAAATATTATAAAGGCAAAAAAATTTATGTTACATATCCATGCTGAAATAAAAATCTTAAAAAATAATTCCACTGTATATGTGATATAAATGTTTTAGTTCATCCATTGTTGAAATGATGAATAGATGCTCTGTTTTATGTTTCACCTGTGCCTAGTTTATAACTTTAATTTCTCTAATATTTGGGTTTAGTTGTTATAATATTTATTTTAAAGTCTTTAAAACTTGTGGGTTGCATAAAGTTTAAACTTTGTCTGCGTAAGTGTAGGACATGGATAGAAATAGAACTTTGTATGACATTATTCTGAGAGATGCTTGCAATCCGGAGAATTTTATAAAATTAATTTTTATATAAATGCTAATAAATTCTATCATGTTAAGCTTTGTCAAATTGTTGTGACCACTAGTTAAAGATTATAGTCATATTCTCGAGATCAAGATTCACGTACACATTATAAACTAATAAATATCTTGCATTATGTATTCTCTCTTTAATTAAAAGTATCAGGCTATTCTATATATAAAAAAGGTATATATAAAAAAACAATGAACATGTGTTCGCCAACATTAAAACAATGGGTACTCCGATGCCTGCCAAAAAAAATAGAAAAAACGACGATAGCATGATCGCCAAATGAAAATAAAAGATGGCCGAAGGCCGAGTAGCCTCATAGTTTTAAAATGATTAGAGAGAATAATATGTGCAAGAAAAAAAATAATAATCACTTGCACTTCTTGATCTAAGTATATGACTTGTATCTCCTTATGGTTCGGTTTTTTACTTTGCAATATATTTGATATATTTTCAATTTTATAATATCTAAAAAACAAAACTCCGGGACAAAAGTAATCAAAGGATAAGAGATTGGCAGTTTTGTGACCATTCTGTTTTGCAAATACTTAAAGACTTAGTGAGAATTGAAAGTCCCATGGTTGATGAAATAGAAGGATGAGTAGAGTACCATTTTATTCAAATTGAAGAAGAAATTTCGGTTATAAACCTCATACTCTTGAGATGTAATCGGCATTGCAACATCTCCTGATCAACAACACAAAATGGAGAAAACTATAATATTTATATACATATGCTTTTGCTACTAACTTATTTCCACATGTATTGGAGAATTATTGTTTTACAGTACTTACATGCAAAAGTGTGGAAATATGTGGATTTCTCACCTCTTTGAAGAAGACTACCAGCAGATTGAAATAGTTCGAAGCATGAGATTCATACTCCGAACTAGGGGGGCCTGTGTTGACACCAGAATTTGGCCAGCTAGGAATATCATTGACAAAGAACGACACGAGGAGTTTTCTTCGATATATTGAGATAAGCCTGACCTCTAAGACTGCTTCACGAGCGCTATTATTATATTCGGCCACATACAGTTTCAAAGTCCGAGGTGACGGAGACGTTCATTATCCAACAAGATTAGTATCATGGCCGAATTATTTTATTCATGCATGACAACAAAGCTGAGCAGGAGTTCAATGGAATGTATCTCTAAAGCTCGAGGCATATCACGTTGCTTGCCTGGATCTCGATGGTGCGCGTGCATAAAAAAGGAAGCTAGCCAATCCAAAGTTAACTTGTATATGCGAAGCCAGCCAGACTTGGTATATACCACGTTACCTGCCTAAGTTAATGGTGCATCACGTATTTGCAAGGGAAGGAAAGGAATATTATTTTATTCAAGATAAGAGAGTTGTCCAAATGCACATTGATGATGGAAGAGGCAAGTATCTACGCGATTGGCCAGCTCATGTTGCCGAAGATGTTGTATATGCGTATATCAGGCTATCGCGGGCTCTACGTGAAAGGAGATATGGTCCATGTATCTTAATGTTTCCTTTTATGTAGATGTTTTGTTAGGTAGGTCTTGTACGACGGTTAGCCAGGAATCATCAGCCCGCGGGTATAAATATAAACCCCCGGCCATTGTATAAAGTATTCACAACCAAACCAATACAACCGGCCCCGTGCCAACTTCGAGTCCTTTGTCGTGTCGTCGAGTTCTTCGAGAGGAATTATCGATCCGTCGACCTTCGTATGTCTTGGCAACCTTGTTATCATGTCTAGTATCATGCGGTGGATTTAGATATTGATGCAAGTAGTCTTGTTTATTATCAATGATCGTGCGACGGATCTTAGTTCAATAATCAAGAGGTGTTCGCTTGTGTTTTGTTTATGAGTAAATGTCGTGCAGCGGATATTTGCTTGTATGCTTAGCAAAAGTAAGATAGTTATCGGCTCCTATAGATCTGGCAAGATCTACTGGGTTCATTAAGTTATCGTGTAGCATGTTTTATATAATCTTTACAATTTACCAACACTCTTTTGCCCAATCTAGATTGATACGGTTCGACTCTTATTAGTTTATATAGATCTATCTATGTTATGATGAATTGCTTTCATGTTGTTTCAATGAGTAGATCTTGTATCTATAAATAGCCCAATTAGTTTGAATCTAGATTGTCACGTGTTGCGGGTTCATGCATGCTATCCATGTTTAAGCTTTGATGATGCTGGGTGTCGTGCGGCAGATGCAGGCTTTAGATTAGTTTAATCATGTTTGCTTACGTGTTTCCTTCATCATGGACCCCAATTCGGCTGATTGCCGAGATTGGTCATGCTTTAACTTATAATCAATTACGAGTCATTCATATGTCCTCTTTTCATGTATGCGCATTTGACAACCAGTGAGTTGTGCGTTACATGTTTATTTTAGCCGAATGTTCTATAAAACCTGTTGGCAGATAGCTTTCATAGTTGTATGTCGTTGTAAGTGGCTTCAGGGCCGTACATATGGAACTGTCTGGTATTACCTGGCATGTTCCAGTTTATATCTAATGACTTTCATCCCTTGTTAGTTTCAGGTCAAACTGATTGGCACGTTTTTGGTTCTCGAAGCATCCGGGCACCCGATTGAAGTCACGCTTTCTGGCTTGCTGTGTGTTAGACGCAGTACATCACTTTTTGTGTCAACAGCAAGTAGCAATGAGATTTGAGTAATTGCAGACGAATCATAATTATGCCTTAGTAAATCACTGAAAAAGTAGATAACTTAAATCCACATAGGGCATAAAAGAATTTAGACTAACAACACATCATCATCCGTTCATACTCGGTACCATGAAAAGCATCCATACAAGCCAAAAGTATCAGACATCTGGACTTTAAGTCATGGTGGTTACACAACATCATGTCTTTCATGAAGCAACAAAAGGTCCAACCACAAGCGCAAAAGAAACACTAAGGACTAGCGTAAGCAAGCTATCCTAGTCGTCGTAGTCGGTGTCCATCCCTGATAGACGGACACCCTTGTCGTCGCTGTCGTTGACCAGCTCAAGCTCCTCGGGATCCTCCTCCTCATCATCCTTGGTGACTGGGTCGTCGTTAGCATAGATCAATGCAGGATCTACCTCTGGTGCAACTGGCGGAGGGATCGGGTTGATCACGTTGTTGAGTCGATGAACCTCCTGCTGTAACTCGCGGATCTAGTCATGGGCCTGCTGAAGTAGCCCATTCCATTCTGCGTCAAGACGGTTGTGAGCGATGTTCCCCACTATGTGCTGGTGGTGAAGCATATGCTCACGTGCCTCGGATGCCTGCTCTCGAAGTATAGTTGCATCTCTCTCGTCCTAAGCTTCCTTAGCTGCCCTTCTGAGATGTTGATTATCCCTACCAACTCCCTATAGGAACATTTCACTGGTCCGGAGACATGCCACACTGAACAGGTAGGAGTCCTCTCTGGCAAAAAGAGTCTTGAGCACTGCATGCATAGCACTCATAGCCGGTCCTGAACTGCCAGCTCTCTCATCCTTGTTCCTGATCAAGGGATCACCCAACTCCTACTACTAGACCGTGGTGTCAAGGCTATCCTCTGGAAAGGTCCCTGTTGCACCTTGGTCCAAAGCTCCACTATGCTCCTAGCAGATCTGACTCAGAATGGTCAAAGCTGCAGACTGAGCTCCTTCCGAAGGACTGCTGGCTATGGCCTCAGCGGACCACCTCCTCCACAAAGGTGCCTCGGTGCGCTCAGGAATAGTTACAGTCACTGTGTACAACTGCGCATTCCCAAGCGGCTCCTGAGTCCAGTAGTACTGAGGCTTCTCAGTATACCCCACCTAACTCAGCACCCTCAAAAGCAAAGTGGGAGTGCCAAACACCGATAGGAAGAGGTTGCTGCGTTGGAAAGGTCCTGGGGCTGCCATCTGTAACAAGTTTTTAACCTTTTTATGAAAACATGTATTTTACAGATGGAGCATTTAACAAGTATAAGAGATAAAGATTTAGTAAGGGAGGGAATTTAAATGCAATATGATGACACATGATGCATGCACGTATCTTACGTCCTTACAACCTTATGAAAGCAAACCTTTCACTAAGACGTTCTAGACGGTGGCATATATACGTTATCAAATATATATACGTAACTAAGCGGTCTAGACGATTCGCTATTAGTGTACCTCCAGAAGATTCATTTCAGCCCATTCCCAACAGTATGAATAATGCATTGCTGAAATGTAAATCTAATACTCACTTAGGTGTACACCCCATATACACGTAAGCAGTATATGCACCTTTCCTCGTCCTCATGACGGCATCGTCTCAACAGACGGCAACACCCACACAGGGATGCCATCTCATAATCTTGTGTGGAATAGGATTATGGTCCGGTCATCATATAAGCATTCCCCTAGATCAGCAGTGTATCCGATGCACGCTCTCACAACTCACCTTACCTTTGGCGTAGCGGCAAAAATAAAAAAAATCTTTGGTCCATACAACACCATTCAAGTGAATGCCCCCCATACTATTCCAACATGTATGGACAGGTAACCAAAAATATGATGCAATCCCCCAAGTTAGTAGTTTAAGCCACCTGACATCTTAGTGGGCAATAAGGGACATAACCTATGACACATTTCTAGTTTGCAAATAATTTTGTACGCACACAAAAGTTTTTGTAGAAAAATAATTTCATAAACAAAATCTTTTGTTTGCAAATACACTCGTGAACCGTAGTATACTGAATCTTGCTCTGATACCAGCTGTCACAGAACCGCCCAACATATAAGAGCACTAGTATAATGGTCATCATTTCTGACGACACTGTCACACTAGAGCCCATATAAGCCCGGTAGTCCTTGAAATCTCGAAGGATCTCAAATCACAATAAGTAACAACCCGAGATCATACACTAGATTCAGTAACCGCACATCCACAATGATAAGTTCGAAATGAAATAATATTACAACAGAGTTTTAAAGAAGTGTTATTACAACACCAAGTTCAAATCAATGTAGCGGAAGTCTTGTTTTCACAAACACCCATTGCAAACTGTTTAACACAAATATAGTGCCATGCCTAGTATAGTCCCATCAAAAGCAACAAGGAGAGACATTAGAATTCACCATTGCTCGTGGTCTTCACTCATCATCACATGCAGGGTAGAGGCACGCCTGGCAATGGCCAGAATAGACCATACCATCTGCAACAACGGTAAAGAAACCCTGAGTACTCAGCTAGACTTACCCGACAGAGAGATAGATATATAACCATAGACACTTCAAGGATTATGCAAGGCTTTATCAGGTGGATCTCATGAGATAGCAGACTTTTGCATAAAAAATCATCCTAATTACTCATGTATTCTCATCATTAGAAAATAACATTTAGCAGCAGATTAAGTAACATTAATCAGATCTCATTAGCACCTGTACTAGAGCAATCACTGAGTTATCAACCAATAATAACCATATTGTGCTTGGCATAGAAACCACATAACCATCTTTTGGTTACTTATTATAGTTCAGATTTCTACAGTGGGAGGAAGATCTTTCAAGTTTCTCACTGACGGGGAGAGACCGCGATTCGAATCGAATTCCTATCCAGCTGGAGGTTTATTCCTCAATCACACCCAAGCATGCCTGCCGACACACTTATTCAGGTCACCTTCAATATAGCTCGGGTAGCCGCGGATCTCCCGGGTACAGGCATGCGTACCGACTCACGGTAGCCAGGTAGCTCAAGTAGTGCCTGCCCTTGGTGCCAGGCCAGGACGATCAGGGTGCTTGCCCATGGTCTAGTGTTCTGTTCGCGGTCTTCGTGACCCAAGTAGGGGGGAGTCTGGCCCGAACATACAGAGTTAGGCTTCGCGGTCGAAATGAGTTATTCGACCAGCTATGAAGGAGGCATGTGTTCAATCTCGGCAGATGTCCAACCACGATCCAGTGCCTAGCGACACAGGTGGAGAGAACCCGCTCACAAGACCTCCAAATCAAGTGGCTCACAACACCTTGTCCACCCGGTCTTGATTTATTACTTCCACATGGTTATTTTCCACGATAGCAAATATAGCCAACCGTGACGAGCATCCTATCTTTATGGGGGATGGTTGACCACCCACTCTACCGGTCTAAGCATGGCTAAGCAGAGATTTTGATCCTGGGCCTACAAGGTACTTTTTGTTGGACAAGGGGATATAATGCAGCAAAGGGTTTTATCCAACTCATACTAACTTAATGCACAAGCAAGTTGTTGTATTGTAAGTAAAATGCTTTGAAATAGAGTAAGAAAGGTGTATAATGCTCTAGGGCCTGCCTTTCACAAAGGTGGAAGGAAGGTGGTTTGGGCACTGGGGATGGTCAGGGCCCTGTTCTCCTTCTTCTGGAACTTCTAGAGCTTGAATCTCCGGTGGAACTCCTCCTTCTAACTCCCCAAACTCCAGCAAGGTCACTCCCTCCGGCGATCCTGGATGCATGTATACATGTATGATGATCCAATATATATGACAAGTCATATACTAGAAATGAGACATGTCTAATGCATATGAATGAATGCTCATGATGAATGTATTATGCAACATTTTATCTCATTGACTGAATATGTGCAAATCTCTTCGGATGTAGAGAAGTTAACACTTACCCTTCTTTAGCAACCTGTAATTGAGCTTCTCCTCTGAGGTAAGTTGTCTTACACCTGCATTTTAAACAAGTCTTATGGTTTAAGTTACTTGCTTAACTTAGACAAAGCACAACATGGTATAAAAACTCTTAAAACAGCAGCTAGAAGAAAACTGTCCACAAAACAAAAGGGCCTAACAGAAAATTGTCTCATTTTGGAAAGCTACACACAACAAAAAATTACACACGTAAACATTCTGGAAAGCTTATGAAATTATCCACAAAACACTCCATAAACTCCCTAGCTAGATCCAACAATAAAAGGGCCTAACAGACACTTTAAGCAAAGCTGTTTTGAAGAAATACGAAAACACAGATTTAAAGCTGAAATTGTAAAAAGCAACCAGGTTAAACTAAATAGGTTAAGGCTGTGAAAATTTAACACCAGATAGATTAACAAGTTATCTACAACAAAGCCAACTGTTGCTACTGCTGAAACTAAACATAAATAGCTCAAACAATTCTAGCAAGAAAACAAGTTCTAGCTATTTGAACAGATTCCAGATATCACTTAAGATAGCTATAAAGCTGCTAACTAGCATTGCAAAAATTATGATAAATTTGACAAGCTAGAATACATAATTATCTACCACTTTGGTATTCACAACATCAACAACAACCATACATAACACAAGTTTAAAATTACTTCTTTGTTGGTGATGAGGAAACAATCACACTTTAAGCATTAATTACTTAAACAATTTGAAAGGTGCAAAACAACAAATTTCATATTTTTCTTAGCTTATACTAATCAAACAACACCTGTACAAAAATTACCAAGCATAACAAACACATATAACTTAGCTTAGCAAATTAAACAAGGTTGCATTCAATTAAACAAGCATTTAACCAAAAGAACTACAACATGCCATTAAATTACAGGTTACTAGCACTTTAACATTTTTCATGGGAAGTGCATGCTGAGACAAGATCAACACAACAAGAACCATGATTTTAGCACATACCAAACTCTAGTTATGAATTAAACAAATTAAACTAAGCATATAAAGCTTGCTGTCCACTTTTATCAAAACAACACAGAAAAACAAAAACAACAGGTTACTTAACATTTTTCATGCATAGATAAAAACATAAAAAATCTAACAGAACTGGTTTCACATTTTTAGCATTTTTCTGGAATTAATTATGAATTTCCAAAGTTAGCAATTAAAACTGAAAAGAACAAAACAGAGAAACACTTAGAGACTATGACACGTGGGACCCACTGGTCAGGTTCTTCCCCACAGAACCAACCGCACTGGAGGTGCTCGATCATCGGTTCCTCGCCGGCGGTGAGGTCTCTGGACAAACCAACCCCACGGCGATGTTCTCCTTCGCAACCTGCATCGAACCATGTAACTGGTTGTACCCCAGGTTCACCGGAGCAGGCTCGACGGCTTCCATATCGGCACGACGACGTTGCGGCTCTTACGCTGGCCGGCGAAAGATTCCTCCAGCAAAACTAGCGACAGTTACAACTACACGAAACCCAAGCGGCCCGATCTAGCCCGGATTGGGGCCGTACGAACCCTCTGAATAGCTTGGCCACATGCACAGCGGCACGGTGGCGAGTTCACGGCGGCACGGTGCTGCTGTTCCGGCGATGGCGAGGCACAATTGGTTCAACCAACTGTGGCCATCTAACCAGGAACTAACTAGCTAACCCTAACGCGACTTAGACGAACTCAAGCGATGCTGAGAAGCCTAGCGTACCCCTCGCCGGCGTTGCAGGTGCCATGCGCCTGCGCGCGGTGGAGTTCCCGTTCTGGCTAACCCTAATTGTTTCAACTGACTCCTCGGTGAGCATCTACGACCTCTAGGCTACCGCGTACGAAAGCTAGAAGGGAGGGAAAGGCGCTGGATTGGGCTGGCCACGGCGGCGCAAAGCTCGGCGGAGCTTAGGTCGTCAATGGCGCCGCTACTCTGCACGGTCTGGCTCACCTGCTAGGTTAGCGCAGAAACTGAGCGGTGCAAAAGGTGCAAAAGGTCAATTTGTTAAATCAAGCAAAAAGGGTTCTTAGGGTCAACATAGGAGCTTAATCCCTAGAAACCTAATTGGACTTGATCATGAACATAAACAAGGTTCCAAAATCATCCCTAAGTATTTCTAGCTGGTTATTAGTGATCAAAACATCAAGCACTTGGTTAAACAAGTATAACTTACTTAAAGCTAATTGTATGCCAACACATACACACAAGCCAAACAAGATGATCACTAAGGTTATTATTTCATATGATTATTGAAATGCATGAATGCAATGATGCTTGTGCTCATGCTCATGAAATGATATGAAAATGCAAGCTTAACACTTAGGGTGTTACATATTGTGCCGCCATCAGAAAGTTAGAAGGGAATTTCTTCGAGATCGAATATTACCACATTCCGCATGAGTTAGTTGCGCATCATCGTCAACGGCGACTCAGCCCTAGTGATCAACCATCTCAACAAAGAATGGAACTGCTCCAATGATAAGATGGACGCGTATTGCGCTGCCATCATAAAGTTAGAAGGGAATTTCTTCGGGATCAAATATTACCACATGTCGTGTGATCGGAACCAGGTAGCAGACGAAATGTCCAAGCTAGGATCATCACGATCCCCCGTCCCGGTGGGAGTCTTCGTTTAGGACCTACTCAAATCATCGATCGCCGACAAGTGTGAAGCTCCACCAGATGGAGTACCACTAGAACAAGCTAACGCACTGATCGCCGCGACCACTAGCCGACCAGCTGATTGGCGAGATGATTTCATTCAATATCTCTCTAACAACCCGGTCCATCAAACGAGACCGAAGAAGAGCGACTGACCTGCCGAGCTAACAACTATCTCCTCGTCGATGGCACGCTGATGAGAAAGAATTCCAAGTTTGATGTGCTACAAAAGTGTGTCTCCAAGGAAGATGGTGCTGCAATCCTACAAGACATCCACGCCGGCACATGTGGAAATCACGCCGCCGCAAAGACGCTGGTACGAAAAGCCTTTCGAGCCAGATTTTACTAGACCACAGCGGTCGCCGACGCAGAGCAAATGGTGCGACCCTACAAGGGGTGCCAATTCTTCGCCAGACAAACTCAATGTCCCACCTAGGAACTCCAAGAAATACCAGCCTCCTGGCCCTTTGCCTGCTGGGGTCTCGATATGCTCAGCCCTTTCCGACCAGCGCCCGCAAACTTCAAGTGGATCTACGTAGCCATCAACAAATTCTCCAAGTGGATCGAGGTCAAACCAATCACCAAAGCCTTAGCAGGAAGCGCAGTCGCCTTCGTTGATGAAATCATACACCGATTCGGCGTACCAAACTCAATCATCACCGACCTGGGGTCAAACTTCACAGGGAACCTCTTCTGGGATTTCTGCGAAGATAATGGAATATTGATCGAAGATGTCTCCGTCACCCACCCAGAGAAAATGGTTGTTGGCACAAATTATGACCATCTTTTACATAGCTAAAATGGTGCCACCAATCCAAGGATCAAGGATAAACGAACACATCATGAGCATACTTTATCAAATAACTAGTTCCACATGTCCATGAGTGTTTGAGTGCAGGAATGAACAAATGAATCAAAGGAGAGCCAGTTGGGCCCACATAAGGGGTCAACCGACCACCCTATGGGCCCACCATGCTCTCCCCTCTTGGCCATGATCCAAGAGAGGCACTCTAGAGTGGAATCCATCCATTGGATCACTCTATGTTTCCTGTCAACGGCTCACAAGCGAAGCACATGGATCCATGGACTCACACCAAGGAGATAAACGTGACAAACACCACAACCCAACAACCAACACCTATGATGAGTGGGACCAGCACCAGGGATCAAGAGGTGGGCCAGACACCCCCTAGGGGGTTCGGCCGAACCAACTTCAGGCCCAAATGGACCCCACTCAGTCCCTGACTGGTGGGACCTCATCCTAGGAGGCAAGGGAGGGCCCACTGGCCATAGGGGGGTTCGGCCGAATGCCCCCTAGGTCGGTTTGGCTCCCCCAACCGCCATAGCCCATTCCCACGTGTTGGATCATCACCATCCATGCCTTGGTGGGTTCCAAGGTCAGTTGGATCCAAGGGTGGAGAATGGAAGTCCCTGGATCGCTGATGTGGTGCTAGAGTAGCCCCTACTCCACCTCCTACTATAAATAGAGGGTCACACCCCCTCTCTAATCATGAAGAAGAAGCCTATAAGCTCTATTCCTTAGATTGTTCTAGGAGTTAGTCTAGTGTGGGAGTTAGAGTTGAGTCGAGCTGTGCTCGGGATTTCCGGAGTCGTCTTCTGGAGAGTCTGGTATAGCTCTTGTATCTTTCCTTCTTTGTAAGACTTTATCTTATTCAATATATATATTTCTCTTTACTTTACTTAGTATTTACTTTGAACATTTCTATATTAGATATAGTCTTCCTATATGTTTTTGCTCTTTAGTAGCCTTCACACCCATAGTCTGTGATCCTTGTGACCTTTCCCGTATGCGATCATTGCCTGTTATAGGGTGCTTTGATTATTTGATCGTAGTCAAAGTAGTAAGTTGTGTGTAAGTGTGGTGCTTATACATCATCTTATCCTTGGTTATCGCTTGCTGCATGGATTGTTTGTGGTAGCTAGCAAGAGGTGACAACCTTGTCTAGTCGTTGTATTCGACCACGTGTTCTTAGGCAAGTTCTTAAAAGTTAAGGCCCCCGTAAGAAGAGGGCGCAGTCCGGTAGGCGTTTTGTCCTCCTACTAATCTATCCCCTCGCCTAGCATACTTGTGTTGAGGAGACAAACTATAGTGTCTAGACTAGTTAATTAGCTAACTATATTGAAGTAGAGTGAAGTACATAGCAGTCCCTTTACTCTTCTCGTTGTCCTCCCACCTGGCTAGTCTCTGAGGTCCGTTCTAAGTATCCTTTACCGTAGATTCTTCATTCATCAACCCCTTCCTATCACATTTATCATTTACCCCCCTATACTAGTTGGTACTAAGGTTAAGGTGCTCTCTAGGATCTCTATCCAAATATCATTTCTAGCAAGGCTTTCCTTTGGGACAATATAAATTACGATACCTCGGGATACTCCTTGGTGAAGTGCTATGTGACGGAACCGCCCAAATTATAAGAGATCAAGTGCTAATGTAGCTGATTAGCTACCACTTACCACACTTGAGCCCATATAATCCCGGTAGTCCGGAAATCTCAAAGGATTTCTTACATCAACTCAGGATCGCGTACATTCAGGGATGCACATTCGAACGAGCCACAAATCAAACGGAAATACTTAAAGTACGAAATAAAGTTATTACAACACTTTGTTCCAAATAAAAGTAGTACTTACGCCACTACACTTGTGGAAAAATAAAACACTGCTTGAAACTGGACTTGAAGTTTTAAAAGACAGGGGTGCCTACAACGTCAGGTCCGACAACAGCAAAAGGTGAGCTTGTAGAAGACCTTGCCCAAGGCCTACTCATCTTCTCCATAGAAAGGATAAAGACAGTGCTTACAATAGCCGATGTATACTTGGCCATCTGCAACAAACGGGATAAACCCTGAGTACGGGAATGTACTCAGCTAGACTTACCCGTCTAACTGAAAATAAAGACTCCAAGGATATGCATGGCTGTATCTGGGGTTGGGTAAGCTTTACTTTGCAGAAATGCTTAAATTAAAGGAGTTTACTTTAATGATGCGATTAGCAGTCATCTTTTATCCTACTAATTATTTCTAGGTTATTGCATCTACGCTTGATTCTACTCAAACAATATAATAACATATATCCAGTTCCTTCATCAACATTTTAGTAGAACCATTAAGATGTCACATGGAGTTGTACCGTGGTGAAGCTCAGCATAATCCCCCATATCCAGTGGGGGGCGGCAATTCGAATCGATATACACCAGCTGGTAAGATTACCTTTAACACACGCCCATACTTTCCCCGTCGGGTCAGCATTAGGTTACCGCTCAACAAAGTCCACGTGGTAAACGACGCGGGCTTGCATTGGTCCACCCCAATTGTAGAAAATAGATGGCCACCACGGGGCAGATCATGCCTACAGTCTAGAGGGGTGCTCACAGCAGAGCGAGCTCCGGCCCGGACAGTGTTTACTCGGCTTCGGGGTCGATACTCACAACGGCCCCTATGCGAAAGGGCGCATTCAAAGATGTAAGAGGGCCACCATCGTGTACAAACCTACACGATCCAACGGACGGACTGCCCCCAAGTCTAAACCACTTGGTGCACTTGCCTTCCAGTTGACCGTATTTCATTACTACCATAGGTTCTTTCCACGATAGCGAAAATAGCCAACCATGATAGTATTACCCACAAGGGATAATACAAAACATAAAAGAAAGGTAACCATTATTCTAAGCATGCTAAGCGGTTGCTTTTACTTCTTATTATCAGGGTAACAAGGTAGGTAAAACAGATATCAAGGAAGGTAATGCATCAATTTGGGATTCAAACAACTCCTATCACCTAATGCATCACAGTATAAAATACTCAAGTAGATTAATTGTAAAAACTGGGAGGCTTAAGAATGCTTCGGGGCTTGCCTTGAGAGAAGGTGGAGGGTTGGTGGTCAGGGCACTCAGGAAGGTTAGTGTCGAGCTCTTGGTACTCCTCATACAGCTCCTGTACTTCCTGGACTTCTGTCTCTGTGGGCTCCTGATGTTCCTCCACGGATCCTAAATGATTGCAATGCATAAATAAATAACTGAAAGGTGCAGGGATGATGCTTGAACAGGATTTAACACACTAACGGAGATTCTAAGCATACACCCAAGAGAACTACCACAAAGCTACTAAGGCTCGAGCTAAAAGCTAGCAGGACAAAACAGGCTATAACTTAAACTGAACAGAAACTAGCAACAAGATTCTACCAACTC
This sequence comes from Microstegium vimineum, assembly GCA_022036555.1. Classification (NCBI taxonomy): domain Eukaryota; kingdom Viridiplantae; phylum Streptophyta; class Magnoliopsida; order Poales; family Poaceae; genus Microstegium; species Microstegium vimineum. The sequence continues at coordinate 21,267,463 of CM039129.1, read as the reverse complement.
TAGACAAAAACAAACAAGCAAGGCATACAACTGAAAATAGAATAGGAATTCATTTCGGGACAGGCTCGAGGCATGCAGAGGCACTCGAGGCAACTGACGGCATGACCCTCGATTACTCGAGGTCCAGCGACCGTCGAGCAGAACAAAGAATGGTGCAGATTGACGTTTTCTCGCCGATGGTGAAGTCTTCGGCGGTGGGATTGGCTGTGCTAGGCTCGGGATGACTTACGCGCATCCACTGGTCGTGTTGGTTGAACTGGCGCGACCGTGAGGAGGGGTCGACGGTGTGCAGTGGTGGTGCAACACGGCGGGGTGACACGGCGAAGTGATCACCGGCGATGCGAAGCTCGGTGTTGTGGTGCATGAGCATCGTGGTGATGTGGTGAGTGCGGCTCGAGGGCTAACTGAGCTAGAGAGGCTCTGTGAAAACCAGGCCACGTGCAAGCTCCGCGGCGGCGGCAATGGTGCACGACCAACGGTGCTGTGGCGACACGGGTCGAACTGAAGCTAGGGGAATGGTGTTCTTACCTTGGTTAACTCTGGCAGAGCTTCCACGGAGATGGAGGCGTCGGAGACGAGACGGTGAACGGCGAACTCTGGTTGATCGGTGCGGTGGCGACTCGGAGTCGAAGAACGGCGAAGGCGTTCCGGCGACTGGAGTCCACGGCTGGTGAGACAAAGGCGAGCAGCGTGGGTGCGGGGCAAAAGCGAAAGCTAGTGCGACAGGAATTGAGCAAAGGGGCTCGGGCGGTGGTGGATTTTAAAAGGGGCGCTTGGAGCTCTCGGCTGGCGAGAACAGAGGCAACGCGAGCGATTGCGCAAGTGCGGATGAGTGTGGACGAGTGCAAACGAGTGCGGGAGGGGGTGGAGGTATAGGCGCTCCTCCTTGCTTGGTCATGGCCGACCGGCGCTGCTAGAGGGGACGTGACGCGATGTGCGGCGGTGGCAGTGGCGCTGGCGTGCTTGCGGCGAGCGGCGCAGAGCGGATCACGACTTGGTTGACGCGCCGTTAGTGCGGATTCGCGCTTGAATGCGAAAGAGACAAGGCGGGGACTGATCGGACGCGGCACTGCGGCGGCGTTACTGCGAAACGACGGCGCGGTGCGCGGAAGGGCGGCTGGCAGGTCTACGGCGGCGAAGCAGGACGTCAGCTGCGGAAAAGCGGTGCCGACTTGGTCCTAGCGCCGTTAACTCGGATTTGAGTGAGATAGCGCGAGCGGCGACAGTGATGTCGATGCAGAGCCGAAGCGGCGGCGATGGCATGTTCCACTTCCGCGGTCAGGGATCGTCGGCCACGCGGCGGATGACTCCGACGTACGGCTCAGCCGCGGTCGGGTGAGTGCGCGCGGGCGTGCGCGACACGTGCGTGCGATCGAGCGTGCGGAAGAGGGTCAATATCGAGGGTAGGGTCGATCGGCTGATCGAGCCTCCGACTCGGTCGAGCCTTCCGTGCGGGGTCGTTCGCTCAAGCCTCGGTCTGTAACTTCGAGGGGTCGAAGTCGAGGGTAGATGTCGAGGTTAGAACTCGAGGGCGGGGCGTCGATAGACTGACTGGTCGATCGAGCCTCGGGGTCGGTCGAGCCTCTGGCCTGGGGTCGTTCGCTCAGACCCTCAGTCCGTCATCGAGCCTTCCGGGAGGGGGTCGAGGTCGAGGGGTGGAGCTCGGCCTGTCTCGATTCTGATTTCCTTTTCCATTTTCTTTTATTTGACAAAACTAAGCAGGGTAACTAAACATAAACAAACCACACTTTTACTCTAAGCAAAGCAAGGTTTAACTACACAGGTTAAACACAAGATTAAGCACAAAACACCTATTCAATTCTAGTTTCAAAGCATATAAACACACACATGAGATGATAGCATATGCAAACATGAATGCAATGGAATGATGTGCTTAGAGGCTAATGATGATCCTAATGCAAGCTTGACACAGGGTGTCACATGCTACAACGGTATAATCTGTGCGCTTGCGGATTTATCCATTAGTCATATGAAATACCAACAAGCATTTCTGGCGCCGTTGCCGGGGAAAGCTTATCCAAGAAATTTTAATTAGATTGAATCCAGAGATTCTCATTAAGTTAGTTATCAATTAGTCATAGGGGCTTACCCCTGTCTGTGTCTTCCTTTCATGTGAAGCCAGATAGTGTATGAGCAGTTTCCAACTACCGGGGAACTATCTCGAAGATCCCGAGTAGCTGTTGAGGAGGAATAGACGTCGTCAAGTTCCCCCTCAGAGGTTCGTCTCGAACTAGGATCCGTTCAAGGAAGGAGGCTCTACACCACCACTCAAGGAAGCTATGGCCCAGAAGGTGATCTCGGACTTCTTGGTTCCATCAGCTACCCACGTAGCTCAGGGTCCCGAGGTCAACTTCGGAGATGCCACCTTCGAGCTGAAGCCCACCTTGATCCACATGGTGCAGGCCAACCCGTTTTGCAGAAAGCCCCATGAGGATGTCAATGCTCATCTCCAGCACTTCATGGAGTTATGTGGCACGTTCACCATCAAGGGAGTGGCGTCTGACGCCATTCGCCTTCGCCTTTTCCCATTCTCGCTATTGGGGAAGGCGAAGCAATAGTTCTACGCACACAAAGAAGAGGCCACTACATGGGAGAGGTGTGCTAATGCATTCCTCAAGAAGTTCTTCCCGACAGGCAAAACCAATGCTCTTTCTGGGAAGATCTCAAGCTTCCAGCAACAATCTGATGAGATGATTCCCGAAGCATGGGAATGTCTCCAAGAGTACGTTCGTGCCTGTCCTCATCATGGGATAGACAACTGGCTCCTGATCCAAGGTTTCTACCACGGGCTGACTAGCATGGCCCGTAGTCACCTTGACGCTGCCGCTGGTGGGGCATTTCTCCAACACACAGTGAGGAATGCCAAGGACCCCATCGTGAAATTGGTGATCAACCAAGGATGGGGTGACGAACGTCTCCAGCCAAAGAGGAGAGGCATGCACACCATTAATGAGGTGGACATGCTCTCCACCAAGATGGACCTCCTGATGAAGAATATAGAAGAAGGTTCCAAGAAGGAACGAGAGGCCATCTATCCAGTCGCCGCCGCACAAGCTATTGAAGCCGATCCCTGGTGCGAGGTGTGCGGAGGAAATGATCACTCGGGCAACAATTGCCCTGAGACTTCGAAGGAGGACGTGAACTTCATCAGCAACAACAGCAACAGTAATAACAACAACAACAAGAACAACAAGAACAATGGGTATCCACCCTAACATCAAGGAAGCTAGAATTCACGCCCTTTCTACCAAGGTAATGGAGGTAATGGTAATTACACTAATTACAATTCTTACAATAACCAACCTTTGTTAAAAGATCTTGTTCTTGGCCAATCTAAGATTAATGATGGTATGAATAGAAAAATGATTGCCACTGATAAAGTTCTTGAAAACTTTGGTGAGAAAATGGATAGTTTACAACTGCTATGAAAAATCAATTAAGCTTTAATAAAATGCTAGAAACCCAACTAGCTCAATTAGCAGTAGCTATACCATCTATGGAACGAGGTAAAATTCCCGGGAAACCAGAAGATTCAATTGAGCACGTAAATATGGTCAACAAAAGGTTCGGTAAGCCTCCACTTCGCTCCTATTGGGGCTATATTCTCGATCCTCCCTTCATCATGAAGAAGGAAGATCCAAGCCTCTCGACGATCATGTGCTCAATTGGACAATAGACTTTCCACACCGCCTTCTGTGATCTTGGATCAGGCATCAACATCATGTCCAAGGTAACGTATGATAATCTGTTAGGAGGACCTTTGGTCCCCACATGTGTTCGCTTGTAGATGGCAGATCAAACAATGCGGTTTCCCGAGGGACTCACAAGGGATATCTTGGTAAACATCCAAGACGAATACATCCCCACCGACTTCATCATCCTGGACATGGGAGCTACCACGGAAGTCCCTGTCATTTTGGGAAGGCCCTTCCTCAACACCACCAACGCGGTCATCTACGTGGGATCGGGCCAAATCCACTTCCAATTCCCAAATCATAAGATAAAATGTTCTTTCAATGGTTATAAATTTAATAAACAGGCCAAAGCACAACCACCAAAAAGAAGAGTTCCAGCTTCACGCAAAAAGAAGCAATATCCAGAGATAGAGATCGAAGAACTCAAGAAGGATGAACCCACCAATCCAAGGCAGGTTTGGAAAACAAAAGAGGTGCACACATCACGGTCTCCGCCTCCGGAGTCATCTAGTGCACCCGAGGAATGAACAATAAGGAGAGTCCCACTCCGAGGACTCAAAATCAAGGAGCCTTCGCCGAAAGGTAAATCGGTAGTTATATTTTATTTCCTTTCATAAATTTAGTTCAAACCTTTAATTTATTTCATACTTAAAATTCAGAAAACTAAAGTTAGATTAAATAAAAATTGATAATTAGTTTAGCACTAAAACTTGATAAAAATTAGGGACATAGGGGGTTCGGCCGAACACCTTTATGTATCCCACTTTGGCTTATTTAATTAAGGATCATTTAGGGACCTTTATAAAAGAAAAAGAAAAATACAATGAAGCACTAGGGTTCGGCCGAACACCCTAGAGGCCCCATCTTCATCCCTCTTGTCCTCTCCACCATCCTTTGTCCAAGCATCCCATGATTTGGGAGGTGGGCTTTTCAAAAATTAGATTCTTGCTTTGGAAACATCTCTTTTGTCTTGTCATGCTTTAAAGTACATCAATCACTTTGAGCATGGCATCTCCTTGTCTCCCACTACTCCATGTCCAAAGTGGGGAATCATGACACCCATCACTTCCACTTTGTCATGCTTTGAAAAAGAAAACACATCAATCACATTCCATCAAAGCATGGCATACCTTTGTCCCCCACTACTCTTTGTTTAAAGAGGAGAATCTTGACTACTTTAGCTCAGCTTTTGATCACATCATATCACTTCTTTCACCTTTCACCAAGCACGAGAAAAGGCATGAGTGGAATCTCTACTTTTAAGGGATGGCCGACCACTTTGTGTCACCTCCTTCTCTCTCTTTTGCTTTGTGTAAGGCATACACTAGACATGTGATCATGGCACCCAAGGGAATGCCCAAGGGGTGGTCGACCGACCACTCCATGGAACCCCCTTGGTGCCACTTCCTTCCCCTATAAAACCCCATGCAAGGAGAGCTCATTCCCTCACACCTCAATAAGAATTCAGTTCTAGATCAAGCCTCTCTTTGCCTTGCTCTCTCCTCTCTCTACATTCAAGAGAAGTTCTTAGCTCTCAAAGAGAAGTAGTGTTGCTCTCACTAGTCCACAAGAAGATCTCTTGTCTTCATCAAGCTTCTCTTAGCTCAAACTTCTCCCCACAAGGAAAACTAGAAATCCACTCCACATACACATACCCCTTTCTAGTCTTGCTCTTGTGTCCCTCTTCCTCTCTAGAGGATGAAGAACCCATTGACATACGCATTCAAGAAGATGAAGCAAGCTATGAGTGGGAGCTCATCCCGATGCTCCCACCAATCCGAGGATACTTCCCAAAGAAGAACAAGGGGAGGTTCGGCCCGATACACATGGGAGAACCTCCAAACCAAAGAACACCCTCAGGAGGAGGAAGTACCAATAGAGGTACCACATGTCGAGGCATTATTAGTACCCCCGATGATAACCTATGATCAGCAAAGCGAACTCTGGTTCAACCAACTAGAGTATCAGAGGTACCTTTCTCTTTGGGATCGATCTTTTGAGCACACATGGATTTTGGATCCAAGACTCCTCTCCAACGCAGGTATGACCACCGAATTCGAAACTATCTTTACCTCTATTGGTTGGTCTAGCTTTTAGGAAATAGAAGAATCTAGAATTGAGTTGCTCACCGTAGAATTTCTAAGCTCTCTCCAAATCTCTAATGTTGGAATATCTTTTCACATGTTTAATCAAAACCATAGTCTATCATGGAATCATCTAAGTGTTGCTCTGGGCTTTGATAATTCATGCTTGATTGATTTAGACCCTGCCATGCGTAGTTTCAACAAAAGGAAATTTTGGTTCTCTATATCTACTCTAAAAGATTTCTCAAATCCTAAGCCTGAGGAAATTCACAACCCAACTCTTCGTTTCATGCTTCTTTGGATGAAAATGACTTTGTTTCCTAGAAGTAATGCTAACTTGATAAGTGACATGGAACTAAAACTACTTTATGCCATGATCAATAAAATGTGAATCTCTCGTGTGAAGTATTTAGTGGAATTTTGGCAAAGTTCAATTGAGAGTAATATATTTATCCAATTCACATCTTTAATTACTCGTCTTGTCGAATCCATAAACCTGCTAGATGGCACAAACCCCTTTGTTTACATCTCTGCTCCTTTAGCAATGATCTCAGAACAATATCTTGCTCATGTTCAAATGCTAAAAAGAGATGCCAATGGTGTTTTAAAAATGATTTAGAGTGGCCATACAATTGAGGTGCCTCTTCCAAATAGGCAACTTCAATTGTATAGGACCCGCAAACTAACCCTTGATTTAGATCAAGGAAGTGGGCAAAGAGATTTTGCAGGCTCAAATAGGAGAGCTCAGGAGGGGCTACACTTTGTTCATCTTGAGCAAGGTGGTCCTTCCCGAGGAGCTATTGGCGAGGAGGAAGACGATGCATCTTCCAATCCCATGCACACTTCAAGTGGCATGCCTCCTCGACCATCACGGCTGCAACGAGCACGAGCATCCTTCTCGTCCACACGAGACATGGAGCATCGTGGGCTGCGGCAAGAATTCGATCACCTCACCAACACCCTAGGTGAGTTGCGTGTTGAGCACGATGAAACGGCACACATCGTCCAACAAACCGCCAAGAATATTCAAGCAATACAAGAAGAACAACAACGGTATTGGGACTTTTGGTGGCAACAACATCCACATCCGCCGCACCATTAAGCAAAGATAAGCTTGGGGGAGATTCTCTCCCCCACTAAGGTAAGTTTTTAATTTCAGCATTTACATCTATGCATTCTCTTGCTTATCTTAGCTTTGCATTTAAAAATCTGCATATGATGAAATAAAATAAAAAGACTTTCTCTTACTCCACTCTCACATATTTCATGAAAATTAATATCTCCTATGGAAATGATGAATAGTTGCTCTGCTAAGTGTTTCTCTAGAACTTAGTTTACAACTTGGTATGGATTATTTAGCTTAACAGAAACCATCATGAACCTCAAACTTTTGTGGGTTGCAAATGCCGTAACTAAGTCTAAGTTGTTGTGAGACATGATATGACAAGATAAGAGCTGCTATAATTTTGTTCTAAGCAAGAATGACTATCGGAGTCTTATTTATTAACATGATAAAAACACTTTGATGTTCCTCAATGGTGACAATTCCTACCAAAGCCATACATGATCTTTCATGATATAAGCTTTCTACATAAGCTGCTTGCTTTGTGTTGAGTTTGGTCAAGTTTTGTGACCCTTGTTGAGAGATTTATCATGCTCCCAAGATCAAGATCACGTACACGCCACATATACATGTTACTTCTACACTGGAAGTACGCAGAAACATGCCTTACATTTCCACATAGTTCATACTCCATGGTCTAAGTAGAAAAACTCTCTCTAATATAGTACTAGTAAATGAGACATAGACTATGCAAAATTATGAAAAATTCAAGGGCATTCTAAAGTCCTAATCTTTATGAGCATTTCCAAAGCTCTCTTGAAAAAAATATGAAAAATGATGAAATGAATGAGCATCTTCAAAGCTCATAGAAAAATGAAACAGATAGCTATGTCTCAAAAATAATTTTAGGAAAGAGAGATTATCCACATATAGGAGTATTCATCATTTTCCATGTTTCCACACACTTGGACATCTCGATCTAAGAGTATGACACTTCTCTCCTCGGATCCAGAATTTGACTTTACAATATATGCAAGGTAACTTTGCTACATCTTTGATCCCTACCTATAGCTCCACATAAGCTTTAGAGATAGGATGAAAGCAGGAAAACTTTGATATATGCCTTGGTGAGGAATCATACACCTTATGAGCGACTCGAGAGTACCTTATGTTAAGCTTGGGGGATCTTGTTGGCATAAATTATGACCATCTTTTACATAGCTAAAATGGTGCCACCAATCCAAGGATCAAGGATAAACAAACACATCATGAGCATACTTTATCAAATAACTAGTTCCACATGTCCATGAGTGTTTGAGTGCAGGAATGAACAAATAAATCAAAGGAGAGCCAGTTGGGCCCACATAAGGGGTCAACCGACCACCCTATGGGCCCACCATGCTCTCCCCTCTTGGCCATGATCCAAGAGAGGCACTCTAGAGTGGAATCCATCCATCGGATCACTCTATGTTTCCTATCAACGGTTCACAAGCGAAGCACATGGATCCATGGGCCCACACCAAGGAGCTAAACGTGACAAACACCACAGACCCAACAACCAACACCTATGACGAGTGGGACCAGCACCAGGGATCAAGAGGTGGGCCAGGCACCCCCTAGGGGGGTTCGGCCGAAACAACTTCAGGCCCAAATGGACCCCACTCAGTCCCTGACTGGTGGGACCTCATCCTAGGAGGCAAGGGAGGGCCCACTGGCCATAGGGAGTTTCGACGAATGCCCCCTAGGTCGGTTTGGCTCCCCCAACCGCCATAGCCCATTCCCACGTGTTGGATCATCACCATCCATGCCTTGGTCGGTTCCAAGGTCAGTTGGATCCAAGGGTGGAGAATGGAAGTCCCTGGATCGCCGACGTGGCGCTAGAGTAGCCCCTACTCCACCTCCTACTATAAATAGTGGGTCACACCCCCTCTCTAATCATGAAGAAGAAGCCTACAAGCTATATTCCTTAGATTGTTCTAGGAGTTAGTCTAGTGTGGGAGTTAGAGTTGAGTCGAGCTGTGCTCGGGATTTCCGGAGTCGTCTTCTAGAGAGTCTGGTATAGCTCTTGTATCTTTCCTTCTTTGTAAGACTTTATCTTATTCAATATATATATTTCTCTTTACTTTACTTAGTATTTACTTTGAGCATTTCTATATTAGATATAGTCTTGCTATATGCTTTTGCTCTTTAATAGCCTTCACACCCATAGTCTGTGATCCTTGTGACCTTTCCCGTATGCGATCATTGCCTGTTATAGGGTGCTTTGATTATTTGATCGTAGTCAAAGTAGTAAGTTGTGTGTAAGTGTGGTGCTTATACATCCTCTTGTCCTTGGTTATCGCTTGCTGCACGGAGTGTTTGTGGTAGCTAGCAAGAGGTGACAACCTTGTCTAGTCGTTGTATTCCACCACGTGTTCTTAGGCAAGTTCTTAAAAGGTAAGGGCCCCGTAAGAAGAGGGCGCAGTCCGGTAGGAGTTTTGTCCTCCTACTGATCTATCCCCTCGCCTAGCATACTTGTATTGAGGAGACAAACTATAGTGTCTAGACTGGTTAATTAGCTAAGTATATTGAAGTAGAGTGAAGTACATAGGAGTCCCTTTACTCTTCTCGTTGTCCTCCCCCCTGGCTAGTCTCTGAGGTCCGTTCTAAGTATCCTTTACCGTAGATTCTTCATTCATCAACCCCTTCCTATCACATTTATCATTTACCCCCATATAGTAGTTGGTACTAAGGTTAAGGTGCTCTCTAGGATCTCTATCCAATTATCATTTCTAGCAAGGCTTTCCTTTGGGATAATATAAATTATGATACCTTAGAATACACCTTGGTGAAGTGCTACAATGGTATAATCTGTGCGCTTGCGGATTTATCCAATAGTCATAAGAAATACCAACAATGGCCAGGCCGAATGCGCAAATGGAATGATACTAGACGCACTCAAAAATGGCTATACCGGGAGGAAGAAAAGAACCCAGGTCGTTGGCTATGCGAGTTACCCTCAGTATTATGGGGACTATGTACCCAGCCCAGTTGCAATACCGGCGTTTCCCGTACTTCATGGTTTTTGGCTCCCAAGCTGTAATCCCGACCGACATCGCCTTCGGTTCTCCATGCGTAGAGCACTACGACGAAGAGACATCCGACCAGGCTCAGATCAACGACCTTGATTTCCTTGAAGAACAAAGGTTAACCTCATGCATACGAATGACCAAGTACCTGGAGGGCGTCCGTCGATACTACAAACACAACGTCCACTCTAGATCATTCACCATAGTAGGCATGCACAAGCTCTCTTCACACTGGGAAGGCCCCTACATCGTCAAAGAAGTCACCCGACTAGGGTCATACCGGCTCGCAGACCAGGACAGCGTCAATGTCCCCAACTCATGGAGCATAGAGCACCTTAGGCGCTTCTACGCCTGAAGCACTTGTACTATGTACCCCACCCGTATCAATAAAAGTTCGATATTTTCCCAATACACCTTCTTCATCCAGGCCACTTCCACAAAGTGCCTACGGTGTTTGACGACCTCTACAAAGCGCATACGGCGCTCGACGACCTCTCCAAAGCACTCCCACAGTGTTCGACAACCTCTCCAAAACGCGATAGGGCGTTTCTCCAAACAGCCTGGTCGTAACCAGAAAGCACCCGAAGCTGGCCTCCCGATTAACCATAGTGCATAGAAGTAGTTACCCTAAATGTTATGATTACATCGACAGGCCTCCCAAGTGGTATTTCCCAAAAAGTCGGGCGATACCACTCGGGTCGGGCGCCATGAGGTTACGTGGCGAGAAACTGTATACGACCACGGTACGGTCGATGACTCTACAAGCAGCATGGCATTTCGCCCAGCGTCTGCTGAACGACTCCACAGGCCCTGGTCACGCCATGATCGAGCCTCTCAGAAAAAGGGCATGTCCCTGGCATCTCCCTAAGCGTGCATGAATTGTTCGCCCTCTACGCCGCGGGTTGCCAGCAACGCGCCTCCTTGGGAGTCCTTATGTATCCTACGCGTGCAGTGGTGCTAGCCCTACGATATGGACCATTTGAGACCCAAGGCCGAACGATTCATCGCTACGGCTCACGACTCAGCTAGCACGAAAGGACATACAAGTGAAATAAAAGCTCACCGCCCCGATAAACAAACGCTTTGACACATTTCACTTACACGTCCGCACAATCCTTGTATTTCATACAAATGGCGGCTACATCGTAGCAAAAAACTCCATATCAGACATAAGGTCCCCAGTAGCTACGTCAGCCTCCACCGTCAAACAAGACATATCCGCTTCAGAAGTACCAGCTGCATAACCGCTCCGCACCCTCCGAAGATCGACGCGCAGGTAATGCGACCAGAGCACGGCAAAACCATAAGCAAGCGTCTCCTGCCCCGCCAATGACACAAACAACTTAAAGCGGTCAAAGAAGCCCCGCGCACTTGACAGCACGCCAGCTATGGCATCCTCCGACGAAGGAACATGAGTAAAAGCGACATCATCCACGCAGGCCATTACCGGTCCAACCTCTTTCACCAGGCTCCAAAAGCGATTGCGCCAAGCAATGACCACAACCTTTAGATCTACAAAGAGCCAAAGACATCAGCATCACAGCAAGCCAGGGCAATAGCTCAAGCAATCAAGAAAGGCGTCAAAACTAACCCCCTCGCGCCTTCGCCAACTAGTCGGGAACACTAGAGTTATTGTGTTCCTTCTCCAAGAGAGCCCCTTCAAGTTCGCGCACACATGCACGAGCCTGCCCCAAATACGCCTCCAAGGACAAAACCTGGCACCTGCGCTCCCAATTCGTCCGCAACAACACCTGAAAGACGACGATATGCTAATCAGCTCGAGAGTTTCCCAGCGCACGATCAACAAAGAAGAAGGAGGCCGGACACCCACATTCACACGAGCCAGCATATCTCCGGCATCATCTGAGTCTCCATCATCAACGGCAACACCCTCCCCCCGAGCGAAATGGTTCGACGAGGTCATCGTCAATAATGACCTTTCTTTTTCGTCTTCTTCTCGAACCAGGACCGAACGACAATGGCACATCGTCATCATCGGATCCTCCACTAATGACCCCGTCACCAGGAACCCGAGGGTCTCTTGAAGAAGACACACCACCACCAAACCCACGATGATTCAAAGCCCATGGCTCCGACCTCAATGGCTCCGGCTCGGCAAAAGCCGCCTCTCCCCCGACCAGATCATTGTCAGCAGCCGCGACACTGCACGACGAACAGACGCTGCCATATCATATACCACAAATCACCCAAAGCAAGCAGGCCAAGTGAATCACTCACCTAACAGAAGACTTCTGCCTGGAGCGTCTGTTCGCTTTGGGCGACTTCGAAGAACCAGCCATACCCAAGTTCCTTAGCTTGGAATACGCGCCAAGCGGGGCATCTTCATCCCCAAACAAAGCATCGCACCCCCAGATCGTTAGATCAGGCAGGGATTCTCTAGAACGATCAGAACCACCCGGCTCCACGGCATCATCACCTGCAGCGGCCGCTGGAGGAATACAAAACTCGGGAAGAACACCAAGGGCAGGTGACAAGGCAAAGTACGTAGCACGACTCACACCGCGAATCTGTATAGCCAAGGAGGATATAAACATGACAAGCACCAAAACATCAAGACACAAGACAAAGCCAAAAATGGACAAAACCTGAAGAGGAGGACGACGAAGAGAAAAAAATCCTTTCTAGGGTGTGCCGGCACAGAACGGTTCGCAACATCGAAGATATAATGTAGTCGCTTGTCAGCAACAACCGACTCGATCCCTTGAGGCGCCTCCCGAGTACTGTGACTCCTACCAGCATACTCAAACACGGGATGTTCCCTCTCCTTACAAGGCTGACAACGCCTGGCAATAAAGTTGCACGCTACCCGCACGCCAACAAGAGTACGGCGATCGAGCAACCTCAACAGCAACTTCACCTTATCCAAACCAGCCTGAGATGGCGGCTCCGACCAAGTCGCCAGGACCTTGGGCACCAGCGCGGGATCACATGGCGCACAGGGCTCCTCCTGGTGGACATAAAACCACATCGACTTGTGTCCAGCAAACTTGGAATGCAGTGGCATTGAGATGTACTCACTAGACAAACCATCCCTGAGTTGAAGATATACAAAGCTAATAATGTCGGACGACCCAGTCCCATTCAACTTCAGACGGAAGAAGTATTGGACCAGGTCAAAACGAGGATAGATCCCAATATACGCCTCGCACATGTGAATAAAAGTGGAAATATGCACAATCGAGTTGGGATTCAGGTTGCAGATTGAGATATCATAATACCACAGTAAACCACGAAGGAACGGATGGACAGGAACCCCAAAGCCACACCGAAAGAATGGCTTGAACACAACAAGTTCACTAGTATTCGGCGTTGGAAACAACTCGCCAAACATACCCCGCCACCCGCTGACCTCCCTGTTCGGGAGCAGACCACCAAACACAAGGGCATTAATATCATCCTCCTTCAGTGTGCTCCGCGTCTAGTGCTTCGCCTAGGGCGGCATCACCAACACCTCAACCCTCACATTTGGGGGCGGCACCGCAAAAGCCCCCCTAACCGTTGACGATGACCTCGTCACCGCAGCCATCGACGCGGATTCAGCTTATAACCATTGAAAGCACATTTTACCTTATGACTTGGGAATTGGAAGTGTATTTGGCCCGATCCCACATAGATGACTGCGTTGGTGGTGTTGAGGAAGGGCCTTCCCAAAATGACGGGGACTTCCATGTTAGCTCCCATGTACAGGATGATGAAGTCGGTGGGGATGTACTCATCTTGGATGTTCACCAAGATATCCCTTGCGAGTCCCTCAGGAAACCTTATCGTTTGGTTTGCCATCTGCAATCGAACACATGTGGGGACCAAGGATCCTCCTAGCAAATTATCATATGTTACCTTGGACATGATGTTCACGACCGATCCGAGATCGCAGAAGGCGGTGTGGAACGTTTGTTGCCCGATTGAGCACTTGATCGTCGGGAGGCCTGGATCTTCCTTCTTCATGATGAAGGGAGGATCGAGAAGACAGCCCCAATAGGAGCGAAGTGGAGGCTTACCGAACCTTGTGTTGACCATATTTACATGCTCAATTGAATCTTCTGGTTTCACAGGAATTTTACCTTGTTCCATAGAGGGCATAACTGCTGCTAATTGAGCTAGTTGGGTTTCTAGCATTTTATTAAAGCTCAACTGATTTTTCATACCAGTCGTAAAGCTATCCATTTTCTCACCAAATCTTTCAAGAACATTATCAGTGGCAATCATCTTTTTATTTATTCCATCATTAATCTTTGATTGACCAAGAATAAGATCTTTTAATGAAGGTTGGTTATTGTAAGAATTGTAATTATTGTAACTACCATTACCTCCATTACCTTGGTAGAAGGGGCGTGAGTTCCAGCTTCCTTGTTGTTGAGGTCGATACCTATTGTTGTTGTTGCTGATGAAGTTCACGTCCTCCTTTGATGTCTCAGGGCAATTATTGCCCGAGTGATCATTTCCTCCGCACACCTCGCACCATGGATCGGCTTCAATAGCTTGTGCGGCGGCGACTGGGTAGATGGCATCTCGTTCCTTCTTGGAACCTTCTTCTATCTTCTTCATCAAGAGGTCCATCTTGGCGGAGAGTATGTCCACCTCACTGACGGTGTGCATACCTCTTCTCTTTGGCTAGAGACGTTTGTTACCCCATCCTTGGTTTATCACCATTTTCTCGACGAGGTCCTTGGCATTTCTCACTGTGTGTTGGAGAAATGCCCCTCCAGCGGTAGGATCAAGGTGACTACGGGCCATGCTAGTCATCCCATGGTAGAAACCTTGGATCAGTAGCCAGTCGTCTATCCCATGATGAGGACAGGCACAAACGTACTCCTAGAGACGTTCCCATGCTTCGGGAATCGTCTCATCAGATTGTTGTTGGAAGCTTGAGATCTTCCCGCGAAGAGCATTGGTTTTGCCCGTCGGGAAGAACTTCTTGAGAAATGCGTTAGCACACCTCTCCCATGTAGTGGCTTCTTCTTTGTGGGCGTAGAACCATTGCTTTGCCTTTCCCAATAGCGAGAATGGAAAAAGGCGTGGGCGAATGGCGTCAGACGCCACTCCCTTGATGGTGAACGTGCCACATAACTCCATGAAGTGCTTGAGATGAGCATTGGCATCCTCATGGGGCTTTCCGCAAAATGGATTGTCCTACACCATGTGGATCAAGGCGGGCTTCAGCTCGAAGGTGGCATCCCCGAAGTTGACCTCGGGACCCTGAGCTACGTGGGTAGCTGACGGAGCCGAGAAGTTAGAGATCGCCTTCTAGGCCATAGCTTCCTTGAGTGGTGGTGTAGAGCCTCCTTCCTTGAACGGATCCTGGTTCGAGATAAACCTCTGAGGGGGAACTTGACAACGTCTGGTCCTCCTCAACAGCTGCTCGGGATCTTCAAAATAATTTCCCGGCAATTGGAAACCGCTCATAAACTGTCTGACTTCACAAGAAAGGAAGACACAGACAGGGGTAAGCCCCTATGACTAATTGATAACTAAGTTAACGAGAATCTCTGGATTCAATCTAATTAAAATTTCTTGGCTAAGCTTTCCCCGGCAACGGCGCCAGCAATACTTGTTGGTATTTCTTATGACTATTGGATAAATCCGCAAGCGCACAGATTATACTATTGTAGCACTTCACCATGGAGTATTCCAAGGTATCGTAATTTATATTATCCCAAAGGAAAGCCTTGCTAGAAATGATAATTAGAGAGAGATCCTAGAGAGCACCTCAACTTTAGTACCAACTAGTATAGGGGGGTAAACGATATATGTGATAGGAAGGGGTTGATGAATGAAGAAGCTACGATAAAGGATACTTAGAACGGACCTTAGATACTAGCTAGGTGGGAGGAAAACGAGAAGAGTAAAGGGACTCCTATGTACTTCACTCTACTTCAATATACTTAGCTAATTAACTAGTCTAAACACTATAGTTTGTCTCCTCAATACAAGTATGCTAGGCGAGGGGATAGATCAGTATGAGGGCAAAACTCCTACCGGACCACGCCCTCTTCTTACGGGGGCCTTACCTTTTAATAACTTGCCTAAGAACACATGGTGGAATACAACGACTAGACAAGGCTATCACCTCTTGCTAGCTACCACAAACAATCCGTGCAGCAAGTGATAACCAAGGATAAGATGATGTATAAGCACCACGCTTACACACAACTTACTACTTTGACTACGATCAAATAATCAAAGCACCCTATGATAGGCAATGATCGCATATGGGAATGGTCACAAGGATCACAGACTATGGGTGTGAAGGCTATTAAAGAGCAAAAGCATATAGCAAGACTATATCTAGTATAGAAATGCTCAAAGTAAATACTAAGTAAAGTAAATAGAAAGATATATATTGAATAAGATAAAGTCTTACAAAGAAGGAAAGATACAAGAGCTATACCACACTCTCCAGAAAACTACTCCGGAAATCCCGAGCATAGCTCGACTCAACTCTAACTCCCACACTAGACTAACTCCTAGAACAATCTAAGGAATAGAGCTTGTAGGCTTCTTCTTCATGATTAGAGAGGGGGGTGTGACCCTCTATTTATAGTAGGAGGTGGAGTAGGGGCTACTCCGGTGCCACGTCAGCGATCCAGGGCCTTCCATTCTCCACCCTTGGATTCAACCGACCTTGAAACCGACCAAGGCATGGATGGTTGTGATCCAACACGTGGGGGAGAGGTATGGCAGTTGGGGGGACCCAACCGACCTAGGAGTGGTTCGGCCGAACCCCCCTATGGCCAGTGGGCCCTCCCTTGCCTCCTTGGATGAGGTCCCACTGGTCAGGGACTGAGTGGGGCCTGTTTAGGCCTGTTGGTGGTTCGGCCGAACCCGCCCTTGGGGGTTCTGGCCCACCTCTGCTGTCCTGAGGTTGGTCCCACTTGTCATTGGTGCTATTTGCTGGTTCTGAGTTGGTTGTCACGTTTATCTCCTAGGTGTGGGCCCATGGATCCATGTGCTTTGCTTGTGAGCCATTGAGAGGAAATACAG
Organism: Microstegium vimineum; assembly: GCA_022036555.1. NCBI lineage: Eukaryota > Viridiplantae > Streptophyta > Magnoliopsida > Poales > Poaceae > Microstegium > Microstegium vimineum. Next base: position 21,250,530 of record CM039129.1, on the reverse strand, counting down.
AGTGATCCAATGGATGGATTCCACACTAGAGTGCCTCTCTTGGATCATGGCTGAGAGGGGAGAGCATGGTAGGCCCATAGGGTGGTCGGTTGACCCCCTATGTGGGCCCAACTGGCTCTTCTTTGCTTCATTTGTTCATTCCAGCACTCAAACACTCATGGACATGTGGAACTAGTTATTTGATAGAGTATGCTCATGATTTGTTTTGTTATGCTTGATCCTTGGATTGGTGGCACCATTTTAGCTATGTAAAAGATGGTCATAATTTGTGCCAACATTATCCATGTTTTCATTTATGTTATCAATTTCTTCATCACTAGAATCATCATCACTAGAGTAATCACTAGAATCACTACTACAGATGTCATTACGGGGAGGAGTTTTGGGTTTCGGTTTGGATTTTACCTTCTCACCCTTTTCCATGAGACAAATGTGAGGGGAGCAATCATCATCATCGAACATGTTGTTGAAGAGCTTGGGTGAGATGGATGGCTTGTGAATAGCAATTTCCATCTCATCATCCTCACTTGAGATTTCTACAATTGAGTCCCACTCATGCCCAATGTGTGCTTCACCCACATATCTCTTGCTCTTCTTGTGGTCACCCTTGTCTTCTCTTTTTCACTTGCCAAACTTGTTGTCTTTCTTCTCATTTGGGCAATCGGCAATGAAGTGCTCAATGCTACCACAATTGTAGCAAGTTCTTGATTTATTGTTTGGGAACCTTCTCTTCATGAGCTTGTATCTATTCTTCTCTAGGCCTTTGTTGAGCCTTCTCATGAATAGAGAGTCATGTCATCTATCTTCTCAAATTGCTCACCATCACTATCACCATATCTGTAGGAATACGAGGTTGCTACGCTAGCCGGAAAACAAAACTTTTCGACCTCATAAACCAGGATCTACTGCTAGTTACAGGTTACGGGATTACCACTAGACGCGCAGGTGCAGCGGAAGACGACTTGATGTAGTCGTGCGCGTCGCAGCAGGCAGTGCAGTTGCGTGGTCGTCCGTCTCAACGTCCCCTTCGCGCGGTTCGTCCTTGTGCTCCAGATGCAGCACCTCCGAGGAATCCCACACGTGCAGGGAGGAAGCGTTGCGCCTCCGGACTGCTAGGTCCACGAGGAGCAAAAGGCGCGAGCGTGGGGAGGCGACGGCGGCTGCCTAAAGGCGTGGATCAATTCGCCCCGCGCCCACCCCTTGCTTATATAGGCGTCCTAACGAGCTCCCACGATGGAGGCCCATTAGAAACCCTAAACCTAGTCTAATTCGGGTCCAACCCGAATTAGGCTTCCAACCCCTTAAGCGTGCGACCCTATGGGCTCACGCATACATAGACATGGCCCAAGTACTCTTACTCGACCAATAGTTGATAGCGGCCTCTAGCAAGACGTGTCAACTCCTATGTATACGCTATGATCATATCAGACGAACCACTATGACCATGTACAAGTTATTCCCTTCGCCACTCGATATATGGTTCAACTCGTGGGTTAACACTTAACCCAAGCATGGCCATGCATTTGTTGATCCAATCACATGAGTGATCTAGTGATATCTCTCTCACGAAGAGAGGGGCAAATTCCATCTTGATTGTCTATGTCTCATAGCATGTTTCCCAACCACCCAAGGACCACCTTTATAACTACCCAATAACGGAGTAGCGTTTGATAGTCTCTAAGTAGATCGTTTCACATCTTGAGTACATACCACAATCTCAGGTCTAAGGACATCTTAAGTAGATCATTTCTTGGAGAGTAGGCTTCAAGTATAATCTTGACAACCTTGTGATCATTGACCTCTTCACCACCAAGGCCTCTAATCTTGCCAACTATCACCATTAGCCTATCAAATATCTCTTGTGGCCCTTCACCTTCATTGATCACAAATCGGTTAAGCTTGACCATCAAAAGATCTATCTTGGACTGCCTTACTTTGCTCACACCCTCATGTGCAAGGTGCAAGGTGTCCCATATCTCCTTGACAACCTCCAAGCTCATCACCTTGTTGTACTCATCACCATCCAATACACTTAGCAACACATTAGTTGTTTGAGCATTGAGTAGTATGCAGCGAAGCTCGGTTGTGGTGGGGCTTGTAGGATCCACCGGAGGCTCACAACCTTTGTAAACAATCTCCCAAGCACCAGGGTGAAGATCTACAAGATAAGTCTTCATCAAAAGATTCCACTTGGCAAAGTTAGTCCCATCAAAATGAGGCAACTTGCCCGCGGGTACGTGAAAGAGAGGATTATGTTCATGGTTAGAGATGATGAATAATTAAAGGATACGGCGGAGTATTTCTTGCTGCCATCATCCTTCTTCTCTTCTTTCTTGTCACACTCCAAAATTTCCATTTTTGGATTGTGCTTAGAAAATACTAAATAAAATAAATGATTTCTATGTTGATATAAAATTTTCTAAGATTAGTTTGAGTTTGTACAAATTTACTATAGGAAAAGTGAATTTATAAACTTTTCTAAATTATTTTTACAGGCTTTGATTGTTGTGATGTTTATTTTTTGTGTTTTTTTGTGCATGTGAGTGTGTAAATTTTAAAAAATGCGATTAGGAAATCATTTATCGATCTTCGGTTCGTCTCTGTCTTTTTCTATAATCAAATTCTCGCTCTCTCGATCTTAATCTTTCTTTTGGACATTCCTACGATCCTTTGTCTCTTGATCCAAATTATTCCCTTGAGTTCATCATTCATCAACATATCTCTAAATTCTTCTCAGGAATTTTTCTAGCTTTTCCGGATCTTTTTCTCATTTATCTGTGAGCGTAATCTAATTTTTAGATGCTCCAAAATATATTTTCATGAGCTCTAAAAACTTTATTTTAGTTCATCATGTTCTAAGGTGTCTCTGAGAATTTTCACATAATTTTTAGAGCTATCGGAGTATTTTTCGTGGATTAAATATTAATTTTAGACTTTTCTTGAATAATTTTATTCACAAAAATAATTTATTCCGAAAAGAAATAATAGGCATCTCAATTTCTCACCAGCCCTCGAAGCCCATGTGCAATAATCCTAATAAATCTCAAAAGTCCATGTATTTATTTGTTAATGGGTTTTAATGATTAATTTTGGTCCGTTAGTAAATATATGGAGGTGCGCCATCAATTAGTATCATATCTCTAGTTGATGTTGAGGTGTGGAGTCTTCCTCCCAATATATGTGACGATAAAGATCTCGACGCACTCGTTTTGAAAGTACGACCCGTTTTTTCATCCGTCGCTCCGAGCTTTGTGATCTAAAACCGAAGTTTCACATCTATTAAATTTAGGCGAGCTTTTTCGGCCAATTCCTTCGTCTCCCGTGAATTTCGAGACCACTACGAGGTTCGTCTCATCATTCTCTGTACCGTGGTGTCTCCTTTTATCAATCCATCACCGTTTTACGTATTCCTCTTTGTTTTCTTTTTACCGATGAACTTTTGCGGTAGGCTCACCATGGAAGCATCATCGTGCATTTTTCCAGCAGCTGTGGCAGGCGCCTTCTTGCGCTCAGGTCACCACGGCCATCTCCCTGGCCCGCGCCGCTACGAGATCCGCGCCCTACACCCGTCCTGCATCCCCACGTGTACCCCTGCAGAGTGCAGACTGCAGTTCATGTGAGTAGCCAGGCCAGGCGGCAGCTCCGCCTGCGCAACTGGACTGCTGGGAGGAGGCCCTATTGCAGGCCCTGCTCTAACGTACGGGCGAGCCCCACCGTGCCGTCGCTGCTGGCCGGCCAGCCGAGCCGCCCGAGCCTCCCCCGTGTACGATGTACAGCAACGGCAACATCTCTGGCCTGCAGTTATGCACGTTCGTGAAGAAGAAGATGAAGCATTTACAAAATTGCCACCGCCACGGTAATCTCCGTTGTTTATCCATATTAACTCCATTTCGTTCAGTTCTGGTTGCGTTAGAATCATGTCGGTGCGCTCTATGTCGTAATGCTAAAGTTTTTCTGCAATCTAATTATAAATTTTTTTAATCTAAATATTAATTTAATTAAGTTTATTCATAACAATTTAATTGAAAGCAATTTAAGTTCAATTATATTTCGCTCCGTTTAAGTTGTGTTTAATTCATGTTTCCATGATCTATATGTTAGAGGTAATATTTATCATGACACATAATTTTATGTACTTAGTTAAATATTAAATTGTTTAAATATGTTTCTAACTAGTTCAATAATTAAATTAATATAGGTTTTATGTTTCGATATTGTATATGCAAATATTAATATGCTTAATTGCTAATGTGAATATGCTCCCAAATTATAATTTGATTAGTTTAAATACATATCATATATTTCAATTGGATGCTCTCGCATATTTAGTCTCTTTTGCAAAGATAAAGTTTAACTTGTTTAATAATATATTATATGATAATGTTCCTATGATAAAATATGATTAATTGTTAATTTAATGTACTTTTAGTTAATACCTTCTTAGTTTAAACACATTGTTTATGGATATGATACACTTGTCTAGATGCTTTCATATATATACTTTTTCTTTTGCAAATATAAAGTTTAACTTGATTAAGTTATGTAACGTGGTTATAAATGAAATATGAGTTGTTTTAATTTAGCTTTTGAACTAATTTATGATATAACTATCTAATATTAATTACTTTCAAATGTTTCTAATCAATTAAAATAAATCAAACATGTTTGTTTTCTGTTATAATGTAGTAAATCCTCGGTAGTCGTTTGTTTTAACAATAGCTCTGTTCCCATCATTTCTTGCGTTCTCTTGACCGTAGTACCAATCTCTCTTTTGTATGTTGTTTTATCTTTTGTCTGGTGTATTGTTCTTAGTTGTATCTTTTGTTTGTTTGTATGTTTGTCTATGAGTGGTGTTTGCTACGAGTAGAACAAGAATTGCTTGTGGGCAATGAAGATCAGAAGATGTCTACTAGAAGTCAAGTATGTGAGAGTTGAGCAAGTGTTTAAGAAAAGTATAGCATGGGATCTTAATTCCTTGTTGTCCTATTCACTTTAATCACCATTTATCATATGCATGTGTCTACCTTGTTACTCGTAAGGATTTCCTAAATATTTGTTATCTTGTGCCTTGTCACCGTGGGAAGATTGCATTGGGTAGATTAAAGCTAGTGCTCATAAAGAATAACCATTATCTTGTAACTTGACTAATAATATATGCAATAACGATAAAAGATGACTTTTTAGCAACGTGGACTATAGGTGGAACATCAGAAACTCACACCTGCGTTCTCACTCACAGGAATATTTCTGTAAGTGGATTACCCCGAGAAAATAGTACTACCATAAGCTAATGGGCTCTGGCTTGACTCAATATTAGGCTTTTGCTAGTTTGTAGCAACTTACCCGAGAGGTGCACTACGGCTCTGAGAAAGTGGGGACTTGGCCTACCGTAAGGGGCACTACGGTGACTTCTGGGAGGTGCACTACGGTGATTTCTGGGAGGGGACTACGGTGCACTATGGAGTGCACTACCATCGATTTTTCTCCCGAGGTTCACTTGGTTGCCACCAAGCTAGTCCCCGTTGTGTCGACTACTCAAATGGTGATTCGGTGGCTAATAGGCAATGACAAGCCTAGCCCACTAACTCGGGTGCCACAAGAATCCACCCAAATGAGAGTAACTCAATGACACGAGAAATCCACTAGAGTTACCCTTTGGCTCTCCACTGAAGTGGGTACAAGCCCTCTCACAATCACCGAAGTCGGCCACAAACAATCACCAATTGCGTCGAAGCTTCTCCACAATCGCCAAGCTATCTAGGTGTTGGCAAACACCAAGAATAACAAGAAACCACGCGGCGATGACGATGACCAAGTGCCACTAAGATGCAATGCAATGATCAAAGCACTTGGATCACTCAAACTCTCACAAGTATGCAACAAGAGTGAAGAGAGTGAGTTGGGGGATATCTCAAGCAAGCACAAGTATGTCAAATGAATGAGAGGTGCAAGAGTGAGCCCTAGGAGCTGGCCAAGCCACTTAAATAGCTTCCAAACCGAGCTAGCTGTTTTGCTCCCCTTTTCCAACTTTCTGCATGACTCCGGACGCAAGTTGTATGGGGGCTCAGGACCAACGCGCCTGCGTCCGGACCCTCCTCCAGTTTGAATCCAGCCATTGGCGTCTTCACTGGTGCTCACGTGCCACCTCCGGACGCACGCAACAGTAGTGTCTGGTCCACCTTTTTCCTCCGTCTGGACCCAGTCCAGAGAGGGTCCAGAGAGCTCCTTGGCTCCGGTCGCGCGTCCGGTCTCTTGTGTCCGGACCGCATTCAGCGTCCGGATAATTACAACCAGAGGAGTCCAGAGAGCGCCGAGCTCCGGAACCGAGACCGGAGTCAGCGTCCGGACTCTCTTTAGCGTCCGGACCTCCTGTCCAGAGAGGCCGAGGCTAGGGTATGCCTCCGGTCGCCTGTCCATTTGTCCGGACCGCACTTTGCTTGCGTCCGGACCCTGCGTCCAGAGTACTTCTGAGTGTCAAACCGAGCCTCTGCTTCTTCTCCAAGCTTCCATGTGCTAACACCTTGTGATCCATACCTTTGTTCACCTGTGTTAGCCTTTACAATATATTTTCTTTGATTTAGTTTAGTTGTGTCACTTAGGTTCATTTTATATGGATGCAATGCAAACCTAGTGGCACATGATAACCGCAATCGAAACGAGTTTTCCCTTCTTAATAGTACAGCTATCTATCCTAAATGTGATCACACTCTCTATAGTGTCTTGATCACTAAACCAAAAATGGTCCTATAGATATACCTTTGCCTTGAGCCCATTTTTGTTTTTCTCTTTCTTCTTTTCCTTAGTCCATGGAGCACTTGATTCATCATGATCATCCATATAGCTCCATGTACCAAGGTGAACCACCCTATCTTGATCATAACTTAGTTCAAGGGTTAGTCCATATGTTTCATCAATTAACCAAAACCATACAAGGTCTTTCAATCTCCCCCTTTTTGGTAATTGATGACAACCTTTCACAAATAAATATATATGATGAAAATTTTCACTTTGGTAGTATTAGCTCCCCCTACATATGTGCTATATGAGTTTGGTTCATTTTGATCACATATGCATGAATAAGAATTGTGGGAGAGTAAATGCTACCAAATGATGCTAAGGTGTGTAGGATGGACCTTTGAAGCGTGATACCAATCGGAGTGTAATATTAACCATCCTTAGCACCATGAATGCCTAGAAAACACTTGAAAAGCAACTTGGAAACACTTTGAGAGAACTAGATACCACTTAAAGATGTAAAACTTAAGCATACTAGTTCTTCAAGCACCAATTAATTGTGTTTCTAGCAATCCACACAAGCCTATCATGAATATAAGTACATATGCATGTAAGCACTTATTAATGCACAAGGATATGCAACAACTTTATTCATAGGCTTGCCCCCCCCTACTTGTGTGCTTTCATTTTCAAATTTTCAAAATTAATTTTTCTTTGTCTTACTACTTACTCTTACTAACTTCTCCCCCTTTGTCATCTATTATCATAAAATATGTGCTCAAAGGTTTGATTATTGGAGAGAAACTTAGTTTTGGTTCAATCTAGATTACTTTCCCCAAGCTATTTAACTTGGTTTAAACCATGAACAAGCTTGTTCACACATCCTAGAATGGTTATCTTGCCCATGTTGAGATAAACATTTGAAGTTCATATTCTAGATCAAACACTAGGATTGCAAGCCCACAAATGTCATATGCTACCACTAGATCAAATCAAGCATAGAAACAATAGTGGTACCATATAAGCATCAAATTATTTGATTTCGATGAATGAGCCTAATGAGTTGATGTCTAGATGCACTAACAAGTCCTAATAATGGATGAATGACATGTCAATCAACCTGTACCTTGTATGGCTCGAAGGAGAGGCATGTCATATATGGGGGTACATCAACACATATTTGAGAAGTCAAGAATGTTCAATTCATTTCTTAGCTTGCAAAACCTCTTCTCATCAAGTGGTTTGGTGAATATGTCGGCAAGTTGATCATCGGTGCCAACAATTGTGATTTTGATATCACCCTTTAGTTGATGGTCTCTAATGAAGTGGTGCCTCACATCAATGTGCTTGGTTCTTGAATGTTGAACCAGATTGTTGGTTAGCTTCACCGCACTTTCATTATCACATAGCAATGGCACTTGCTTGAAATTGATTCCATAGTCATTCAAAGTTGCTTTCATCCAAAGCAATTGAGCACAACAACTACCCGCACTTATGTATTCGACTTCGGCGGTAGAGAGTGCAACACTATTTTGTTTATTTGATGACCAAGATACAAGTGACATGCCTAGCATTTGACATGTGTCTGATGTGCTCTTTCTATCAATCTTGCATCCCGCATAGTTGGAGTCCGAATATCCAATCAACTCAAAGTTAGACCCCTTGGGATACCACAATCCAACATCTTGTGTATGCTTCAAGTACCTCAATATCCTCTTTGTAGCCTTCAAGTGACTTTCTCTTGGAGAGGCTTGGAATCTTGCACACATGCATACACTAAACATCACATCCGGCCTAGAAGCGGTCACATAGAGGAGGCTTCCAATCACAGACCGATACAACTTTTGATCAACCATATTGCCACTAGCATCACTATCCAAGTGTCCATTAGTGCCCATTGGAGTGCTAATGCCTTTAGAATCTTCTAAGCCAAACTTTATCATCATATCCTTCATGTACTTGCCTTGACTCACAAAGGTGCCATTCTTCAATTGCTTGATTTGAAGACCAAGAAAGTAGCTAAGCTCACCAATCATTGACATTTCAAACTCATTTTCCATCATCTTGCCAAATTCTTCACAAAATTCTTGATTGGTTGAACCAAATATGATGTCATCCACATATATTTGAAGCACAAATAGATACTTGCCAAGCTTCTTGGTGAAGAGAGTAGTATCAACCTTCCCCATAATGAACCCTTTAGATAGAAGGAAGTCCATCAATCTTTCATACCATGCTCTAGGTGCTTGCTTCAACCATATAAAGCCTTCCTCAACTTGTACATAGCTAAAATGGTGCCACCAATCCAAGGATCAAGGATAAACAAACACATCATGAGCATACTCTATCAAATAACTAGTTCCACATGTCCATGAGTGTTTGAGTGCAGGAATGAACAAATGAAGCAAAGAAGAACCAGTTGGGCCCACATAGGGGGTCAACCACCCTATGGGCCCACCATGCTCTCCCCTCTCGGCCATGATCCAAGAGAGGCACTCTAGAGTGGAATCCATCCATTGGATCACTCTGTGTTTCCTCTCAACGGCTCACAAGCAAAGCACATGGATCCATGGGCCCACACCAAGGAGATAAACGTGACAAACACCACAGAACCAACAACCAACACCTATGACAAGTGGGACCAGCACCAGGGAGCAAGAGGTGGGCCAGGCACTCCCTAGGGGGTTCGGCCGAACCAACTTCAGGCCCAAATGGGCCCCACTGAGTCCCTGACTGGTGGGACCTCATCCCAGGAGGCAAGGGAGGGCCCACTGACCATAGGGCGGTTCGGTCGAATGCCCCCTAGGTCGGTTTGGCTCCCCCAACCGCCATAGCTCATTCCCACGTGTTGGCCAATTCCAAGGTCGGTTGGATCCAACGGTGGAGAATGGAAGGCCCTGGATCGCTGACGTGGCGCTGGAATAGCCCCTACTCCACCTCCTACTATAAATAGAGGGTCACACACCCCTCTCTAATCATGAAGAAGAAGCCTACAAGCTCTATTCCTTATATTGTTCTAGGAGTTAGTCTAGAGTGGGAGTTAGAGTTGAGTCGAGCTGTGCTCGGGATTTCCGGAGTCGTCTTTTGGAGAGTCTGGTATAGCTCTTGTATCTTTCCTTCTTTGTAAGACTTTATATTATTCAATATATATCTTTCTCTTTACTTTACTTAGTATTTACTTTGAGCATTTCTATACTAGATATAGTCTTGCTATATGTTTTTGCTCTTAATAGCCTTCACACACATAGTCTGTGATCCTTGTGACCTTTCCTGTATGCGATCATTGCTTGTCATAGGGTGCTTTGATTATAGATCATAGTCAAAGTAGCAAGTTGTGTGTAAGCGTGGTGCTTATACATCATCTTATCCTTGGTTATCGCTTGCTGCATGGATTGTTTGTGGTAGCTAGCAAGAGGTGACATCCTTGTCTAGTCGTTGTATTCCACCACGTGTTCTTAGGTAAGTTCTTAAAAGGTAAGGCCCTCGTAAGAAGAGGGAGCGGTCCGGTAGGAGTTTTGTCCTCCTACTGATCTATCCCCTCGCCTAGCATGCTTGTATTGAGGAGACAAACTATAGTGTCTAGACTAGTTAATTAGCTAAGTATATTGAAGTAGAGTGAAGTACATAGGAGTCCATGTTCTCTTCTCGTTGTCCTCCCACCTAGCTAGTCTCTGAGGTCCGTTCTAAGTATCCTTTACCGTAGATTCTTCATTCATCAACCCCTTCCTATCACATTTATCATTTACCCCCCTATACTAGTTGGTACTAAAGTTGAGGTGCTCTCTAGGATCTCTATCCAATTATCATTTCTAGCAAGGCTTTCCTTTGGGATAATATAAATTACGATACCTCGGAATACTCCTTGGTGAAGTGCTACAGCGGTATAATCTGTGCGCTTGCGGATTTATCCAATAGTCATAAGAAATACCAACAAGCATTTTTGGCGCCATTGCTGGGGAAAGCTTAGCCAGGAAATTTTAATTAGATTGAATCTAGAGATTCTCGTTAACTTAGTTATCAATTAGTCATAGGGGCTTACCCCTGTCTGTTTCTTCCTTTTCTGTGAAGCCAGACAGTGTATAAGCGGTTTCCAACTGCCGAGAAACTATCTCGAAGATCCCGAGCAGCTGTTGAGGAGGACTAGACGTCGTCAAGTTCCCCCTCAGAGGTTCATCTCGAACCAGGATCCGTTCAAGGAAGGAGGCTCTACACCACCACTCAAGGAAGCTATGGTCCAGAAGGCGATCTCTGACTTCTCGGCCCCGTCAGCTACCCACGTAGCTCAGGGTCCCGAGGTCAACTTTGGGGATGCCACCTTCGAGATGAAGCCCACCTTGATCCACCTGGTGTAGGCCAACCCGTTTTGTGGAAAGCCCCATGAGGATACCAATGCTCATCTCCAGCACTTCATGGAGTTATGTGGCACGTTCACCATCAAGGGAGTGGCGTCTGACGCCATTCGCCTTTGTCTTTTCCCATTCTCGCTATTGGGAAAGGCGAAGCAATGGTTCTACGCCCACAAAGAAGAGGCCACTACATGGGAGAGGTGTGCTAACACATTCCTCAAGAAGTTCTTCTCGACGGGAAAAACCAATGCTCTTTGCGACAAGATCTCAAGCTTCCAACAACAATCTGATGAGACGATTCCCGAAGCATGGGAATGTCTCCAGGAGTACGTTCGTGCCTGTCCTCATCATGGGATAGACGACTGGCTCCTAATCCAAGGTTTCTACCACGGGCTGACTAGCATGGCCCGTAGTCACCTTGATGCTGCCGCTGGAGGGGCATTTCTCCAACACACAGTAACGAATGCCAAGGACCTCATTGAGAAAATGGTGATCAACTAAGGATGGGGTGACGAACGTCTCCAGCCAAAGATAAGAGGTATGCACACCGTTAATGAGGTGGACATGCTCTCCGCCAAGATGGACCTCCTGATGAAAAAGATAGAAGAAGGTTCCAAGAAGGAACGAGAGGCCATCTACCCAGTCGCCGCCGCACAAGCTATTGAAGTCGATCCATGGTGCGAGGTTGTGCGGAGGAAATGATCACTCGGGCAACAATTGCCCCGAGACTTCGAAGGAGGATGTGAACTTCATCAGCAACAACAATAACAGTAACAACAACAACAACAACAACAACAACAACAACAACAACAACAACAACGGGTATCGACCCCAACAACAAGGAATCTGGAATTCACGCCCTTTCTACCAAGGTAATGGAGGTAATGGTAATTACAATAATTATAATTCTTACAATAACCAACCTTCATTAAAAGATCTTATTCTTGGTCAATCAAAGATTAATGATGGAATAAATAAAAAGATGATTGCCACCGATAAAGTTCTTGAAAGCTTTGGTGAGAAAATGGATAGCTTTACAACAACTATGAAAAAACAATTGAGCTTTAATAAAATGCTAGAAACCCAACTAGCTCAATTAGCAGTAGCTATGCCATCTTTGGAACAAGGTAAAATTCCTGGGAAACCAGAAGATTCAATTGAGCATGTAAACATAGTCAACACAAGGTTCGGTAGTCCTCCACTTCGCTCCTATTGGGGCTATCTTCTCGATCCTCCCTTCATCATGAAGAAGGAAGATTCAGGCCTCCCGACGATCAAGTGCTCAATTGGACAACAGACGTTCGACACCGCCTTCTGTGATCTTATATCAGGCGTCAACATCATGTCCAAGGTAACGTATGATAATCTGTTAGGAGGACCTTTGGTCCCCACATGTGTTCGCTTGCAGATGGCAGATCAAACAATACGGTTTCCCGAGGGACTCGCAAGGGATATCTTGGTGAACATCCAAGATGAGTACATCCCCACCGACTTCATCATCCTGGACATGGGAGCTACCACGGAAGTCCCTGTCATTTTGGGAAGGCCCTTCCTCAACACCACCAACGCGGTCATCTACGTGGGATCGGGCCAAATCCACTTCCAATTCCCGAGTCATAAGGTAAAATGTGCTTTCAATGGTTATAAACTTAATAAACAGGCCAAAGCACAACCACCAAGAAGAAGAGTTCCAGCTCCACGCAAAAAGAAGCAATATCCAGAGATCAAGATCGAAGAACTCAAGAAGGATGAACCCACCAATCCAAGGCAGGTTTGGAAAACAAAAGAGGTACACACATCACGGTCTCCGCCTCCGGATTCATTTAGTGCACCCGAGGAATGAACAAGAAGGAGAGTCCCACTCCGAGGACTTAAAATCAAGGAGCCTTCGCCGAAAGGTAAATCGGTAGTTATCTTTTATTTTCCTTCTTGCATTTAGTTCAAACCTTTAATTGTTTTCATACTTAAAATTTAGAAAACTAAAGTTAGATTAAATAAAACGTGATAATTATTTTAGCACTAAAACTTGACAAAAATTAGGGACATAGGGGGGTTCGGCCGAACACCTTTATGCATCCCACTTTGGCTTATTTAATTAAGGATCATTTAGGGACCTTTATAAAAGAAAAAGAAAAAGAAAAATAAAATGGAGCACTAGGGGTTCGGCCGAACACCCTAGTGGCCCCATATTCATCCCTCTTTTCCTCTCCACCATCCTTTGTCCAAGCATCTCATAATTTGGGAGGTGGGCTTTTCAAAAATAAGATTCTTGCTTGGGGAGACATATCTTTTGTCTTGTCATGCTTTAAAGTACATCAATCACTTTGAGCATGGCATATCCTTATCTCCCACTAATCCATGTCCAAACTAGGGAATCATAACACCCATCACTTTCACTTTGACATGCTTTGAAAAAGAAAACACATCAATCACTTTCAATCAAAGCATGACATACCTTTGTCCCCCACTACCCTTTGTCTAAAGAGGAGAATCTTGACCACTTTAGCTCAACTTTTGAGCATATCACATCATATCTTTTCACCTTTCACCAAGCACTAGAAAAAGCATGAGTGGAATCTTCACTTTAATGGGATGGCCGACCACTTTTGGTCACCTCCTCTCCCTCTTTTGCTTTGTGTAAGGCATATTCCACGACATGTGATCATGGCACCCAAGGGGCATGCCCATGGGTGGTCGGCCGACCACTCCATGGAACCCCCTTGGTGCCATCTCCTCCCTCTATAAAAGCCCAAGCAAGGAGAGCTTCATTACTCACACCACAACAAGAATTCAGTTCTAGATCAAGCCTCTCCTTGCCTCGCTCTCTCCTCTCTACATTCAAGAGAAGTTCTTAGCTCTCAAAGAGAAGTAGTGTTGCTCTCACTAGTCCACAAGAAGATCTCTTGTCTTCATCAAGCTTCTCTTAGCTCAAACTTCTCCCCACAAGGCAAACTAGAAACCCACTCCTCATACACATACCCCTTTCTAGTCTTGCTCTTGTGTCCCTCTTCCTCTCTAGAAGATGAAGAACCCATTGACATCCGCATTCAAGAAGATGAAGCAAGCTATGAGTGGGAGCTCATCCCGACGCTCCCACCAATCCGAGGATACTTCCAAAATAAGAACAAGGGGAGGTTCGGCCCGATACACATGGGAGAACCTCCAAACCAAAGAACACCCTCAGGAGGAGGAAGTACCAACAGAGGTACCACATGTCGAGGCATTATTGGTACCCCCGATGACAACTTATGATCAGCAAAGTGGACTCTGGTTCAACCAACTAGAGTATCAAAGGTACTTTTCTCTCCGGGATCGATCTTTTGAGCACACATGGAGATTGGATCCAAGTCTTCTCTCCAACGCAAGTATGACCACCGAATTCGAAACTATCTTTTCCTCTATTGGGTGGTCTAGTTTTTGGCAAATAGAAGAGTTTGGAATTGAGTTGCTCACCGCAGAATTTCTAAGCTCTCTCCAAATCTTTAATGATGGAATATCCTTTCACATGTTTAATCAAAACCATATTCTATCATGGAATCATCTAAGTGTTGCTTTGGGCTTTAATAATTCATGCTTGATTGATTTAGACCTTGCCATGCGTAGTTTCAATAAAAGGAAATTTTGGTTCTCTATATCTACTCTAAAAGATTGTTCAAGTCCTAAACCTGAGGAAATCCACAACCCAACGCTTTGTTCCATGCTTCTTTGGATGAAAATGACTTTGTTTCCTGGAAGTAATGCTAACTTGATAAGTGACATGGAACTAAAACTACTTTATGCCATGGTCAATAAAATGTGAATCTCTCCTGTGAAGTATTTAGTGGAATTTTGGCAAAGTTCAATTGAGAGTAATGTGTCCATCCAATTCACATCTTTAATTACTCGTCTTGCCGAATCCATGAACCTGCTAGATGGCACAAACCCCTTTGTTTACATCTCTGCTCCTTTAGCAACGATCTCAAAACAATATCTTGCTCATGTTCAAATGCTAAAAAGAGATGCCAACGGTAATCTTAAAATGGTGTCCATACAATTGTGGTGCCTCTCCCAAATAGGCAACTTCAATTGTATAGAACCCGCAAGCTAACCCTTGATTTAGATCAAGGAATTGGGCAAAGAGATTTTGCAGGCTCAAACAGGAGAGCTCAGGAGGGGCTACACTTTGTTCATCTTGACCAAGGTGGTCCTTCCCAAGGAGCTATTGGTGAGGAGGAAGACGATGCATCTTCCGATCCCATGCACACTTCAAGTGACATGCCTCCTCGACCATCACGGCCGCAACGAGCATGAGCATCCTTCTCGTCCACACGAGACAGGGAGCATCATGGGCTGCGACAAGAATTCGATCACCTCACCAGCACTCTGGGTGAGTTGCGTGTTGAGCACGATGAAACAACACACATCGTCCAGCAAACCGCCGAGAACATTCAAGCAATACAAGAAGAACAACAGTAGTATTGGGACTTTTGGTGGCAACAACATCCACATCCGCCACACCATTAAGCAAAGATAAGCTTGGGGGAGATTCTCTCCCCCACTAAGGTAAGTTTTTAATTTCAGCATTTACATTTATGCATTCTCGTGCTTATCTTAGCTTTATATTCAAAAATCTGCATATGATAAAATAAAATAAAAAGACTTTCTCTTACTCCACTCTCACATATTCCATGAAAATTAATATCTCCTATGGAAATGATGAATAGTTTCTCTGTTAAGTGTTTCTCTAGAACTTAGTTTACAACTTGGTACTTCTTTAAGTATGGATTATTTGGCTTAAAAGAAATCATCATCAACCTCAAACTTCTGTGGGTTGCAAATGCGGTAACTAAGTCTAACTTGTTGTGAGACATGATATGACAAGATAAGAGCTGCTATAATTTTGTTCTAAGCAAGAATGACTATCGGGGTTTTATTTATTAAAATGATAAAAACACTTTGATGTTCCTCAATGGTGACAATTCCTACCAAAGCCATACATGATCTTTCATGATATAAGCTTTCTACATAAGCTACTTGCTTTGTGTTGAGTTTGGTCAAGTTTTGTGACCCTTTTTGAGAGATTTATCATGCTCCCAAGATCAAGATCACGTACACGCCACATATATAAGCTGCTTCTACACTGGAAGTATGCAGAAACATGCCTTACATTTCCAAATAGTTCATACTCCATGCTCTAAGTAGAAAAAAACTCTCTCTCTCTCTAGTATAGTGCTAGTAAATGAGACATAGACTATGCAAAATTATGGAAAAAAATTCAAGGGCATTTTAAAGTCCTAATCTTTATGAGCATTTCCAAAGCTCTCTTGAAAAAAATGATGAAATGAATGAGCATCTTCAAAGCTCATAGAAAAATGAAACAGATAGCTATGTCTCAAAAATAATTTTAGGAAAGAGAGATTATCCACATATAGGACTATTGATCATTTGCCATGTTTCCACACACTTGCACATCTTGATCTAAGAGTATGACACTTCTCTCCTCGGATCCGGAATTTGACTTTACAATATATGCAAGGTAAGTTTGCTACATCTTTGATCCCTACCTATAGCTCCACATAAGCTTTAGAGAAAGGAAGAAAGAAGGCAAACTTTGATATATGCCTTGGTGAGGAATCATACACCTTATGAGCGACTCGAGAGTACTATTTGAGGAACACTAACTTTTCTTTTACAAAATCTTGCAAAACCTCCGATATGAAACTTGTGAAAGAATGAGAAAACTAGTGCTCAAGTTAAGTTGTTCTATCTCTCAACCTCTCAAGACAAAGGATAAAGCTATAAGCCCCATGAAGGACTAAGGTAATATGGGTGAGTCTTTATTGCTAAATTTTTCATTCAAAAGAGAAGTATGATTGTTGTAGACTTAGTACTCTTGAAATATGAAGCATAGTAGCAACTCCTAATCCATCAAGCTAAGTTTGATTGTTTGCTCGGGACGAGCAAAAGTTAAGCTTGGGGGATCTTGTTGGCACAAATTATGACCATCTTTTACATAGCTAAAATGGTGCCACCAATCCAAGGATCAAGGATAAACAAACACATCATGAGCATACTCTATCAAATAACTAGTTCCACATGTCCATGAGTGTTTGAGTGCAGGAATGAACAAATGAAGCAAAGAAGAACCAGTTGGGCCCACATAGGGGGTCAACCGACCACCCTATTGGCCCACCATGCTCTCCCCTCTCGGCCATGATCTAAGAGAGGCACTCTAGAGTGGAATCCATCCATTGGATCACTCTGTGTTTCCTCTCAATGGCTCACAAGCAAAGCACATGAATCCATGGGCCCACACCCAGGAGATAAACGTGACAAAGACCACAGAACCAACAACCAACACCTATGACGAGTGGGACCAGCACCAGGGAGCAAGAGGTGGGCCAAGAACACCCTAGGGGGTTCGGCCGAACCAACTTCAGGCCCAAATGGGCCCCACTCAGTCCCTGACTAGTCAGACCTCATCCCATGAGGCAAGGTAGGGCCCACTGACCATAGGGGGGTTGGGCCGAATGCCCCCTAGGTCGGTTTGGCTCCCCCCAACCGCCATAGCTCATTCCCACGTGTTGGATCATCACCATCCATGCCTTGGTCGGTTCCAAGGTCGGTTGGATCCAAGGGTGGAGAATGGAAGGCCCTGGATCACTGACGTGGCGCTCGAGTAGCCCCTACTCCACCTCCTACTATAAATAGAGGGTCACACCCCCTCTCTAATCATGAAAAAGAAGCCTACAAGCTCTATTCCTTAGATTGTTTTAGGAGTTAGTCTAGTGTGGGAGTTAGAGTTGAGTCAAGCTGTGCTCGGGATTTCCGTAGTCGTCTTCTAGAGAGTCTTTTATAGCTCTTGTATCTTTCCTTCTTTGTAAGACTTTATATTATTCAATATATATATTTCTCTTTACTTTACTTAGTATTTACTTTGAGCATTTCTATACTAGATATAGTCTTGATGTATGCTTTTGCTCTTAATAGCCTTCACACCCATAGTCTGTGATCCTTGTGACCTTTCCTGTATGCGATCATTGCCTGTCATAGGGTGCTTTGATTATAGATCGTAGTCAAAGTAGTAAGTTGTGTGTAAGCGTTGTGCTTATACATCATCTTATCCTTGGTTATCGCTTGTTGCACGGATTGTTTGTGGTAGCTAGCAAGAGGTGACAGCCTTGTCTAGTCGTTGTATTCCACCACGTGTTCCTAGGCAAGTTCTTAAAAGGTAAGGCCCCCGTAAGAAGAGGGCGTGGTCCGGTAGGAGTTTTGTCCTCCTACTGATCTATCCCCTCGCCTAGCATACTTGTATTGAGGAGACAAACTATAGTGTCTAGACTAGTTAATTAGCTAAGTATATTGAAATAGAGTGAAGTACATAGGAGTCCCTGTTCTCTTCTCGGTGTCCTCCCACCTAGCTAGTCTCTGAGGTCCGTTCTAAGTATCCTTTACCGTAGATTCTTCATTCATCAACCCCTTCCTATCACATTTATCATTTACCCCCCTATACTAGTTGGTACTAAAGTTGAGATGCTCTCTAGGATCTCTATCCAATTATCATTTCTAGCAAGGCTTTCCTTTGGGATAATATAAATTACGATACCTCGGAATATTCCTTGGTGAAGTGCTACAGCGGTATAAGAAATACCAACATACACGTGGTTGGGCTTCTTGTCATCTTCAAATCCGGGAGGTTGCTCAACATATACTAGCTCATTGATGTATCCATTCAAGAAAGCTCTCTTCACATCCATTTGGTATAGCTTGATGTTGTGTGCACATGCATAGGCCAATAGGATTCTAATTGCCTCTAATCTTGCAACCGGTGCATAGGTTTCTCCAAAGTCAAGACCCTCAACTTGAGTGTATCCTTGAGCTACTAATCTTGCTTTGTTCCTCACAACTATACCATCTTGTTCTTGCTTGTTTCTAAATACCCATCTTGTACCAATTACATTGTAGTTCTTGGGTCTTTCAACTAGTTCCCAAACTTGGTTTCTAGTGAAATTGTTGAGCTCTTCATGCATAGCATTGACCCAATCAACATCTTGTAGGGCTTCATAAATCTTTGTTGGCTCTATGGATGATACAAAGGAGTAGTGCTCACAAAAGGATGCCAATCTTGATCTTGTTTGAACACCACTTGTAATGTCACCAACAATTTGATCAATTGAGTGATCTCTTGCAATGTTGGTCGGTTGGAGAATTGGAACTTGATTGCTTGAGCTTGGTTGAGATGAACTAGCAACTTGTTGATCTTGCACTTGAGAGCCACTAGCTTGTTTGAGAGGTGAGTTGAGCACTTGATCTTTATCATCTTCAATGTCAATCACTTGTCTAGGCCGAATATCACCAATATCCATGCTCTTCATAGCATTTGCCAATTGAGATCCACTCACATATTCTAGGTTCTCATTCTCAACTTGGGAGACATTGGTTTCATTAAATTCAACATCATGAACCTACTCAAGTATACCACTAGCCGAATTCCACACTCTATAGGCTTTGCTTGTGGTTGAGTAACCAAGTAGGAACCCTTCATCACATTTCTTGTCAAACTTCCCAAGTCTTGTGCCTTTCTTCAGGATGTAGCATTTGCACCCAAAGACTCTAAAATATGCAATGTTGGGCTTTTTTCCATTCAAAAGCTCATATGGTGTCTTCTCCATCAATGGGTGACAATACAACCAGTTGCTAGAGTAGCAAGCGGTGTTGATAGCTTCCGCCCAAAAGGAGTGACTCACATTGTACTCACTAAGCATAGATCTTACCATGTCAATCAATGTTCTATTCTTCCTATCAACAAGGCCATTTGATTAAGGGGTGTATTTTGCCAAAAATTGATGCTTGATTCCAAGCTTATCACATAGCTCTTCAACTCTTGTATTCTTGAATTCACTTCTATTGTCACTTCTCACTTTCTTGATGGTAGTTTCAAACTCATTGTGACATCTCTTGACAAAAGTCTTGAATGTGGCAAATGTTTCACTCTTGTCATTGAGAAAGAGTACCCAAGTGTATCTGTAAGATCATCCACTATCACAAATCCATACTTGTTGCCTCCAATGCTTGTGTATATTGTTGGTCCAAATAGATCCATGTGCAACAACTCAAATGCTCTACTAGTGCTCATCATGCCCTTCTTTGGATGGGTGTTACCAACTTGTTTTTCGGCTTGACAAGAGCTACAATTTGTCCTTTTCAAACACAACATCCTTCAAGCCTCTTACTAAGTCATGCTTGATTAATCTATTCAATTGCTTCATCCCAACATGACCAAGCCTTCTATGCCATAACCAACCCATACTTGATTTAGTGAGCAAACAAGTTGATAATTGAGCTTCACTAGCATTAAAATCAACTAGGTAGAGGTTATCATATCTAAATCCTTTGAATATCAAGTTTGAACCATCTACACTAATGATCTCAACATCATCTATTCCAAATATGCATTTGAATCCAAGATCACACAATTGATCTACCGATAGCAAATTGAAGTTTAAGCTCTCAACTAGCAAGACATTGGATATGCTCCAGTCATTGGATATTGCAATCTTACCAAGACCCTTGACCTTGCCCTTGCCATTATCACCAAATGTAATACTATCAATGTCATCATTGGTGTTGGAGTTGATTGATTTGAACATTCTAGAATCCCCGGTCATGTGTTGAGTGCACCCACTATCAAGCACCCAATGCCTTCCTCCGGCATTGTAATTGACCTACAAAACAAATTAGTTTCTTTTAGGTATCCATACTTGTTTGGGTCCTCCAAAGTTAGTGACCAATGGCACCCAAATAGCCTTCTTCTTTGGGCCAACAATGGATGTGCCAACATACTTAGCCATAATACCTTTAGTACTTTTGGTAAGCATATAACATGAATCAAAGTGCATAGAGGTAGCTTTAGCAAACTTGGTTTGGCTCATGTTAAGTTTGCAATATTGGTCTACATGCCCTACTTGCTTGCATTTTGTGCAAAGCCAGCCATTGCTCCTCACAAAGCTAGGCTTAGGAGTTACAAAGGCCGACTTGCCCTTCTTGGGGGTATAGCCCAAACCCTCTTTGTAATGAGAGAATCTTTGGCTACCCAAGCACTTTAGCAAGCGGGCATCTCCACCATATGCCTTACCCAAAGTATGAGTGAGTCCATTAACATCATTTTTCAATTTTTCATTTTCAATCACTAGTGTAGCATCATCTCCTGAGCTATCACTAGTAGATGTGCAAGTGGAGGTGCTACATTGTGTCTCGGTTGGTGCAACAACGATAGGAATGAAAAATGATTCATCTAGAATATCACAAGTTACTCCAATGCTACATGAAGCAACAACCTTATCCTTGTTTTGATCAAGGAGAGAGGAGTGAGCCTTTTCAAGCTTGTGGTGAGTCCTCTCAAGCTTCTCATGGGCTTCTATTAGCCTCTCATGAGAGCCATTGAGCTCATCAAAGGATTGTTCAAGAGCCTTAAGCTTCTTGTTCAATTCTTTGTACTCCTTCCTCTTTGTCTCAAAGAAATCATAAGTTTGCTTCATCATATCAACAAGTTCCTCCTTGGAGTACTCCTCCTCATCATCACTACTATCATCATCACTATCACTATCATCATGAGATTGTACCTTAGTTGGCTTAGCCATGAAGCATGATGGAGTGTCGAAGACGGATGGCTTGTTGTTGATAGCAATGCTTGCCAATGCCTTCTTCTTGGTCTTCTTCCTCTCATCATCACTAGATTCATCAACGAAGGAATCACTACTATCCCAAGTCACCATGTATGATTCACCCTTCTTCTTGGTGAATGATAACTTCTTCTCCTTCTTATCATACTTGCTCTTCTTCCTCTCGTCATCATCACTATGATTGGGACAATCCGCAATTATGTGACCGGTTTGCTTGCACTTGTAGCATCTCTTCTCATATTCTTTGCTCTTGAAGTTATCTCTTCTCTTTCTAGCACCATAGCCCTTCTTCTTCATGAACTTGCCAAACTTGCGCACGAAGAGGGCCATCATCTCATCCTCAAGGTCACTAGATTCTTCATCATCACTTGACTCTTGCTTCTTTGCTTTTCCCTTGCTCTTGGATGATGAAGATTTGAAAGCTAAGCTCTACTTCTCTTTCTTTTCTTCCTTGACCTCTTCTTCTTCACTTTCTTCATTGTATTGCTCTTCGGTCATAATCTCCCCAAGTACTTCATTGGGAGTGATCTTGTCCAAACCATCTCTCCTAATTATTTGCCTTAAAGTTTTGTACTTCTTGGGCAAACAACCAAGAAATCGGTTTGAGAAGTCTTCATTCTTTATCTTCTCACCCAAGCTCTTGAGATCATTGATGATCACTTGGAGCCTATGAAACATCTCCGGGATGGACTCATCATCCTTCATCTTGAAGTGGGATAGCTTGTCCTTGAGCATATACAACTTGGCATTCTTTACCGTTGAAGTGCCTTCATAAGTATCTTCAAGTCTCTTCCACACTTCACTTGCCTTCTCAAGATCTTTGATTTGCTCAAACACTTTTGAGTCAATGTCATTGTAGATCACATTGAGAGTCATTGTGTTGCATTGCCGGTTTTCTTGCTCTCTAGGTGTGGGGGCGGCTTCATCAAGAATGACAAAGTCACTTTCGGTCACACTCCACACCTTCTCATGTATTGAGCCTAGATGCATCTTCATATTCCTCTTCCAATAATCAAATGATGTGCCATCAAACATTGGTGGTTTGCTTCCCACATGGTTGAATGATATTTGAGCCATCTCTTAACACCAAGGTTGTTAAGCCTTGATAATATGGTGACCATGGCTCTGATACCACTTGAAAGGTCCTAGATGGCTAGAGGGGGTGAATAGCCTAATAAAAATTCTACAAATCACTAGAGCAAAAGGTTAGATAACACTTAAGCGAAGCTTTTTGCTCTAGCTCTACTTGAGGTGCAAAGCCACCTATCCAATGCAATTCTAGTTAGCTAAGTGCTTGTCAATCAATAGCAAGAACCTAAAGCACTTAGCACAAGCTAGCAAGAACAACTACTAAAGAATCTAACTAGCAAACTAACTAGACAAGATATGGAAGAAGTAAATACAAGAGAGGAGGTGATTGTTATACCGATGCCTTGTGATGTATGGATGTCAATGTAGAAAACCAATCATAATGAATACCAAAGAATAGCCGGGAGACAAGATGACAATCGATTTTTCTCCCGAGGTTCACTTGGTTGCCACCAAGCTAGTCCCCGTTGTGTCGACTATTCAAATGGTGATTCGGTGGCTAATAGGCAATGACAAGCCTAGTCCACTAACTCGGGCGCCACAAGAATCCACTGAAATGAGAGTAACTCAATGACACGAGCAATCCACTAGAGTTACCCTTTGGCTCTCCGCCGAGGTGGGTACAAGCCCTCTCACAATCACCGAAGTCGGCCGCAAACAATCACCAATTGCGTCGAAGCTTCTCCACAATCGTCAAGCCGTCTAGGTGTTGGCAAACACCAAGAATAACAAGAAACCATGCGGCGATGACGATGACCAAGTGCCACTAAGATGCAATGCAATGGTCAAAGCACTTGGATCACTCAAACTCTCACAAGTATGCAACAAGAGTGAAGAGAGTGAGTTGGGGGCTATCTCAAGCAAGCGCAAGTATATCAAATGAATGGGAGGTGCAAGAGTGAGCCCTAGGAGCCATCCAAGCCACTTAAATAGCTTCCAAACCGAGCTAGCTGTTTTGCTCCCCTTTTCCAGCTTTCTGCGTGACTCCGGACGCAAGTTATATGGGGGGTCCGGACCAAAGCGCCTGCGTCCGGACCCTCCTCCAGTTTGAATCCAGTCGTTGGTGCCTTCACTGGTGCTGACGTGCCACCTCCAGACGCACGCAATAGTAGCGTCCGGTCCACCTTTTTCTTGCATCCGGACCCAGTCTAGAGAGGGTCTAGAGAGCTCCTTGGCTCCGGTCGCGCGTCCGATCTCTTGTGTTCGGACCGCATTCAGCGTCCAGATAATTACAACCAGAGGAGTCCAGAGAGCGCCGAGCTCCGGACCCGAGACCAGAGTGAAGAATCATGGCCCTAGTTGGTTTCGGTGATTAAAGACAATTAGAGATTATTATGGCTAACGTGTGTTTTTGCAGAGGCTATGCGTAGCTTAGCCATAGTGATCAAGGAGAATGGGCTCTAAAGGTCATCACTTAGCCCCCAAGATGGATATCGTTTCAGTTGTTAAGGAGACATGATGAAGACCCTAGAATGATAGGCTAGGTGCCATAAGGAGATGAAGGGCACTTAGAATTAGATAGGGCTTCTCTTTTTACCTTTGACCGTACTATTAAGAGGGGTTGAGATTAGTAGCTTGACTTAGGTAAGCTTCATGTTTAGGTGTGGTGCACACTTGACTTCCTTAGCTCTAAGCAAGCCTATGGTGACCGTAAGATAGCCTAGAACAACTTCCATATTCATCGCGACGAAAAACAGAGTTGTCAAAATCGTTTTCTGGGCGTCGGATGCTCCTGGCAGGGGCGCCGGACGCTGTCCGTCGCGTCGGACAAAGGCGCCGGACGCTGGGTGGTTGAGTCCACAGCGTACGTCGACCTTCTAGAGAGGTTGTTTTCTGGCTAAGTTCTTCAGGGTGCGTCGGACGTTGTCCGTCGCCCAGGCGTCGGACGCTAGGAAGAGCGTCCGTCGACCTTCCAGAGAGGGTGTTTTTCAAACCTAGCCAAAATTCAGCGTCGGACGCTGCGGCTGAGCGTCCGTCGCCCAGTGACGTAGCGTCCGTCGCTGGGAACAGTGTGTCAGAACTAGCCGTTAGACAGAGGCGTCGGACCGTCCGTCGCCTCAATTATGAACAGAAACTAGCCGTTGGGCATGCGACGGACCGTCTGTCGCCTAGTCGACGGAGCGTCCCTCGCCAACTTAAAATGCCAGCCCGAGGCAGTTTTCAGAGGGTCTATTTATAGCCCCTCCCACTTCTCTCCCACCTTGCCTTTGCTCATTTGAGTTGCTGAGTTTGTTGAGAAGGTTGGGAAGAGAGCAAGAGCCCTAGAGAGAGAGAGTGATTCGCGAATCCATCCATCCTCTCTCTAGTTCATCCAAGAGTTCAAGTGTGCATCCTCTAGTTGTGAAGCTTGAGTGAGTCAAGCGAAGATCGAGGCTTGTTACTCTTGGTGATCGACATCACCTAGATGGTCCGGTGGTGCTCGGAGGAAGGTGATCGCCGGAAGATTGTCGGCGGCCCTTCTCCATCGACGTTTGTGATCGGTTGTGGGCGATTCACCGAGCCGGAGTGGCGAAGAATCAGCCCGTAGAGAGCACTCATCCCTTGCGCGGGATTGAGGGGGAGCTATACCTTGCGAGGTGCTCCAACGAGGACTAGGGGGGAGTGTCGACTCCTCGATACCTCGGCAAAACATCGCCGTGTCAAGCATCCCTTTCCCTAGCTCTTTATTACCGCATTACTTTCCGCACTTGTCTTTCAATTCATACTAGAATTGTGTAGGAAGTTTTCGCTTTCCATTGCCTTGTTACCGCTTTCTAGCTAGGACACACAAGCGGTAGGCACTAGGGGGTTAATTGGCTCTTTATAGGTTTAATTCTTGTTTAGAAATTAAAAAGAGCCCAATTCACCCCCCCCCCTCTTGGGCATCTTGATCCTTTCAATTGGTATCGGAGCAAGGTTGCTCTAAATTAGGCTTCACCGCCTAGAGCAAGATATCCCATGGGGATGGACCACCTCCCATGTTCGATGGAGACGACTTTCCTTATTGGAAAGTTCGTATGGAGGCCTATTTAGAGGCCGTTGACGTGGGCGTGCTCAAAGCCGCCACAAAGGGAGGTACTCTCTTCGCGGAGGACCTCAACTTTGAGAAGCACAATGCCAAGGCAAAGAACATACTCTTTCGTGGCATTAGCAAGGATGTCTTCAACCGAGTGCGTAATGCCAAAGACGCATTTGAGTTGTGGACCACTATTTGTGCACTTCACGAAGGCACAAAGAGTGAGCGTGAAGAACGCTATCACTTGGTTATGGCTAAGCTCAATTCTTTCTCTATGCATGCAAATGAAAATGCAAATGAAATGTACTCACGACTAAGTATTATTGTAGAGGAATTGAATGGGCTCGGTCTCAACCAAATGGAACCGGCCGATGTGGTACGCAAGATTCTTTGTGTCTTGCCCATTGAGAAGTATGGCCACATCGTCACGGTGCTTCACCAAGGAGATCTCTCCGCTGCTACACCAACACAAATTTTAGGCAAGATCAATGCCCATGAGATGTACATGAAGATTGGTGATGGTGGCTCATCTTCCTCCTCCAAGAAGAAAGAAAAAGAGAAGGAGGAAAAGAAGGACTTGGCTCTCAAGGCATCCTCCTCGGAGAAGTGCAAGATGCAAGTCATGTATGAGAACACAAGCGATGATGATGATGAAGATGATCTCGCTCTCATGGTGAAGAAAACAACCAAGATGTTGAAGAAGCTAAGCAAGAATGGAGTCAAGTTTGACTCAAAGAAGAAGAAATTCTTCACAAGCTCTTCAAGAAAGCCCCTCTCCAAGATGGATTGCTACAATTGTGGCAAACTTGGACACTTGGCTCATGCTTGCCCCGAAGAAAAGAAAGACAAGTACAAGAACAAGAAAGCTAACAACAAGTTCAAGTACAACAAGGGCAACAAGGTTGAGTCAAGTGATGAGGAGAAGGATGACAAGCCATTCAAGAAGAAGAAGAACTTAACCTTCCACAAGAAGAAGAAGAATGGCAAAGCCTACATTGTTGGTGATTGGCTCACCGACATTGAAGACTCAAGTGACTCTTCCGGAGATGAAAGTGAAGAAGAGAAGGTGGCCGCCTTGGTGATTGGTTCATCTATTCCACCGCCACCCCCTCCATCATCTCCAGGCTCATCCTCTACAAACCTATGCCTCATGGCTAAAGGTGACAAAAAGGTACAAAAAGAGGATAGTGATGATGAGGCTAGCTCTAGTGATGATAGTGATGATGAGTTTGAGGCACCTTCCTATGATGAGCTAATTGAAATTTGCAATAAATACACTAAGCTCAGTAGGAAGTATAAAGGCAAAAGTGAATCACTAGAGAAAGCAAATGGAAACTTGCATGCTAAGCTTGATGACTTGACTAGTGCTAATGATGAATTGAAGCTTGAGAATAAATCTCTCTCATCTAGCACTAGAGAGCTCAAAACCTCACTCAAGCAAGCAAATGAGAAACATGATAAGCTTGAGAGGTCAACACAAGAGCTCCAATCAAGATACAACTTGCTAAAAGATGACTACAACCAAGTTAAAAATGAACATGGCACACTTGTGATAGCTAATGAATTGCTTTCAAATGATCTTGCTACACATGTTGCTATTAACCCGGTTGTTAAGTGTGATATAGCTACTTCTTGTGAGGACTTGCTTGATGAAGTTGCTAGTGAGCCAAATGCAAAGTGCAAGGGCAAGAAGGTAGTTGAGGCCGACAAGCATGATGACTATGTGAAGATGAGGCAAGAAAATTCCAAGCTCAAGGAAGAGCTAATCAACCTCAAGGCAAGCAAGCCACTCACTATCAAGTCGGCCAAACAAGATGACAAAGATGCAATGACCTTGATCAAGTCTCTCAAAGAGGAAAATGCAAACCTCAAGGTTGAGAAGATCAAGCTTACAAGTGGATTGGAGAAGTTCACCAAGGGCCACAACCTTCAAAGTGAGCTCTTGATGAACACTATCATGAAGACCGACAAGACCGGAATTGGGTTCAAGGAGAACCAAATCATGAAGGCCAAGGTCAAGACAGAAGCCAAGAACTACTACAAGAACAAGGCTATGAGAAGCAACTATGACACACCAAAGCCCAAACCCAAGAAGTGCTTTGGATGTGGTCAAGAGGGTCATCTTCAATCCCAATGCAAGACTCCACCTCCCAAGACCTTGCCCAAGCACATGAGGCCTTTCGCTCATGATGCACACTTCATCATCAACAAGGACTCCAAGGGTAGACCCCAAGTTGTATTTCTCGGTCCGAAGATGAAGAATAAGCCCAAAGTGCTATGGGTTGCTAAGGAGTTGGTGGACAAGGCTATGGGACCTCGCCAAGTGTGGGTTCCCAAACAACAAGCTTAACTCCAAGTTGCTTGTGTGTAGGTGAACTACAAGACCGGTGGAAGTCATTGGGTGATTGATAGTGGATGCACTCAACATATGACCGGTGACTCCCGGATGTTCACCACACTTGAGGAAGATTGTGAAGGGCAAGACAAGATTACCTTTGGGTACAATTCAAAAGGCAAAGTGCAAGGTCTAGGCAAAGTGGCAATCTCAAATGATCAATCAATATCAAAAGTCTTGCTAGTACAATCATTGAGCTTCAACTTGCTATCGGTGGGACAACTATGTGATCTTGGTTTCCAATGTCTCTTCACTCCAAATGAGGTAGTTGTGTCCAAGATTGAAGATTCATCATTGATATTCAAAGGGTTTCGGCACAACAATCTCTATCTAGTGGATTTCACCTCAAATGAAGCTAGTTTGCAAACATGTCTTTTCTCCAAGAGTTCTTTGGGTTGGCTATGGCATAGAAGATTAGCACATGTGGGAATGTCAACCTTGAAGAAGCTTGTCAAGAAGGAATTGGTTAGAGGTGTGAAGGATGTGGTGTTTGAGAAAGACAAACTTTGTAGCGCATGTCAAGCCGGCAAGCAAGTAGCAAACACTCATCCAACCAAAGCTTTCATGTCAACCTCAAGAGTTCTAGAGCTACTCCACATGGATCTCTTTGGACCTACCACCTATGCTAGCCTTGGCGGCAATCTCTTTTGCTTGGTGGTAGTTGATGACTACTCTAGATACACTTGGGTGTTCTTTCTTCAAGACAAGGGAGAAACTCAATCAATATTCAAGAAGTTTGCAACTAGAGCCCAAAATGAGTTTGATGTGAAGATCAAGAAGATAAGAAGTGACAATGGGACCGAGTTTGTAAACACCAAGATTGAAGAATATTGTGATGAAGTTGGAATCAAGCATGAAGTATCCGCCACCTATACTCCTCAACAAAATGGTGTAGTAGAGAGGAAGAACCGGACACTTATCACTCTTGCAAGATCAATGCTTGATGAATACAACACCCCCAAGAAGTTTTGGGCCGAAGCAATCAACACCGCATGCTATGCGGCCAACCGGCTATTTGTCCAAAGGCTTCTCAAGAAGACCCCCTATGAGCTTGTGAATGGAAAGAAACCGGATATATCCTTTTTCCGAGTGTTTGTTTGCAAAGTGTACATCTACAAGAAGCGCCAACACTTGGGCAAGTTCCAAAGAAGATGTGACATTGGTTTCTTAGTTGGGTATTCACTTAAATCCAAGGCATACCGTGTATTTAACAAAGCCACCGACTTAGTTGAAGAAGCGTATGACTTGTAGTTTGATGAAACTAATGGCTCTCAAGAAGAGCATGAAAATCTTGATGATGTAGGTGATGAACCCTTGAGGGAGGCAATGAAGAACATGCCAATTGGTGCTATCAACCCACAAGAGGTGGAAGAAAAGATGAAGCAAATCAAAATCCTTCTCCACCTCACACGCCTCAAGTTGATGAAGAAGATCAAGTGAGGGAAGCTCAAGAAGACACTCACATCCCTCAAGATCAAGCCGAGGCCGAAGCATGCAATGTTGAAGCACCGCAACCTCCTCCCCAAGAGATAAATAGAAGATCTACACCTATGCTTCAAGCACATCCTCAAGACCTCATCATAGGGAGTCCATCAAGGGGGGTAACAACTCGATCTAAACTTGCTTCTTATGTTGAACATCACTCTTTTGTTTCCTTTGTTGAACCTTCTAGTGTGGAGGATGCACTTGTGGATCCGGATTGGGTGAACGCCATGCACGAAGAGTTGAACAACTTCACCCGGAACGAAGTGTGGACACTAGTAGAAAAGCCCAAAGGAGCAAGAATCATTGGCACCAAGTGGGTGTTTAGGAACAAGCAAGATGATCAAGGCGTGGTTGTGAGAAACAAGGCAAGATTGGTGGCAAAGGGGTTCTCCCAAGTTGAAGGCTTGGATTTTGGGGAGACCTTTGCACCGGTTGCAAGACTAGAAGCCATTCGTATCCTTTTGGCATATGCTTCACACCATAAAATGAAACTCTTTCAAATGGATGTGAAGAGTGCCTTTCTTAATGGTTTCATTAATGAACTTGTTTTTGTCTCACAACCTCCCGGGTTTGAAGACCCAAATTGTCCTAATCATGTGTATAGGTTGTCCAAGGCACTCTATGGATTGAAGCAAGCTCCAAGAGCTTGGTATGAGAGGCTAAGGGACTTCCTACTCAAGAAGGGCTTCAAGATCGGGAAAGTGGATACCACACTCTTCACCAAGGTGCTAGATGGAGAGATCTTTGTTTGCCAAGTATATGTCGATGACATTATATTTGGGTCAACAAACCAAGGTCATAGCAAGGAATTTGGTGCATTGATGTCCAAGGAGTTCGAGATGTCGATGATTGGCGAGCTAACCTTCTTCCTAGGCTTCCAAGTGAAGCAATTGAGGGAGGGCACCTTCATATCTCAAGAGAAGTACACTTATGATGTGCTCAAGAAATTCAAGATGGAGGATTGCAAGCCAATCAAGACCCCAATGCCTACTAATGGGCATCTCGATCTCGATGAGGGAGGTAAACCGATCGACCAAACTCTTTATCGTTCTATGATCGGTAGTTTACTTTACCTCACCGCTTCTAGGCCGGATATCATGTTTAGTGTGTGTATGTGTGCTAGGTTTCAAGAAAACCCTAAGGAGTCGCATCTTTGTGCGGTTAAAAGAATCCTTAGGTACTTAAGGCACACCCCTAGCATGGGTCTTTGGTATCCCAAAGGAGCTCCCTTCCAACTAGTTGGCTATTCCGATTCGGATTACGCCGGGTGTAAGGTTGATAGGAAGAGTACCTCCGGCGGGTGCCACATGCTAGGAAGATCACTTGTTTCTTGGTCCTCAAAGAAGCAAAATAGTGTGGCATTGTCAACCGCCGAGGCGGAATACATTGCCATGGGAGCAAGTTGTGCACAAATCTTATATATGACCCAAACACTCTTTGATTACGGCGTGTTTTTAAAAGAAGTTCCACTCTTGTGTGATAATGAAAGCGCCGTAAAGCTTGCAAACAACCCGGTTCAACACTCTCGCACCAAGCACATAGATATTCGCCATCACTTTCTTAGAGATCATGTGGCTAGGAAAGACATAACACTAGTTGGAGTTAAGAGCGAAGAGCATTTGGCGGATATCTTCACTAAACCACTCGATGAAACAATCTTTTGTAGGTTGAGAAGCGAGTTAAATGTGCTTGATCACTCTAATTTCACTAAAAGATGATCTTGTGTGAACCATGCATTCATATGTAATATAACATGTTTAATATGGTAATGCACATAGGCTTGGCTAACGCGGTTAAGATAACCGCCCTCAAAGCGTGTGACAAAGCTTAACCGCGGTTTAAACTTGCAAGCAACCTAGATTCACTTTTCGTATTGCATAAGCATATGCATGTGTGTTGTTTGCCCTTTCTTTTTCGGTTAAGTTTCTTGAGCATCCTCTATGATTGTCCACTTAGGGGGAGCATTCCAAGCTCAAGTTCCTCAATTACCCCCTCTTGTGGCCATATGATGTCTCCTTGGTGCTTCCATTCGAATATTTTGAGCTAAAAACTAAATTTAAGCCTATGGCAAAATAATTGAAAATGAGTGTTTGAGATATGGTTCTCATATCAAGTCCAATCAAGTGTTATTTGGATCTTATTGGGATTGGAACTTGGTTGGGAGAAAGACGCAAAAAGAAAATTTGAAAAATTCCGTTTTTAAGGCGTCGGACGCTGCCGAGGGACGCTCGGTGTCAATTGCCTCAGCGTCCGTCGCGATCGTCCGGAGATTAAAGTTGCCCGCTAAAAGGGCGACGGACGCTCTCCCAAGCGTCCGTCGCGGAGCGTCCATCGTGGTCAATGCGGCTGGGCGTTCCAAATCGGCTCTGGAAGCCCGATGGACGATTCCGTCGGACACTCCCCGAGCGTCCGTCGCATGCCGACGGAGCGTCCGTCGCCTATGCGTCGGACCGTCCGTCGCGAACTTATCGGCAAAATTTTTTTGAAAACCCCCGAGTCTCACCCGATCCGCTCAGTTCGCCGCCGCGCCTCTGCCCTAACCCCGCGCCTCTGCCCTAACCCTAACCACCGCGTCTCCTCCCTGAGCCGTCGTGGACCCTTCCCTGCGCCGCCGCCGTTCAGCGCCGCCGTGCCTCCCTGCGCTGCCACCTGCCACCTGCGCCGCCGTGGATCTCCTTCCCCAGTGCTGCCTGCACCCGCACCACTCTGCACTGCCCGCGCCGCCGTGGCCCTTCTCAGGGCTCCGTGCCCAGTGATCACAGAACCCCACCTTTCGATTCCCTGTGAGTTTCAAGTCGTGCAGGGATCCCGTTGCCGTCAAGCTCTCCTCCACGCCTTGTTGGAGGTCGACTGCTTGCTTTAGGGTTCAAAGTGCGAATTGCGGATTGCGGAGTATGGTTGATTGATCGGGGAAATTCTCACCTTTTCTCTCCTTTTTGGTCAGCGACTCGAGGTATGGCAGATGGACAGTTCACGTTCTATCCTTATCTTATATCATGCTTCTATAGCTCCGTACCTCTAGTTATATGCTTATGGTTTATATCTCTATCTATTTCCGACGAGCAGGGTCAGTTTGTCAGTTGATCAGAGACTCAGACAGTGGGTAGTGACAGATAACTCGGGGCAAAGCCCGCGAGTACAGATCGAGGCAAAGCCTCGCGAGGACAGTCCAGGGCCGGCGTGCCACTCTTTCAGCTTTTTGGTTCTGAGGTTTGTCAGTGGTTTCAGGGGCAGTTGAGTCAGTGCTGCTGTGGTTTGATTGTTGAGGTTTCCTGTCAGTGAGTTGGTTGCAAAGTTGAGATATGGCACAGATGAAGAATGCAGGTCCCGTCCCCGGTAGTGGTGGTGACCCTCCACCTCCACCGCGTCCACCCACTGACCGCGGGAAGGGAAAGCAGAAGGTCATATCTCGGAAGCGCAAGAGGCAAGCTATGGATCCGGATTCGGTAGCCGCGCTTGCAGTAGCAAAAGCAGCCAAGAGAGCTGAGCGAGGAGGACGTCGCGCCGGCTTGAGGCTCTCGCCTCGCCGTGGAGCGCGTCGTGAGTCCCCTCCACCTCCAGAGTCAGAGCCCGTCGAGGCTTCAGAGGCACCAGCAACGGAGCCAGTCCCAGCGACTGAGCAGACAGAGGCCGCGGGCCATTCTACCATTGGAGAGCTGATGAGCCGTCGTGTCACCCGTTCCTGAGGCTCAGGTGCACCACCCAGCCCTCCAGGACCCCGGCTCCCAGACCCCGTGAGGCACCAGGTCAGGACACTTACAACGAAGCAAGTCCAGCTGCTTCGGTTTGTCGACTTTCAGTTCTGGTTCCCACCTCAAAGGGACCCCCGTGCCGGACGAGAGTTCTATACCATAGTGCACGAGGACTTCTACCGAGCGTATGTTGACACCGATGCTCCTCTCAGGGCCCACAGGGTGTGCCCAGCTACTCAGATTGAGGGGATCGATGGTCCAGAGATCCTGCAGCATCTCCAGTACATCCAGGGATTGACAGACCTGATGGGACGCTCAGGGGCATATCAGAAGGAGTGGGTCTATCAGTTCTATGCCTCTCTGTGGATCTCACCTGATCACGAGTTCCTCCACTTCGCATATCAGGGACATGACTTCAGGGTTACAGCTGCCAGGTTTCGAGAGCTCTTTCACCTCGGATCTTCACCTACCAGGATCCACAGTCTTTGCTATGGGGATCAGGAGGCCCCTCGCAGACCTCACGATGGCATAGTGCCATCCATAGACTTTGTCAATCCGTGTTTTCAGCAGCCGTTCACTGAGGGTTCGAGCCGTACGCCACGAGACCTCACCCCTTTGGCTCGGATCCTCCACGAGGTTCTCAGACGGACTATTCTACCCAGGATTGGAGCTAGGGATACTATCACTCGCCTTCAGCTTTGGCTCCTAGCTCACATTGTCCGGAAAGAGCAGTTCGACCTATGGGATTTGATAGTGAGCGAGCTCGAGGACATTATAGCTGCTGGATTCAGAGGCCATTGGCAGCTACAGTTCGCACATTGGATCTCATACTTGATAGTTGCCAAGATTGGGTCAGGGGTTATGAGAGTCACCCTCACGAGGTCAGCTACAGAGTTTCCCGTCTACTCGATGAGCCAGCTTGTGGCCCATGGACAGCTGCCTCGCCCCAGCAGAGCCTACAGACCAGGCACTAGGCAGGCCGGAGTGCCACCACAGTCAGCCGAGGTCACCGATGCGACAGTTGAGCAGATTGCTCAGGCCGAGCTAGCTGATCTGGACGCCGAGATCGATACAGCTGCAGAGACAGTTTTTAGAGAGGATCTCGACTCTGACAGCTCTGACGAGGACTACCAGCCCGTGTGTGAGTATGCACCGATGACACATGACCACGAGGCAGGTGGGTCCGGCACAGCTGCAGCAACTCCAGCTCCAGGCTCCAGCTCCTCAGAGGCTACCTTGCTTACTATACTCTCGAGGATGCAGGAGGAGCAGTCTCGCCAGGCAGAGGAGCAGAGACGACAGGCTGCAGACCTACGGAGGCTCACTGAGCAGCAGCTGGAAGCTCAGGCTCAAACACAGGCTAGGCAGGATGAGTTCCAGCGCCAGTTCCTAGCCTATCAGTTGCAGCAGGCAGAGATCCAGAAGACTCAGACTCTTCTACTTGTGCGTCTTCTGGCCTCTAGCTCCGGGCAGACCTCGACGCCACACTTTCAGTTGCCCGCAGTCTCTCAGCAGCAGCAGTTCACTTCTCCTCCACCGCAGCCTCCAGTAGTAGTGGTGCCCACTCCAGCGTTACCGTCCAGAGGACAGCAGAGTCAGGCACCAGCTACACCTCCCTTCCAGCCAGCAGCTTCTCCAGAGTACCAGACTCCGAGGACCCAGGTGTCCTCTTGGATAGGTTCACTCGGAGAGTTCCAGACGGGATTCACTCCTACCCGGGGAACTACACTAGCAGAGGCCTCGCGAGATCTGTCTGCTTTGTACCTGGAGATCACGGGAGAAGACTCCCCAGGAGCACCTCAGCAGGTCACACCAGCTCCCGAGACTGCAGTGGATCTTCCGGCGACAGGCACTCACCAGTCCTCAGTTGCTTCGTCGGAGATCGCACCTGAGCAGTCGGCACAGACAGTCACCACACCTCCAGCTGCCGTTCAGACGGATGCCATATCATTAGCAGATGAGGTTACAGTGGCAGTGTCCTCTCCCGGTCAGACTCAGCCTGCAGAGGTTGCAGTAGCAGTGTCTCTAGTGGCACTAGCAGTGACTCCGTTCCCCTCGCCTCGAGTTTTCACTCGTCGGGCCCCCAGGCCCGCTACCACTGAGGCAGGACCGTCAGAGGCACCAGCAAAGCCTCAGCGACAGTCAGTTGAGACCGCAGCTCCAGAGGTGCCAGTGACAGCTTCAGAGACTCCCACCGTTGCACCTACACCAGCAGGGACCGTGTCAGATGAGTCAGACGAGTCCGACCTTCAGGACTTCATTATGCTGGATCGCCGAGCTGCCGCTACTTCGCCTTCTTCTCCAGCCCCAGACTCGTAGTTTTTGGTGCTAGATGCCAAAGGGGGAGAGAGGGTCGAGTATAGAGAAGGGGGGAGGGATTTGGATCTTTGTATGTTTTATTTCCCCATACTCTTTCATCATGTCTATCTTTTATGCATTTGTCTATATGTGTGATGTGGTGATGGTTGATATGTATATAGGTTGCATGTGACAAACTCTTGTTATCTCTAATATATCTTGTGAGTTGTCTCATGGTTCATGATATATCTCCGTGCTTAACGATATTTGAGCTTCCGTGCTTTACTCCGATACATCCTTTGAGAATATCATGAGGTACTGCTTTTTCATTCATATCCATGAGTACCATGTTTTGTGATTTGGCTTGGGTGAGCAAGTATGCTTCATTACCATTTTACTAACCCTTGCTCAACCATTCCAAGTCACCCTCGTTCTTAACCAAAACTCTTATTCATACTCGAGGTTCTATTGTCGTCAATCACCAAAAAGGGGGAGATTGAAGAATCATGGCCCTAGTTGGTTTCGGTGATTAACGACAATTAGAGATTATTATGGCTAACGTGTGTTTTTGCAGAGGCTATGCGTAGCTTAGCCATAGTGATCAAGGAGAATGGGCTCTAAAGGTCATCACTTAGCCCCCAAGATGGATATCGTTTCAGTTGTTAAGGAGACATGATGAAGACCCTAGAATGATAGGCTAGGTGCCATAAGGAGATGAAGGGCACTTAGAATTAGATAGGGCTTCTCTTTTTACCTTTGACCGTACTATTAAGAGGGGTTGAGATTAGTAGCTTGACTTAGGTAAGCTTCATGTTTAGGTGTGGTGCACACTTGACTTCCTTAGCTCTAAGCAAGCCTATGGTGACCGTAAGATAGCCTAGAACAACTTCCATATTCATCGCGACGAAAAACAGAGTTGTCAAAATCGTTTTCTGGGCGTCGGATGCTCCTGGCAGGGGCGCCGGACGCTGTCCGTCGCGTCGGACAAAGGCGCCGGACGCTGGGTGGTTGAGTCCACAGCGTACGTCGACCTTCTAGAGAGGTTGTTTTCTGGCTAAGTTCTTCAGGGTGCGTCGGACGTTGTCCGTCGCCCAGGCGTCGGACGCTAGGAAGAGCGTCCGTCGACCTTCCAGAGAGGGTGTTTTTCAAACCTAGCCAAAATTCAGCGTCGGACGCTGCGGCTGAGCGTCCGTCGCCAGTGACGTAGCGTCCGTCGCTGGGAACAGTGTGTCAGAACTAGCCGTTAGACAGAGGCGTCGGACCGTCCGTCGCCTAGGCGTCGGAGCATCCGTCGCCTCAATTATGAACAGAAACTAGCCGTTGGGCATGCGACGGACCGTCTGTCGCCTAGTCGACGGAGCGTCCCTCGCCAACTTAAAATGCCAGCCCGAGGCAGTTTTCAGAGGGTCTATTTATAGCCCCTCCCACTTCTCTCCCACCTTGCCTTTGCTCATTTGAGTTGCTGAGTTTGTTGAGAAGGTTGGGAAGAGAGCAAGAGCCCTAGAGAGAGAGAGTGATTCGCGAATCCATCCATCCTCTCTCTAGTTCATCCAAGAGTTCAAGTGTGCATCCTCTAGTTGTGAAGCTTGAGTGAGTCAAGCGAAGATCGAGGCTTGTTACTCTTGGTGATCGACATCACCTAGACGGTCCGGTGGTGCTCGGAGGAAGGTAATCGCCGGAAGATTGTCGGCGGCCCTTCTCCATCGACGTTTGTGATCGGTTGTGGGCGATTCACCGAGCCGGAGTGGCGAAGAATCAGCCCGTAGAGAGCACTCATCCCTTGCGCGGGATTGAGGGGGAGCTATACCTTGCGAGGTGCTCCAACGAGGACTAGGGGGGAGTGTCGACTCCTCGATACCTCGGCAAAACATCGCCGTGTCAAGCATCCCTTTCCCTAGCTCTTTATTACCGCATTACTTTCCGCACTTGTCTTTCAATTCATACTAGAGTTGTGTAGGAAGTTTTCGCTTTCCATTGCCTTGTTACCGCTTTCTAGCTAGGACACACAAGCGGTAGGCACTAGGGGGTTAATTGGCTCTTTATAGGTTTAATTCTTGTTTAGAAATTAAAAAGAGCCCAATTCACCCCCCCCCCCCTCTTGGGCATCTTGATCCTTTCACAGAGTCAGCGTCCGGACTCTCTTTAGCGTCCGGACCTCCTGTCTAGAGAGGCCGATGCTAGGGTATGCCTCCGGTCGCATGTCCATTTGTCCGGACCGCACTTTGCTTGCGTCTGGACCCTGCGTCCGGAGCACTTCTGAGTGTCAAACCGAGCCTCTGCTTCTTCTCCAAGCTTCCATGTGCTAACACCTTGTGATCCATACCTTTGTTCACCTGTGTTAGC
Organism: Microstegium vimineum; assembly: GCA_022036555.1. Taxonomy (NCBI): domain Eukaryota; kingdom Viridiplantae; phylum Streptophyta; class Magnoliopsida; order Poales; family Poaceae; genus Microstegium; species Microstegium vimineum. The sequence continues at coordinate 21,212,491 of CM039129.1, read as the reverse complement.
CTTTACAATATATTTTCTTGGATTTAGTTTAGTAGTGTCACTTAGGTTCATTTTATATGGATGCAATGCAAACCTAGTGGCACATGATAACCGCAATCGAAACGAGTTTTCCCTTCTTAATAGTACGGCTATCTATCCTAAATGTGATCACACTCTCTATAGTGTCTTGATCACTAAACCAAAAATGACCCTATAGGTATACCTTTGCCTTGAGCCCATTTTTGTTTTTCTCTTTCTTCTTTTCCTTAGTCCATGGAGCACTTGATACATCATGATCATCCATCTAGCTCCATGTACCAAGGTGAACCATCCTATCTTGATCATACACTTAGTTCAAGGGTTAGTCCATAGGTTTCATCAATTAATCAAAACCAAACAAGGTCTTTCAATGAGTGAATGGCAGAGATGACCGTTGTGGGTGAGAAGAGATAAGGATATATCCCCTCACTGCCAACGGGCAGAATTCAAGTCGCGGTAGTGTCGGCCAGAGGCGCGGCACTGCCGGCCCTAGGCCCGACATTGTCGGCCTGGCAAATACAGCAAAGATAAAGATAGAAATTGTTGGCTGTTTTGCCTAAGTTGAATGTGAAGATGTATGAAGGATAGATAGATATAGCATTTGGTTCACTTTTTGGTATGCGTGTTGAATCCCTCTTAAGAGTACGACATTCCTAACTCAATTTCAAAATAGAAATGAAATAAAGTCCCATTGAGCTTGTTGTCATACACTTTTGTAATTGGAGGGGTCCGTCAACTTGCTCATCGACCTCCTTAACTTTTAACCTACTTGTCAAGCTTGAAGAGTCTCATTAGTTCTCTAATTATTTTGTCATATCATCAAAACCCACTTAGGGCTTGATTGCACTTTCACCGACCCAAGCCCGGACATCATCGAGTCATGCCATGCTCGGGTCAGGGTGAAAATCGTACTTTGGTCCAAGCTATGGGTTGGCCATCTATAGTTGAACATAGTCAATATCCATCTGTTATGCATCTCAGTTGAATAGAGAGGATATCCATCCATTAGGCTATCTGCACTCTTCATCCTCTAAACGAATATTCTATCTTAGTCAGTAAGATTTCTTCCTCTACACAAATTTCTTCCGCACCCATCATCCTTTATATCTCATACTCTATATCAACTGTCAACAATAGGGCCCACATGTTTATAAATAAAATTTATCTAAATATATTCATGTGAGATCTTATTTTGAAGGATTTATTGAAATGAATTTAATGGTGTAATCAAAATTTAATTTGCTTTTTTATTTGAGAATTATAACATTTTTTGGTTCATCGGGAAAGTAACAGCAGCTGTGGGGGCCGCTTGCACTCTGCCTCCTGCCGCATGCAACCTACTGTCGTCTGGCAGTGGGGCCCGCTTGCACTACATGCAGTCTGCCCCCTATGCCTCCGCGCGAACGCCTGGAATAGTAGACCGGAGGGCGTCCGCTTCAATGACATATGAAAATAGTGTACCCGATGCATGGTTTCTCCTCTAAATGCTCCTGCAGCAAAGACCCCAAATATCCTATTCCTTGTAGTAGATAAAAGGCAAATAATTAATAGTTGGAAACTGGTACTTACCAAAATCAGTTGTTCTTGATCTACACAAGTGAGCATACAATCAGGAAAGTGATAGGGTTTAGGGTTGTCAAGGTTAGCTAGGAATGTCTAGCTAGTTGGTTAATAATTGGTTAAAGACTTAGCTTACATAGACTCAGACTAATTTTGACTCCTTTAGCCGGCTAAATTAGCCATTCATATCAAAAAGGCCCATAAGCGAGAAAGCAAAAACCTACTTGCTTACTCTAATATTTTATGGGTCATTTTACATTTCAGGCCTTGTTTGAATGTACCCCTCAAACCACATGGATGGAAGTGGATTGAAATGTATATTAATTCAAATACACCCCAACACATGTGGTTTGAAAGAGATACATGCGCATCCAAACAAGGCCTCAATGTATTATATCAATTCACATGTGTTGAAGAGAATTAGAGCGTATTTAAACTAAGTTTTACTCTAACACATGTGGTTTAAGATAGATACATATACATCTTTACAAAGCCTCACATGGTATAGTATAGTTAACCTACATCCAAACAAGGCCTCACTGACATAGTAAACCTCTAATGTATCTCAAATGGTCTGGCAACATTAATGAATTAGTCATGTAATATGTTTTCTTGCAACTCAACTTTTTTTTTCTTAAGAATATCCAGCTCTCCGATGTATCGTCCAGAAAAAAAAAAGTCACAAACTGAAGTATCCTGCCTGTTAATGGAACATAGCTTTTAACTACTCCCTCGCTTTCAAATTAGATGAAATTATAAGGTCTCTTGGCTTTTTTTAAATACATTGATTTTGTTATGTATGTAGATATAGTGCATATCTAAGTACATAAACTATATATGCAGAAAAGCCAAAACATTTTTATAATTTGGAATGCAGAGAGTATTTGACTTCCACGCTACAAAGTCATATGTTAAGCAAAACCCAGTCAAACCAATTTACAGAAAAGAGAAGATTCAAAGACATTTGAATCGATTTGATATGGGCCCCAGGAGATTACACAGTACTCCAAATAAACGGTGTTCTACTGTTTGACTTCTACAGTTCAGTGAGTATTATGGATGTCATATTCCGACTAAAACCATTGAACACATTGTTCTATAGTGATGACTTGATTTTATTCGTTGATGCCTCCCTACAAACTAGATCGATAGGCTCCCAAATTGCCTGTTCCATTCTTCATAAGTCCCCAGCTCGCTTGAGGAAACAGAAGGTCTTACCTCCTGCATAGCATTCTCAAAATCCTGCACATTTCAATAAGCATAATAAATTTCATAAAATAAGTGAGTTATATTACTCAACATCAGAAATGATCCCTTGAGCAAATAAAACTTCTTTTCCTTTTTATTAGATGACCAGAAATCGCTGATTTTGTGGACTAGTACCTTCAGCATCACTGGTCGCATATCCTCCTTGCTGAGTTTTGTGATTTCAACGCCCTGTTGAAGAGCCTCTCTTAGTGGTCCCATTGAGGCATCTTTCACTAAGTTTTTCATGTCAGATCCTGAGTAGCCTGGAAATAATATGCATTATTTAAAGCAACTAAGTTCAGTATGATCACGTCAAGCTGATAAGATAATAGCAACAGTAAGAAACATGGATGGTTATACCTTCAGTTAATTTACAGATGGCACTTGTTTCTTCTTCCGAGAGCATGAAAAGTCCATCTTTCTCCAATAGATTGCAAATTATCCAAGCCCGTGCTTCTTCACAACCACAGTGCACTAAGATTTCTGCAATGATAACTATAAAAGAAAAGAAATAGTGTTACCTGAGGAAGGAAGGGGGATATATAGACGTTTTGTGAGTCGCCTGCGTGCTGCTTCATCCAGTTCCTGGGGTCTGTTTGTCGCTCCTTCCATCATTTGCACCATCAGTATGCTACTAGTTAACTTGGCATCCTTTATTAGATGCCCCATGTTTCAAAATTTTCATAACATTTAAAAACATGCAACAAATTTACATAATGAACACAAGATTACCATGCATTATCTGTAGTTACAGCGAGTGAAGGAAAATGTTATCAGAGGCTAGTCCTAAGACCACCAATCATCCATCAGAGTGTGCTTGACTCCTCCAGCTATAGGCTACAGGCTGTGTAGGGGACCAGCTGGAGACGAATGAAGGCAGGAGGCACTGGCAGGAAAGAGGCAGAGATGCCGACAGGGGAGAGGCAGGTGGAGGATGGAGGACTACGTGCCGGCAGAGGAGATACGGGTACCAGCAGGATGTTCAGTTGCTAACAGGGAGAAGCCGGCAGAGGCAGGAGAATGCAGGAGAAAAAAATGGTATGTACTATGTAGTGGAAAAGAAAAGTGGTGGCCTACCAGCAGGAGGTTCAGTGGCTAACAGGGAGAAGCCGGCAGATCAGACGCATACTATGTAGTGGAAAAGAAAAGTGGCGGCTGCGGCTGGAGCTACTCCTTCCGTCCTCTTCACAGCATACTAGTTATATATACTAAAACCTTGTGTTCAAGAAAAAATATATACTAAAACCTAATGGGCCAGCTAAGGGTGAGTCCAAATTTTCCCACCAGAAAGTTTTCTTGGGCTGGTCCAACTAGTCATCTAGATGGCCTGATCAGACGACTAATCATGATTAGTCGTTCATTAGTCGGACAACTAGTTTTCTAGTCGTGCTAATCGTATCGAGGGCCCTTACTAAATCCCAAGTTAATCGCGATTAGTCGTCCAATCTGATAACATTACAGGAGAACCTTAAGCATGTGTGGAGGGACTTAGGATCAAGCACGCAATTGCGAGGTTCAAGATTTATTTTTTTCTCAGACAATGTTTTATATGGCAATAATGTTTCCTACAGCCCTTCCATGCCTATGTCACTGGCACAGGGGATTTCTAAAAAATCAATGTTACTCTTTCCGTTCGAAATTGTAAGTTGTTCTGACTTTTCTACGTACATCGCTTATCCTACGCACCTAGATATACATAGTTATCTAGAAAAGTCAGAACGATTTACAATTTTTTGAATGGAGGGAGTATAAGATAAGTTTATACATTTCTCACTGGGTGAGGCAGGGGGGCTGCACAAAGGATCAATCAATATAGTAAAAATGGGTCTGATTATAATCAAAACTGAGCTCTCGCACTGGTCTACCCAAGGTTCAATATCAACTCTCTTGTTTTTATTGTTTTCCACTCTTTTCTGCTTCCTTTTGCTTGGTGTTTTTGTCAAAAGTTCAATATCAACTCCATTGTACATGCATATAACTTCAAACTGTGGTTGTCTATACAATATGCCTCTACTGTGATGCATTAAAAAAAAGGTAAAGCTGAAGACGGCTATGATGCTTAAACTGAGCATTTTTCACGTTGATGCATGAGGTACCTATAAGTAAGATTTGCTCATTTCCAGTGTCAAAACCTTCCATCTCAATTAGAAACTGTGTTTTCAGTCTCCTGCTTGATTCATGCTCACCATCTGATTTGCGCTGCAATCATGTTAAAGGCTATCAAGAGTCCACAAAACAGGATATATATGGCCATAACAGAAACAAGACATCAGAATAAAAAAAAAAAACCTGAGACAATAATGAGTCTATCTCATCCACAAATATGACAGCAGGTTGACGACAACTGGCCACAGCAAAAAGTGCCCGAACAAGTTTTTCACCCTCACCAATCTGCACAAGCAAATAAGGATTAGAGTGCTCTGTAGATGCTATGAAACCATACAGCATCAAGAGTGCACAAGGAGAACAAAAGAATTTTTGTGTTAGTTTTTCTTTTCAAAATTCTTTATTATAGATGATTTCACCACCTTATATAGATATGGTTTTTGAAGACTGAATCAGTTCCGAAAATCATACCAAGCGCAGCAACCACATAACTTTTCAGGTGTGAAACTGTTTGGAGCAATTCGTGTTTTCTTTGTTGGAGCTCCAAAAGCTGCAAGCCTGGTTCGCATGGATTCTAGTTTTCCTACTGTGTACCCATAATTAGTTTTTCAGTTATAATCCTTTTTTAGTGCAAGAAACTAAAATGGGCTGTAATGAAGTTGTTCACCCACAAAAGTTTCAGAATTTTTGTGGAGCATATTTCATTTATATGATTCTTTTTATACAAAAATGCACAGAATCCAGGCTAACATCTAAACGGTTTCATAAAGTGATTATGATTCATCACCCAAAACATTTCCCGAGAGAATCTGGATCCGAAACATTTCTACAAGAATCTAGATCCCTACAAAACACACCCTTAAAGTGAAAGTTGTTGTCGAGGGACCGGATGGTTGCTGCCCATGACCTCGCCAGTAACAAGTCAGCTAGGCTGTAGTTGATGTGTGATAAGGACTTAGTGAACATGGCTCCCTATCTATATAAGATAATAACAAACTACCAAATCTAATCATGGCTACCTCCTGGCTCCCAAAGCATGGGTCTAGGCCTTAGCAAACAAGTTGACAGATTGATGGGATTGAGGAATGAGAACACAGAAAACAGGATGAGGGACGCAAAAATCATAGTATGAAAGGTGCTCTCTTCTGGTTTGTTGAGAGAAGAAACATTAAGCAGATCTTTTTGGAACAATAGTTTGAACAAAGTTCTTGGACTGGGGAACATATCACTGTTCCAGGCAGCTAAGGTCTGGGATTATCTCCTAGGTACTAGGCCTGTTCAACAACAGTTTTGTGCTGCTTGTTAGAATAGGCGCCCTAATGGGCTGCGCCCAAGTCCTATTCGGCTGTGGCTTAGGGGTCAAGATAGATAGATATGGCAGGTTAGGTAGATAAGGCAAGGAACACCATAGATTGGGTAGTTGCTATAAACCCTCTTGATCCTTGCATATATATGTACTGTACCCTGCCATCATAATCATCTATCAATATACAGAGACCTAATTGCTCTCATGGTATCAGCCACCTAGGATAGATCCTCTGCTTCCGCTTCTTTTTTTTGCGCGGCCCTTCCGCCCGCGCGCCGGCTCCCTTTTTTTTTTGTTGTGCTGCGCCATCATCCGCCATGACACCGACGTCCCCCCACTCTAGAGACGCCACCGACGCCACCTCTGCCTCGACCCAGACTGACGCTCAGCGTCTCGCCCAGGAGCAGGCGACCGAGGCCACCGCTGCTGCTCAGCGCCTCGAGCGCGAGCGCACGGCCGAACGCGACGCCGCCCTGGCGCGCCCCCTCGAGGCCGAGCAGGAAGCCGCAGCCCCAGCCAAGGAGCGCGACGCCGCTGCCGCATGCGCCAGCAAGGCCCTCGCGCACGCAGCTGCGGAACGGGCAGCCGCTGCTGCTGTCCTCGCGCCTTCAGGGGGTCCTCGGATGGAGAATCCCCTACACCGAGCAATCTACAGGCCGCCATGCTGCACCACGAAGCAGTGGCCCTGCTCCAACTCCACTCTCAGGCCATTGCCGTCAGCAACACCCGGAACCACGTCACCACCATCCTTGACGTCGATTCTGGTAACTTCAACCGCTGGTGTGATCAGTTTTTGCTAATCCTCGACAAGTTCTCGCTTCAGGGCCATGTTCGTGAGGCCCCTCCAGACCTGATCTCTCCTGATTGGGCCCGGATGGACTGCGTCGTCAAGTCCTGGATCATTGCCATGCTCACTGACGATCTTGGCGAGATCATCTCCGCCCGCGGCTCCACTGCCCGACACGCCTGACTAGTTGTCGAGTCGCAGTTTCTCGGCAATCGGGAAGCTCGCTCCATCCAGCTGGAGACGCGGTTCCGCAACTTCGTCCAGGGCGACCTCTCCATCACCGAGTACTGCCGCAAGCTGAAGAAGATGGCCGATGATCTCACGGCCCTCGGCGAGGTCATCACCGATCGCACTCTCGTCCTCAACTGTCATCCGCGGACTCAACGAGCGCTTCGGCCACGTCGGACTCTTCTCCGCCGCGCCAAGCCCTTCCCCACCTTCCTGGAGGCGCGTGAGGACCTTGTACTCGAGGAACTCACCACGGAGACTCGCAAGGACACTCCAGCCACTGCCGTCGCCGTCTCCAGCCCGTCCCCTACGTCCTCTGGCACAGGTTCCGGGGGTGCTGGTGGGAACTCCAAGCCTCCCGCCAACTGTCGCAACAAGCGTGGGGGTGGTGGCGAAGGCCACGACAGCAGCAGCTCGTCGGGGCAGGGCTCCCCACCCCCTGCTGGTCCAACGCAGCAGCAGCAGGCTGCTGGACAGCAGCAGCAGCCGCCTGCCGGGGGTCGCCCTTGGCCCACCGTCTACAACCCCTGGTCCGGCACCATCCAGATGTGGCCAGGGGGTCCTCGTCCACCGCTGGCACCCATCCCGGTGCCCCCCATCTCCAGGCACAGCAACAGGCACAACAGCAGGCACTGCTCGCCCAACAGCAGCAGTAGGTGCCCGTCGCCCACGCTGCTCCCAACAGCTCACTCACTGGGTGGAGGCCCTCTCCACGACGACTGTCCTCCTCAACATCTTGCCTACCAAGACTCTTGAGTCCTCCACACCTCACCTTGCCTTATTAGGCAAGCCACCGACATATGATCATCTCCGAGTCTTCGGTTGCAAATGCTATCCCAACATGTCCGCCACTGCTCCGCATAAACTTGCCCCTCGGTCTGTCCAGTGTGTCTTCCTAGGATATTCTGCTCATCACAAAGGGTACCGCTGCCTTGACCTATCTTCCAATAGAGTCATCATCTCTCGGCACGTCATCTTCGATGAAACGGCTTTCCCCTTCGCTGAGCGCTATGGTCCTAGTACCCCGGCGGACCTTGAGTTTCTTGACGATGATACTACTGATGTTGTGCCCGCTCCGATTGGACCGTCGCACAAGTATTTGTCTGCAGGAACTCTACCGACTCTACCTAACAACCCCGACGCCACCAGCACCCTGCCGGCCCCTCTACGGTTGTGCCTGGGGCGCCCCCCGACGCCACCAGCGCCCCTGCCGGCCCCTCTGTGGCTGTGCCTAGGGCGCCCCTGGAGCTTCCAACGGAGGTTGATGATCCTCCGACGCCAGCGCTCTACATCCCCCCTGCGCTGCGGGTGCCAGGGACCCCCACCGCGCCACACGCGGCTCTGGAGCTGCCTGGCCCGTTTGGCAACGCCTCCCCGCGCATGTTGTATGTCCCGCCCGCACTACGCGCCGGCTCGACGTCACCTGCGGGGCCCCAAGCGCCTCGCGGACCACCTCCTGGTTTCCCACCTCTTCGCTCGGATCGTGACTTCACGCACTACTACACGCACTGGCAGCGTTGCACAGCAAGGTGAAAGTGTTGGACACCTGCTTGCTCTGGCAACAAGCCACAGCAAGGCAACAGGCCAGCCAGGCACGCCCACGCGTACACGTGCCGGCCGCAGGTAGCGATGGACGCAGACCGGAGCCGGGGACGGTTCGTGGGGTAATCCGCCGCGGGGTGGCCGAGCCGGGTCGTCCAGGCGTGCATGGATGCGGCAGAGGCAGCAAAGGCACAGGCGCACATAGTATCCATGTGCATGGCATCCCTGCACCTGCAGCAGCATGCTGCTGCTACTGTGTCCACGATTTCGACATGGCTGCACAGGGCCAAATTCTTCACCAAGCTCGATCTGCGATCCGGCTACCATCAGGTCCGCGTCCACCCTGACGACGTGGACAAAACGGCGTTCAGGACGCACCATGGCCACTTCGAGTTCCTCGTCATGCCGATCGGCCTTTCGAACGCGCCGTCCACGTTCCAGGCGCTCATTAACTTCGTCCTCAAGCCGTTCCACGGCACTCCACCGTCCGTTGTTTCAGCTCTACCACCACTTCGTCATGGGAGGCCTCTTCTCTGGCCGGAACGTGTGCTCCGGTCTAGCTTCCGCCGAGGGGAGTGGCACGTTCTTGTCCACTGGGTCGATATGCCTCTGGCCGAAGCCACTTGGGAGCACGTACAGGAGTTTCGCGAGGCTCATCCGGACTTTCAGCTTGAGGACGAGTTGTTCTCCGAGGGAGGGAGAGATGTTATGGTGGGCCTACAGTACCAGAGGAAGAGGAAGGCAGGCGGCTGAGCCGGCGCTGTGCGCACGCCGAGTCCTGGGCGCGCACACGCGGCGGCAGTCGTGGCCTAGGCTTCCCCTAGCTTGCCTAAAGGAGTCTGATTCGATTTCTATAGATAGATTGCTAGAGATAAGGATTGTTAGATCAGGAGAGTAAGTTCAGGAGAGTTTGTTTCAATCTTGTAAACACTACCTATAAGGTTCGGTTAATGAGAAGAGAAGGATTATCCTGGGATTGAGATTATTCTCCCCTTGAGGCCCCCGGGCGTATCTACGCACGCAACTGCAGCACGGCGCCGTCTCGCTGCCGCCCTGCCAAACCTCGCCTAGCTTCTTCTCCCCCGTACTTCCTCCGCAACAAGCTACGCCGTAACATATATCAAGATGATGCAGCTTTGATTGTAAAAATGATGGAATTATCAGTATTAAAAATCATAACAAGTGTCGTGCATACCCATTTGCTTGTAAGTGAACTAGCAGATATGTAGAAAAATGTTGCCTTGGCTTCACCAGCTATTGCCTTTCCAATCATGGTTTTGCCTGTTCCCTGTGAAAAATGGTTCATATAAAGAGCATTGAGGAAAGAGAGGTGCAACACAAGACGATGAGATAAATACCCACAGGAGGTCCAAACAACAGTAGGCCTCTTCCTGGAGACCGACAACCACGGAATATATCAGGACGTAGCAGTGGCCATATCACCATCTCTGTCACGCACTTCTTTGCATGTTCCAAACCAGCTATTGCAGTGAGGCATGAATTAGTTACAGAAACAACAGAAATCCTGAAGACCAACAAGGAAACTACAAACCTATGTCATTCCAGCGAACATTAGGATCCCTATCCATTATTTCGTTACTGACATGTTCAATAAGGCGAGGTTCCAGATTCCTCAGCTTCTCAGGAAGCTCACCATCAGGGCCACAAAGCATTTCAATACTGATGATTATAAAAATTATTAGTAAGATTGAATAAGCACATACATATTTTGTAAGTGTGACTACTAATCATCCACATCAGGCATAATAGAATAGGTAATGCACAATCTTTAGTGACAAAAACATCACAAGGAAATGCTAAAATAATTAAAATGGTATTAGTTACTTAAGTTGGAAATACAAACCATTTCCTCGTTGAATCTTCCATGGACTCGTCATTTTTTCCAGTGACTCGTGAGATTGTTGTACCTGATCCTCCATTATTTCTGATAGGGGGTATAAAACTACCACGTGGTCCACGACGAGAATTCCAGCTTGGTCTTACGCCATAATTCCGTGTACTATGGTTGTTATCCAATTGCGGTGACACAGCACCTTGTGGACCATTACGTGCAGACTTTTGCACAACATCCATCCCCTAGAAAAGGGGGAAAAACACAGGAGAGACACAAATTAGGTTAAGTCATTATAATTATTATTAATGCAGTTAAAGAGGCATGGGAGGGACAACGTCACAATGAAAGTCCAAAACTGACATATGTGGCCGATGGTGCCATGTCATGCAATAAACCCCTTGGTTAAAAAGAACTTACATGGTTTGAAGGTGATAAATCATAGTTTGAAGGAGACAAAATCACTAATCAAGAAACAATTATCACGACTTATAGAGCAACATTTTAATAAATAAACAATTGACCCAAATATTTCACCCAAAAACAGTATTGCCTGTTGGTATTGGTGATCAGGATTGCATTCAGTGATAGCAGCTACAAAATTGAGAAATTGACAAACCATGTAACTAGCTAGGGCACTAGTCAATGTAGTTCTTTAGAAAAAACAAAATGATATGACTTAAGCTAGCACCTTAATAACACTCAACTAATGAAAATGTTATGAACCTTAGTTCATATGGGAGATAAGGGGGATAATTGCTAGGGTTTTTGCCTGACTACCCAAGCATAGATGAGATTGAGAGCAGTAGGGTGGTGAGACTTAGAGATAGCTTATTCTTGTTCATTGCCTCCTCCAACATAAGCTGGTTACAGGATATATATAGAGCAGCCCAGCCCCTGCTGGTGTCCAGCAACTAACTCCTTGTTTCTCTCCCCAACATTAACTCTATTCTCTTCCCTAGAACACTAATTGATATTGACCACAGCTGCATGCACCTCTATTGCCGCAGCCATGACTACAATTCACAACCATCTATTAACTGCAATTGACCACAGCTGCATGCCCCTCCCTCTGGTGACCATGCAGCCACCGGCTGCCCCTCATGATAGAAAACAAGACCTACAACCTATAAACAGAAGCAAACTGGCAATCAACATCTACAAGCCTATAAATGAATAAAACAAAAGCTGCACTATGTCTATTAAAAACCGTTGGTGTTTTATAAAATTTACATACAAGCCCTCGTTCTTATTAGGAAATGATCCATTAGGATCTTTTGTATTAGGAAAGGATGAATCAGGATAATTTGTATATTAGGATAGAATCAATCATGTCCTACCTTCCTTGTGTTGTAGTACCTTCCTTGTCACGATGGGAATGGGTCGGGTCGGGTCGACCCATTGGGTACTTGACCTGTCCCACAAAAATAGGATCATTGGGTCATAAGAGTCGGCACTAACTTCCAAAATGGGTCAATAGGGCCAGAATCTTTTAACCCAGTGGGTACCATGGGTCGACCCACTCATCATATTAATAATATTTTTCTTTAATATATGATTGGTCATAACTTGTAAGATTGTCCATGCTTGGAAGTGAGGAATATGATATTTTGGAAGTCAAAATTGATAAAATTAAAATCATGGTTCACTTGCAAACTTATTTAATTTGATGCATAGCTAATAATTTTAATATATTATTATGATATTTTTTTAATCTTGTATCTTATCTTTTTAAATTATTCTTGGTTTATGATTATAGAAAAATATTTGGGTCGACCCATACTATCCAATGGGCCATCGGGGCCATAGCACCTAGGGGAAATGGTCGACCCATGGCCCCTAAAATTGACCTTGGGGCCACAGGGCGGGTCCAAGGCCAAGGCCAGGTCGGCCCATTCCAATCTTGACTTCCTTGTACCACATGTTGACTATGTGTAGAAGGAGCCCTATTAGGGAGTGTGACCTGTTATATATATAGCCAAGTGGCTTGATGTACAAGTCAAATAGACAATACGGTACAATACAAGATAGCTATACATATATCTAATACCCTCCTGCAGTCGAAACAGGAGGATTCCGGACGCAAAGACTAGACCTAAAATCAGTAAATAACTGTACAGGCAAGCCTTTGGTCATAATGTCCGCGAACTGATGGAAAGATGGAACATGGAGCACCCGAACCTGTCCCAAAGATACCTTGTCGCGGACAAAGTGGATATCAATCTCAATGTGCTTCGTGCGACGATGATGAACCGGGTTAGCCGTCATGTACACAGCGCTGACGTTGTCACAGTAGACAATAGTCGACGAAGACAAGGGTGCATGGAGCTCCTGAAGATGTGCCACCGCACGATACTCGGCCTCTGCACTCGAACGAGAGATTGTGGTCTGACGTTTGGAAGACCAAGACACCAGATTGTCACCGAGGAAAAACACACTAGCCTGATGTAGAACGCGAGAATCCGGACAGCCAGCCCATTCTGCATCTGAGTAAGCTGTGAGACGATCAACTGACCCATTGCCGATGTGAATACCAGTGGATGGTGTTCCCTTGACATAACGCAGGATCCTCTTGATGAACGCAAGATGAGGTTCACGAGGAGCATGCATGAAGAGACACACCTGCTAGACAACATAGGCGGGACGAGTCAGCATAAGGTAATGAAGGGCGCCAGCGAGACTCCTGTACTGGGCAGCATCTTCAACAGGATCACCATCTGTAGCAGAGAGCTTAGCACGAGTGTCGACTTGACATTCAGCCATGCCAGCACGCTAAAGGAGAACCATTGCATACTAGCGTTAGGACAAAAATAGTCCATCAATAGAACGAGTGACAGATATCCCGAGAAAGTGATGAAGTTCCCCTAAGTCTGTCATAGCGAACTCTGAATGCAGACGTTGAGTGATGCGGTGAAGATCAGCTGAAGATGTCGTGAGGATAATATCATCAACGTACAACAATAAGTAAACAACATGTCCGTCTTCTTTGTAGACAAAAAGGGAGGTGTCGGAGGCTGAAGCGACGAAACCCAAAGTACGGATATGTGTGACGAATCGCTGGTACCATGCCCGAGGTGCCTGCTTTAGTCCGAACAAAGACTTCTGCAAGAGGCAGACGTGATCAGGCGCAGATGGGTCGAGCGGCTGCTAGCAGTACACTGTCTCCTCCTGATGACCATGAAGAAACGCATTCTTGACGTCGAGCTGATGAATCGGCCAGGAGTGAGAGACAGCAAGGCTGAGGATGACCCGTATCGTTGAACTAACTACTGTCTAAAGACTGAAAGTAGAGACTATGAATTAAAGTGCTCTAACAGCACAGGCTTATCTATCAAATTATGCCACCACTAGTTCTCTCCAGTCACAGCAAGCATCATCTTGCGCCTCTCGTGCCCATACCTCAACAAAAAGGCAAAGCAGAACGCATGCTCCACACCATCAACAACACCATCTGCACCCTACTCCACACTTCCATGCCTCACTCCATACTAGGTGGAAGTGTTGGTTGCCGCCACCATTCTGCTCAACCGGCACCCCTCCACGTCCATATAACATGTCATCCCCTACCAACTTCTCCACCAACAGCTCCCGGATTACTCTTTCCTCCGTGTGGCTGCCTCTGCTACCCCAACCTCAATGCCACAACAACCCACAAACTCGCCCCTCTTTCGGCTTCGTGTGTTTTCCTCAGCTACCCATCCTCTCACAAAGGGTACCACTGCCTGGACATGGCCACTCGGTGCATATTTGTGTCCCGTTGGTATGGATATTATTGAGAAGAGAGGGTTGAGGGAATGGTTGTCGAGTCAATTAGCTCTGTGGTTAGGGCGCGAGGAACGAGAGCTAGGGTGAGGGAGGTCTGAGGGGAGCGACGGTGGCTACAAGGAGAGAAGGAGCTAGGGTGAGGGAGGAGGTACGAGGGGAGCAACGGCGGCTACGAACGAGAGAAGGCCAACTAGGGGCGTTTGCCCACGTCCGGGCAAGAGGGGAGGGATTTCCTTCTTAATTCTTGCTTGATTAGATTAATACATTTCCTCTCATTATATAGAGAGGTTTACTTGATCCTTAAGCAAACAACCCTCATCTCTAATGAACCCTAACACTAACGGGCCTTACGGACCGACCAGACCCAAAAGGTCCATGACATACTCTAACACTACACCCCACCTAGACATGCAGCTTGCCCTCGACCTACAACCTAACCAACTTATAACGGTGAATCGACTCGACACAAACCTAACACCTAAAAACAAGCCTTTTACATCTCGGCTTATTTTATTATTTTCAATCTGAATTGGACTCTGCATCGAAAGTGGACGTCCGCTATGTGTCGGACCTGCACGTGTGCAACCACCTAGATCCCATGGAGACCATGTGGAAGAAAGGGGTGCACGTGTACGACCATCTAGAATTGGTCAACAACAACCAGTGGAGGCGCCTTCGCTGCAGACGCTGGCGGAATGCGGTGGCGCTAGGCAGAGTGCTCCCGCCAGTGACCCTATGCCTTTTTCACGCCGTCTGCAGCCACACCGCTGCCGATGCCTGGCACTAAAGCATCATCAGCAGCGGTGTCGACGTGGTGTTCGCCTTCACGGGGTGAAGGCGATGCATAGCTTGGAGGAACTGCGAAGGGGTACGGGGTTGAATCAGTTACAGATCATATAGTCGCCGCACTTGCCGGCGTGCCAAGAGACCGCGTGTTGCCGCGTGCAACCGCACCGCTACCGACACCTGGCGGGTAAGCTTCCCCACCGGCGTCGTCACGATGTCCAGCAGCTGCCCGATCTACTGCAACTTCTCGCCCTCAGCGTGGATCTGCTGGGCGCCGATTATGGTGGTAGCGGGGGTCGCCGGCTCATAGCCAAACAAGCCATATGAAAACACCGATGGCATGGTGGTGATGGTGGTCGCCCTAGTGAAAACAGTTTCTGTTGGCGATGCCATGGCGTAAGATGGAATCTACGAGGGGGAGGACAACAACTGTAGTTGACGGATGGGAACCGGGGGTGCTGCCTGCACGCCATGGAACGGCAGCGCCGGTGGCAGCACGCCCTAGAACATCAAGGCTGGTTGTTGCACGCCCTGGAAGCGCGTAGGGACCGACGAGGAAGGCCTTAATGCCTGCCCTAATGTCTGCCACACCTGGCCAAGTTCCAGGAGGGTCACCATCATCTCTTCCAGAGTCATGACGGCGGCAGGTGGGGATGGCGGCAGGTGGGGATGGCAGCAAGTGGGGATGGAAGGTAGGCACTAGGTTGAGGACTCAACATCGAACCCGAGATCCCCGATATCAGATTGGTATGGATGTTATTGAGAGAGGGTTGAGGGGATGGTCGTCGAGTCAATTAGCTCCATGGTTAGGGCACGAGGAACGAGAGCTAGGGTGAGGGAGGAGGTCTGAGGGGAGCGACGGTGGCTACGGGCGAGAGAAGGAGCTAGGGTGAGGGAGGAGGTCTGAGGGGAGCGACGGCGGCTACAGGCGACAGAAGAGTGGCCAGGGACGTTTGCCCACGGTCGGGCAAGAGAGAAGGGATTTCTTTCTTAATTCTTGCTTGATTAGATTGATACATCTCTCATTATATAGAGGTTTACTTGACCCTTAAGCAAGCAACCATTATCTCTAATTAACCCTAACACTAACGGGCCATACGGCCCGACCAGACCCAATAGGTCCATGACATACTCTAACACCTGTCACGTCGTGTTTCTTTTGTTGCGACTCCGTCGACAGCCTCTGTGTTGTCATCATAGGATTTCTTGATGCAGCCTCTTCACCATCAAAAGCTCCACCTGCAAGCATCGAGTGACCGCGCGAGTCTTTGGTTGCTTCCTTCAGCAGCAAGGCCGAGCAGTCGAACCTACAAGATCCCTCAATCATCTTCGTCGAGCCGCTACACCTAGTCGCACCACGCCTCCAAGCAGGCCTTCAGCCGCAATGGACCTAGCTCCACGTCTAGGCACGTCAGGCCGTTCTAGAGTCACCTACCAGCGGCCTCCACACCCCCTGCAACGCCCAGGGAGCCCCTTCTGACGGCCATCGAGTCTCATGCGCCGCCTGTCACGCCCACGGCTCCACACTTGCACCCGGTGACACAGCTACAGATAGGTAGTTTGCGTCAAGTTGACCGCTTCGGCTTCACCGCAACGGCTTCTCCGATTTCGGCCAACCAGCACCCTTGCTGACCCCAACTAGCATGTTGTGATGTCGCTAGAATGCGACGCTCTCATCACCAATGGCACCTTGTGCCTCGTACCTCGACCACCCAGTGCCAATATCGCCACTGGCAAGTGGTTGTTCAAATACAAGGTCCACTCCGATGGGACTCTAGCTCGGCACAAGGCGTGTTGGGTCATCCGCGGCTTATCTCAACAGGCTTCCATTGACTACGACGAGACCTTCAGCTCGATTGTCAAACCGGCGACGATCTGCACCGTCCTCAGCATCGTCACGTCGCATTCCTAGTCGATTCATTAGATGTTTGTGAAGAACAGCTTCCTCTATAGTCACCTGGAGGATATACTTGTTGGTTGCTGCCACCTCTTGTTTTGCTTCGTAAGAACTTGTAAGAATTTGTTTGATCAAGTTGGGAGTGGGAGAATTACAGCAACCACATCCTACTAGTTGATAGGGGCATAAATATTATTGTGTATGTTTCTTGTTTTCTTCTAATCATGGCAGGAATCTACATGAAATTAGGAGATGATCAGGTTGCATATTCGAATCACTTTGCTAGTGGTATGAAAAGTGATAAGCTTGCTACTTACGAGGTATGTGATACTTTGCTGGATAAACTAAAATCTGCACTACCTTATTTTTGAAGGAAACTATGATCCTTATGCATATATTGAATGGGAGTTACATGTAGACAAGGAATTTAAAAAGTATGATCTATCTGAAAAACAAAAGGTTAAAGTTGATTCAAGTGTTCTTATTAAGTATGCTTTAACTGAGTGGAAACACCTTTGTAGATTTGCTAATGCTCCTCAATCATGGAAAGATATGAAAAGACATTTTAGAGATGTTTTTGTTCCTAGCTATTATTATGATATTTTGTATGGCAAATTGCAATCTATAAAACAAGAAAACAAAACTGTAGCAGAATACTTAGATAGACTGAAATTATGTTTGCTACGTCGTGGCTTTGAAGAAAACGATGAGTTTCTAGAACATAGATTTTTACAAGGTCTTAATGTGCAAATTCAGAATATACTTGTTGATAAACATTATAAGACTTTTGGTGAGTTGTTTGATCTTGCTTGTGACTTTGAAATAACACTAAAAACATATCTCACAAATACTATAGAAGCATGTCTCTCCTATTACTAACAATTTCCAGCAAGCGGATGTCAATATACCAATGGGCATTGATCAATCTGAGATTGGAGGTGAAACATTAAAAGAGAGCATAAATCTAGTTGCACGGACACCATTTGAGAAGAGCATCAAAGGTAAGTTAGATGGTTGTAACATAAATCAAGGTGAGCATGCTTTAGTTGAATTACATTTGTCCACTAATCATGATATCATAGATCAATCAATTGTGGAACCAATCGCTGATTTTCCTTTGTCATACTTTGATATGCTTGATTTTCCTTGTGACAAACTTATATCAATATCCCAACTAGTGAATAAAGCTACAAATTCTGTATTGATGAGTTCTAAATTAGAGCACGTTGTTCGTATTGTAAATGATAATGAAGATCAATTGTTGTCATCGATACATACAATGGGGTACATTGAAATTGATGATCTTTGTGAGCTTAGCTATTTGCAGAGTAAACTGATTGGTAGATTTGACATGCCATGTTCTTCTAATGTTAGTTTTCATGCTATTGGAAAATATAATTGTAAAGAGGAGTATATGGTACATCGAATTTACTTTTGTTCAGTTCTGCAATTTTCTTTTATTGTGAAAAGATGTGATCAATTAGAGATATGCAATAACCATAACCATGTCATCTCGAGCTTCTCTAGTTTTATTATGAAGAAACAGGATAACAATCAAGAAGGGAAGCCCGGTTTGCTTTTACCTACACCACATTCTCCAACAGTAGTCAAACCGAGGACGGTTTGCTGTCAAGAAAGGGAGAATGATGAGGACATCACCGGCTTAGATATGACCATGCCAACCACTTCTATATCAAAGGTGAAACCATTCTATATGAGGTTTATTATTGTTTCATTTAATGAATGGGTGTTGCACTATGAAATGTGTATGTTTTCATTTTCAGAATTGCTTACATGAATCAAGGAAGGGTTAGATTGCATATGGAAAGCATGGATGGTCAATGAAGTTGATTGGGGACCAAATCCAAGTGTTCCTAACATCCTCCACCCGGCCACCACGTCACTTTGTATCCAAGAAAAGCAAGAGTCCAAGTCTAACACGTTTTGGAAGTTCAATTCGGACTGCAAAAGAGTCCAACCTTGCCACGGCTGCCACGACTTCATACGGACTCCGATTGGGACGTTCTTGCACTTTTTGGAAAGCTTATAAAGTCTACATTCCAATGGATCCGGACTCATATATAGATCTTATTAGATGCGTCCGCAGTAGACAGTTTAAGGACGACAGCTTTTCTGTCAACGGTGTTGCGTCACCAAATTTTGGGCCCATGGCCCATGTATCAACTTGAGTCCATTAGGGACTCATCCTAGGGTTGTAGGACGACCCCAGGACCATTGTGGTCGTCCTCTCCTCTCCTTATACCCCTAGAACCGCCACAAACAGATTGGGTTTTGTTTAGATGAAAGTTTAGCTGCTGCTACTTCCTTGTAGACGCGTGTGTCGACTAGACCATCCGTTCTACTTGATTCAGAACCCCACCTTAATGTGTATCAGATCTGAACTTTCATATTTCATAATGCAATTGAGTGCTTGTTCTACTTGTTCTTGCTTGTTCTTCGATTGCTTGCATGAATAACCCTAGTGGTTTGGTTGGTTGTGATCCGCAAGATCGTGAGCAACCGCTGGATTTGGTGTATTGATCGCTAAGGCGCAGCATCCTTGGATAGTTGTAGTCGGATCGTGAACGTCACTCCATTCAAATCGTAGTTATCTATCTCCACCGAAAGATCGGGACAACCCATACTCTCATCAGACAGTCTACTGCTAGCCATCCAACTTCGTCAACCTAGCTACTACCAACTACGTCTGCATGTAGCAGAAGTCCCGATAAGGATTCAAGCAAGCAAACCGAGCTTAGAACCAGCGCTTCACCAACTACATCTACAGCATTGGCTTTGCTACATCCAAGTCTGACGCCTCTCTCATCCATGTCTGACGCCTCTCTCTTTGTGTACAAAGATGGAGACCGTGTCGCCTATCTGCTCCTCTACGTCGATGAATCCTCACAGCCTCATCCATTAAGAGGCTCTGGCACGTCGCGCAAGCATCCACTCAGAGTAGGCCATGACAGAGCTCGACGACCACCACTACTTCCTTGGGATCACTGTGACACAGGGCCGCTCTGCCACAGCGGACTAGCATGTTAGAGTGCCACCCTACTATCACACCGCCAGATGCACGGACCAAGCAAGATGTCTGCTACTGACGATGCCCCGGTCGCTGACCCCTCCAGTACCTCACCGTGACACGACCCGACTTGGCCTTTCTTATTCAGCAAGTCTACTTGTTTATGCATGATTCATATGAGCTGCATCTGGCATTGATCAAGCACAAAAGGGAAGCTCACCGCCGGTCTACACCCTGGTCAACTAGATCACCGCCTACTCCAATGCAGACTTAGCGGGCCACCCTAACACTCGTCGCTCCACCCCACTCGACCTCCCGCTTTTGTATCTTCTTCGGCAACAATTTGGTGTGGTCCTCCAAACGCCAATCCTCCAAGAGACAAACCACAGTTTCCCACTCCAGCGCTAAGACCGAATACTGCGTTGCCGCACATGTCATCACCAAGTGATGTTGGGTGTGTCAGCTTCTTCAAGAACTTCACATCTCAGTCCCCTTGGCCACAGTGGTCTACTACGACAACGTTAGCACCATCTACATGACCGGTAACCCCATCCACCACCATCGCACCAAGCATATTAAGATCGGCATCCACTTCGTTCGCAAGGTGGACATGGGATAGGTACGCATCCTCCACATTCCTTCGACACACTACCGCTATGACTGCGGACAGGTATTAGGAAAGGATCCCCTAAGAACATTTGTATTAGGAAAGGATGAATCAAGATCATTTGTATAATAGGATAGGATCCATCAGGATCAGTCATAGCCTAGCTTCCTTGTGTTGTGGTACCTTGTACCACATGTTGACTACAGCTATATACATGACAGGCACCACTGCCCCCCCCCCCCCCCCCCCCCCTACACACATTGGGTGTGTGGTGTGATTCCCATACCTTTCTATAGTTCTAAATATTTGTCACCAAGACATAAAAATGAGACAACAAATAGTAGCAGATTAGCAGCATAGATGAAAGTACATATTCTTACAATTGTGCATACCATCATTCTCTTGGCAGTAGTAAACTCATTGGCAGGAGCATCAGCTTCATCATTACTTGATGGAGAATTTGCAACCTCACATATAGGACTTCTGAACCCTGTATGTTTCCGCTTTGCATTCTTCAATTGCCCATGGGATTTCTCATCCTCTTCAACGTCCATGTAAGCAGGATGTTGGTTACTATTTTGACTTGTTCTATTTTCAACACCAGCACACTCTTTAGATGACTCTGATTTGAACATATTTCTGTCTGGTACATCATTTGCCTTCAAGGACTTACTACTATATAATGATGTCAACTTCGTTTTCATCATTAACTTTGAAGCCCTGATGCTTAGCTTCTCATTTTCCATGTCAGCTTGGCTTTCATCAACACATGGAACCCATTGAACCGAGAACTTTTGGCATGTTGAATTCTTTCAGAATGTCAATGCATATTATATGCAGAGAAAAGGTATTAAGTTAGTGTACAAATGATTTTAAAATCTATGTAATTCTTTAAATAGTGCTTAATAATAAGCAGTAAGCACAGCACCACCCATTAGAAATCATTTAATAATAAACAAAAAAAAGGAAGAATGGCAAGAAAAAGCATAGAATAACACAAAAGAGAATTGAAATAAGTTGAACATACCAGTTGTTCAGAAGCATTTGCTTTAGCCTTCTGAAGAAGAGCTTGGAAATACCTCGAACACTGGATTCTTTCAACATTATTGTCACCCTGCTTTGCAAAAACACAGCCAACATCCATTCTTGCAAGCTCAAAAGCTGCACTGAAGACAAGCACATCAATGGCAAGTATTAACATGTAAAGAGGAATGTATTTAAAACTGTACACATTATAGTGTAATCTTCAAGAATCCAAGCACACACGAGCAAAAACAGTGATTTTTTTAAATGAATATACATTACCACAGGCTGAAAATTACACAACAGTTTTCATCAGCTATTGTTACTGAACTAAAAGAGATGGAAATAAACAAAAGCCAACTTTTACTACTTCTGGGGCTGATAAAGAGATATTCCACGATTTTTTAAGTTGCTGCAAATATTCCTGTTTATGAAGTCCAAAATAAATCTGCACAAACATTTCTTAATTGACACTTTTTTCAAACCTTGAATGCTTAATCATGCCCTATGAAACATATACCCTTTTTGGTCTCACGCTAGCACACTATAATACAGGTGCTGATCTCAAAACAATTATATCTGTGAGATGTTACACAGTTGGGACATGTTTCACACATGAGAAAGAGAGAGAATTGTCCGAGGACCTTTGCTTCTTAAATATGAAAGTAGTATGCTAAATGTCATTACCAATCATAATTGATGCTTCAAATAAAACATAAACATTAAACGATGACAAAGAAATAAGAAAAATGAAATATTATTACTCTAGTGTATATAGGATGAGGCTACTGCTTCAATTACAGAACTTAGATAGCCATAAATCCTTTTTAGGACATGGTGGCACCCCAAACACTTGCATAACCTTAATATTGGTGGATAGCACCATCAACTTTGAATATCCCTTTGCTATGAACATCCCATTTACCCACTACTAACATGTTTGCCCATGTTAGATTCGCCTTTAGCACATGTACCAGCTGACTACTACTCTGCTGCTTAGAGCAACCGAGCAAATAGTTTCAATGAGAATTCCTTAGCATGGCAATCGGCAGCAACATCAAAGAGCATGTTCATGCAAAGAAATAGCAGGACATCTTTCCATCTACACATGCACTTTGTAAAATGTTATTTCTGGTTGGAAATATAAAAGCAGGCTCCCCCATCCACTGCTTATATATGGCGCAGAAACATTACTGCAATACCTGTGCTGCTGTGCATCCACATCTCATATGGATGAGAATAGAAGACATCGAGAACGGAAATTCCAAAGATCAGTGAGAACCAAACCTTGCAGCCTGCGTAATGTAGCTGCAGTAGATTCCTCGGATCTGGACAGTCCGCATGGTTACCGCCGCGTTCCTCGAGTTCGAACGCGAAATAGGGAGGGGGTGGATTGCACGGAGAGGGGGGCGGTGTTCCGTACCGGTCGGAGTCAGGGCTGCGGGCGCGTGAGGCGGCGGATAGCCGAGCGGAAGCCGCGGCGCGAATGGGCGCGACGAAGGCGGCGTCCTTGGGGCTCGCGCCTGCGGCTACGGCCTGGGAGTCGAGGAAGCCGAGGAGGCGGAGCGCGAGAGCCTGCGCCACCATGGCGTCCCCGTGCTCGAGCGCGGCGTCGGCGCCGAAGAGGAGGGAGTGGAGGCGCCGCAGCCACTCATCCGCCTCCTTCCTCCAGTTTGTCGGCCAGCCGGCGGCGCGAGGCGGCTCCGACATTTCAGGGGCGTGCTCGATACCTCGATGCATTGCGTTCCGTCTCGCCTCCCCGCTTGGCTCTCTGCGTGTTTGGTACAGTGTCGCGCCCCTTGGCCGCCGCCCGTCGCCGGCAACGACGTGTTGCACGCAAGATGATGCGACGAAGAAGCGGGCAGGGCAGACACCCCCTGCCTTGCTTCGGACTTTGCTTAGTAATTGTTCGTCGTCGTCCGACACAGGATACACGGGGTTCAAGTAACCCAGCCAGAGACGCAAGTCATAAGACTAATAAACCTAACACAGAAATACGTCACCCTCTGTTCCTCTCTACTCTTCCTCAGTGTTCACCGTTGTGACACCTCCCCCGCCTTGAGAAGCCGTTTGCTTCCAAGCGAGTGCATCTGGGAAGCGTGTCTTGAATACGTAGTAGTCCTCTTAGGTTGTCGTCGAAGATGGCAATCCAGTCCACGAGACCTTAACTTGCGGAATGGTGGCGTTACCCTTCTTGACAAGCCTTATGTCGATGATCTCAGTAGTGATTGGAAGAGAGTCATAAGTTGGTGTATAATTTGGAATGAACGACTTCAATTGGGAGATACGAAAGACATTGTGAATCTGGGCCTGTGCTGGGGGCTGTAATTTATAAGCAACGGATCCAATGCGCTCCAATAAAGTGTATGGTCCATAATACTTGAATGTCAATTTGTGTAGGATCTCTGGAAGGGTAAATAGCCTAGAGGGGGGTGAATAGGCCTGTAAAAATTCAGCTCAAACTGATATTAAAACCGAGGGCGGTACTGCCGGCCTATGAAAAATAAGCAGACCGAGATGAAGTTTGGCAGGGAGATACTAGATACCAAGAAGAGTCATTCCCTGCAATTTCAACAAGAACCAATTCGAAGACTGGTTACCACAGAAACGATTATTTTCCTCGAATCAACAACACAAACCCTAGCACAAGATATATTGCAAGAAGTAAATACTAGGAGACCAGCACACGTGACACAAGGGATTATCCCGTGGTTCAGCTCGCCACAAAGGCTTGCCTATGTCCACGTTGTTGAGGTGCCACAAAGGCTTAGAGCTTTGCAACCCTTCCTCGATCTCAAGTCAAGGAAGTGAATCTTTGAGATGAAGGATAATCTCTTAGCTTCACACAGCGATTACAAACCTCCCTAGGCTGCCACACAAGAGGGGCAAGCTCTAGGGCGACGCCGAACCGACTAGAAGCAAGCTCCAAGGGTAACAAACCCTAGCACCGCCGGCCAAACGCGAACTACAAGCTCTTAGACTTTGGGAAGTAGTAGATCCGCTCTCTAGGAGTGTTTTGATGTCTTTTCCCTCAAGAATCTATGGTTGGAAGTGTGGGGTTGCTTGGAGGGTGAAGGGCAACAATAGAGTGAGAGAGAGGGAGAGAGAGCTCTGTTTCAAACGGTCGGATTCAGAGGTTGACGAAGGGGTACAACACTAGTGAGGTGGAGACCTTTTCATCAGATATTTATAGTCGAGAAAATCTGCTAGGAAAGGAGGGCGGCACGGCCGCCCTAGCTCAGAGAGTCTGCTGGATCTAAGATTTGGATAGGGCTCTGAGCTAGCTAAGTGTATGTCATGGATAAAGATTAGGCATGTGATTCACATCTGACCATAACAGTACTAGAATCCCCCTTAATAGTACGACATACCTATACTCAAATTCAAACCATAAATGAATTTAAACCTTTGATGAGTAGAGAAACCACCATAAGAATTGGGGTACCTCCACCTTTTCTATGTCTTCCTCTTTTTGTCATTACCTCCTAGTCATCTTAATAGATCTCATTAGTTCTTGAATTAAGCGGTCCTCAACACCAAAACCCACTTAGGGCTTGATTGCACTTTCAATCTCTCCAATTTTGGTGATTGATGACAACCCAATTCAAGCTTACAAAAGATAATCATAAATCTGAGATTTATAAGTCATGGGTGTAGAGAACTCCCCCTGAATATGTGAATTGAGATTTGAATTCTCACATTGGTATTAGAAACCAAGTTTCACATATGCAAAGTGATTTGGGGCATCCCCCTACATCCATGCTTGTTGTGGGGTGCTCAAAATATGTGTCACAGAAAAATACGTGATGCATGTGACCTACGGGCCAAGGTGACTTGGCGTGCTTTTTAGGTCTGGTTGTGTTGTCGTGTCTCCTCTTGCTTCCCAAGGAGGCGTGCAGTGACAACCCGCGGCGTAGAGGACGAACAACTCATGCACGCTTAGGGAGATGCCAAGGACAAGACCTTTTTCCGAGAGGCTCGATCGTGGCATGACTTGGGCCTGTGGAGATCGTTCCTGCAGACGCTGAGCGAAAAACCATGTTGCTTGTAGAGTCGTCGACCATATCGTGGTCGTGTATAGATTCTAGGCGCGCAACCTCACGGCTTCCGACCCGAGTGGTATCACCCGGCTTCTGGGGAAATACCGCTGGGGAGGCATGTCGATGTAATCATAGCGCTTAGGGTAGCTACTTCTACTCACTATGGTTAACCGGCAGGCCAGCTTCGGAAGTTTTCTGGTTACGGTAAGGCTGTTTGGAGAAACGCCTTATCGCATATTTTGGCAAGGTCGTCGAACACTATGGGAGTGTTTTGGAGAGGTCGTCGAACGTTGTAGGCTTTGTCGCGGTTGTCGTCGTACACTGTTGGCGTTTGTGCAGTGGTCGTCGTACGTCGTGGGCGTTTTGCACAAGTTATTTTGGTTACGTGGGATATGTAGGAGATGAAGCACCTTTATTTATTGATGGGGAGGTACCTAGTACAAACTTTATTTGAACTATGGTTACATTTGGAAATCCTCACATGCCGTCGAGGGTTGGTAGCTTCTGTGTCTGTTCGCGGGCGAGGTCGGCAGTAGTTGTCGTTGGTTCTGCTTCTTTCTGCTTCTTGGCGACGGGTTTGTCGTTGTTGCTGGAGGTGTACGTGTCCTGGGCGCAGGGTTTCTGGATGGCGTTGATTGTCTATTGCTCGCATTCGTATGCTATCTTCGGGTTGGTGCGGAGGCTGAGGATGCCTTGCGATGTTGGGATCTTCAACACCATGTACGTGTAATGTGGGGCTGCCATTAGCTTGGCGAGTGTCCGACAACCCAGTATCGTATGGTAAGCTGTCTCGAATTCGGCGACGACGAAGTTGATGTTCTCAACCCTGAAGTGGTTCTTGTCGCCGAACTGCACAGGTAGGGTGATCTGCCCTATCGATGTTGACGCCTTATCTGGGATGATTCCCCAGAAGGAGAAGTTTGCTGGGAGGAGGTCTTTCTTTGAGTAGTCGAGTTGGCGGAATGCGTCGGCGAAGATGATGTTGATGGTGCTGCCGCCGTCGACTAGGACCTTCCTGAAGTAGCATGTTGCGATGGATGGATTAATGATTAGTGGGAAGCGACCTGGATACCTATAATCCGTCCACTCATCTTCTCCGGAGAAGCTGATTGGTTGATCCGACCAGTCGAGGGAGCGAGCCTCGGCTGCATTCTCTCCTGTGGCGGTGAGCGAGTAAACGTCCTTGCGGGTTTGGCGGCGTCGTCTTTCCCCTTCGATGAGCACGTTGCCTCCGAATATGGAGTACATCGTTGAGGCTGCTCGGAATTCAGGCGCTGGTGGTCCTTGGTCCTTGCCTCTGTTTTCGCTGTTCTTCTTCTGTCTTTTGTCACCTTTTTCTTTCATTGTCGTCTCAATGAGTTCACAATCTCGCAGGGAGTGTTTGGAGTTCTTATGTATGGGGCATGGGCCATCGAGGATCTTCTCGTAGCTTTGGTAGTAGTTCTTCTTTGGGTGGGCGTCCGTGCTTGCGACGTAGCGGTTGTTTTGCCTCTAGTCGTGCTTCTGCGAACGGCGTTCGGAGTTACCTGGCTGGTAGTCGCGGTGGTTGCTGGGCCCTCCTTCGCTTCGGTGGCCTGATCGGTGATTGTTATCCCCCGCACGTTCCAGAGAATGGGAATGGCGCCGTCTGTTCTCTCTGCTGCGGGTGGCATCATCTTGGTTGGCGTAAGGGTCCGCGATCGTCATCAACTCTTCTATGGTCGTTGTGTTTTTCCGTGCCAACTTGTTTTGGAGGTCGTCCGCCTGCAGGCCATTGGAGAAGATGGCGATAGCTTTCGGGTCAGAGATCTCTGTTATGCTCAGGCGCTTGTCGGAGAAACGCCTGATGTACTCCCAGAGGCTTTCATTACTCCTCTGGCGGACGCTCTCCAGGTCATAACGTGTCCCCGGCTGGACACACGTAGCCTTGTATGTCTTGATTGTTGACGGTCCTTAACTACCAATTTCAACCGTCAACTTAACAAGGAAAAGGATCTAAATGAAACCACTAGCTAGAATTAGGGTTTACACTGACAGAATTCCACGAGTTTTGCTGAATGTCTGTTTCTGCAGGGGGTTATCAGGAAATACCAAGGAAAGGTCCACATGTCATGTTTACATAGAGATAATTATCAACCGCATAATTTTCTATACTCAGGAAGGCTCTAGAAGGAACTGGACCAAGCCGGAAGCCATGTGGGCCCACACCCAGTGCGCCTGCCCTAGGGTTTGGGGCGGCCGCCCTACCGGGTGACCAATCACGATCAATCTCGCGGATCGCGCTCCACCGCCTTTGAGGATGAATCTAAACCACTCGCTTAAGGTTGATTTGATCCGACGGTCCACGTTCATTTGAGGAGGCTATATAAGCAAGACCCCTGACCCCCCCTGAGGATCATTTTATCTCATTGTTCTTCTCCAGAGCAAAAGCTAGGGTTTCAATTAGATGTAGAGAAGGAGAGAGGTCCCTCTAGTTGTCTAGATCTAGTTCTTCTAGTTCTAGTTCATCTAGTTGTAATTAGAGGTGTGAGAGAGGAGGAGAGAGCTAGGAGGAGCCAGATTTGTCGGATCTTCCTCAACATTGTACTTTTGCAGCATCTGGTTCGGAGCAATCTCCAGGTTCTTCATTTATTATTTCTATGTATCTTATTTCAGTTCTTACTTTATTCTATTTACGGGATCTCCACTCGTATTGAGTGCTCTAGTTTACAATTGGAATTAGAGTAGTAAGCGATAGTGTAGACGTGGTGTCTAAACTAGAGTTTAGCTGAGTTTGCGCCCAATCCTACGGATAGTTGTGGTAGCCCCAGGGGTGGCAGCTCTGTAAGGCCTTTGTAGTCCACCACATTCGGGTTGGTGTTTTCATAGAGCTTTTGGTAGCCCCCCCTGACTACCTTTTTCTCAGTCTTTGTCGAGAGTCGGGAAGGTACTGTTGCTCCAAAGTAAGTACGATATTGTGGACCTTTGATTAGATATCCCCCTTAGAAAACTCTAAAATCTCGCTTCCCAATTATCTTATTTATCCTTGGACGCTCTTAGTTATTTTCTAGTTCACTTCACGTTCCCCGTGAAAATCGATACCCTTGGAATACTCACGGGTGAAAGCTACAGCGGTATCCGTGCGCTTGCGGATTTATCTATTTGTGTTAAGAAATATCAACAAGCTTTTTGGCGTCATTGCCGGGGAATGGTAGTTGTTCTAGTTTCGAACCGAGTTCATCCATCTACCTTTTTCCTTTTTTTCCTTTTTCCTTTTTACCATCTTTCTCACCTTACCATTTTCACCTTATCACAGTCATAAATATTTACTCCAAAGGGTGACTTGTTGGAGACTCCACCATCTTCACACCCTATTCTTATAAATGGCTATGAGCTTCGCCCTGCTTGTATAGCCATGGTTTGGGAGAAATCTTTCTCTAGTCTTGGTTTAGTTTTAACTCCATTTTAAAATATGAATTATCCAAGTATAGAGGAGGCCCCAAACAAGACCAATTTGAGAGTTACCAATCCAAGTGGAATTTTGAACTTACATGAAGAATCAACCATAGAGATTGGAGAGGAAGATGATATCAATGAGCATAGAATCTATTCCATAACTATCTTATTAAACCCATGCTCATATGAGACATCTCCCATACCCATTGGTCTCTTTATTATTTCCACACATGACATATTCAACACCCTCACACTTTTTGTTTACAAATACTTTAAAAGGGTGGTTGTCAATGCATATGTTTATCATAAATATTGCAGATCTCGTTGTGCTAAATCTTAACATGTTTATTCACCTTTATGTTGCCTACCCTTGTAAATTGAGCATAGAATTATATGATTATATTCATTCGGGTATTGTTGTCACTAACCTTTCCAGGTATAGAGCAGAAAGAATGAAGGAATGACAAGCATAAGGTATGTCCAACTATTTATTATGCAACATTGAATTCATTCAACCAATCTTGATTTTTGCAAAATTCAAGCTTGGGGGATAACCCATTGTAAAAACATATTTTGCCATGTTGCTGCAACATCTTATTTGTACCTACCTTTAAGGCATGCTCAACTATTAAAAAAATCATACTCTTTCATCTTCACTTGAGTAAATCTTTGTAAAACTTTCATGCTACCTTTGTTTGCTATAGTGTATGATTAGGTTTTGAAGAATTTCCATATATCTTTTAAATTATGCATGGTGCTTACTTTAAATCAAAAGGTATTTGAATATTACTTCTAAAGGCTTTTAAATTAAGTGTGGTGCTTAGGTTAAAATGTCTTCCTAATTCAAATTAGACATGGAGTCTAGGTTGATTTTTGAACCGATAGTATACTAGAGTAGATATTGGATATTTTGTTGGACTAACCCCTGCAGGAAAACTTTCAATATCAAATTGAGAAGTCCTAAGATAAACTCATACCATAGATGAAGAGACACATGAACTTCAACAACCTTCACAAGAGAGAGGTAGCTAATTCATCATGATGAATTCCATGGAGCAAGGATAAGGGGAGTGACAAAGGACAAAATCTACATCCGCTCAATCCATGGAAGAGGGTGAACAAAACTCCAAGACAAGATCAACAAAAATTTCAAGATCAATAGAACAAGGATGAGAGAGGAGTGGAATAAGAAGACAAGTCGTTAATGCACAACCAGTTGATCAAGGGAAGTTTCCATGAAGGTACGATGCCATCATTCTCCAATGACAATAATAAAGGTAAGTAACCATCACTCTAAAAGCCTTTCTTTGATTTTGGTATTCACATAAATAAAGATCTAAACATGTTTGAGCTCCAACTTTACTTGATCCAACCCGATTATCTCAACATGTTAGTTCTTTAAACCTTGATCCTAGTGCCACTTCTTGATCTCACAAGTCTTAACTATATATGCTGAAATGTTGCACATCCAACCTTGGAAGATGATAATCTCAATGATGTAAAAATAAATTAGATAATCTTTCCATGTTTTAAAGCAATCTAATATGCCAAGTGTTTATGAAATGCTACATTCGTGCTCAAATATATTTAGGTTAGAGATGAATAAATAAACTTTTGGTTCTGTTGGTGTTTTTCCACCAGCAGACCCATGCACTTGATCTCTGCCTTGTTTCTATGAGCAGGACACTTCTTCACCATGCCATCAAGAGCATGGGTGGATGACACCCTACCAATGAAGAAAGGAGATCCAGGGAGACCTATCATTCCAATCTCCATTGGATCTTACACTTTTGAAGAAGTAGTCTGTGACCTTGGAGCAAGTATCAACATCATGCCAACTTGTAGATCAGACACTATGCTGTCCCAAGGGAGTTCTTGAAGATAGTTTCCTAGGAGTTGGACACTCATTTGTATCGGTAGACTTTGAGGTTGAAGAAATAGGTGGAGTGTCGAGATATGTTTCACAATCAAGGATGGGAAGAAGAAGTTCACTTCCAAGAAGCCTACACTCAAGGTTCCTACTCATCCTCAGATGTCGTACACCTATGAGGATACAACTACAACTACAAGGAAGAACAACATCAACAATAGAAGAGGAAGAATAAATCTCAACAACCAAGAGAAGACTTGGGGGTCTTCTCTCATGGTTGGAGTTGAGCTAGTTGAGTTTTTAATGCTTCATTCTCTTCACAAAGCTTTTCATTGAATTCCTTATCATAAAGCAGCTCATCTTTCAACTCATCTGCCACGGTTGCCATCTCATCTCACGACCAAACCTCACCAATGCTTGCATCTTTGGTTTCGAAACATCTGCAGGTTCCATGTACCAGATTCCTCTACTGGGCACAAGGAAAGGAAGATGCTTAAAACCACTATCACTCGTGCCATGTCGATCCTGATAATGATCGTGATAGCTAGTGAATGCCTCACGAGCAACATCCTCCATAGCCTTCCTAGGAGAGGATCGGCTCACCTTGGTCCTAAAGGTTGCATACACCATACGACGATTATTTTCAACTTCCCAAACCAAAGCTCTGCATGCCATTGGGATGGCCTTTGAGGATGCTTGCGTTCCGTGCAGTGGTACTCAAGTGTGGCTTGCATCTCATACAAGCAGTTTTCCAGAAGCATCTCTATCGGCTCTTGAAAGGGATAGGGACAGTTCGGCTGTATGACGTGGGTCTCTTCAGTCCAACCTGTCAAAGGAACGTCTTCTGGTGCTGGCTCCATCTGAACTTCTTCCTCTATGTCCTCATCCTGAAAGGCTCCCACTCTTGACTCTACATCAGAAATCTCCATATCTTCAGCTGGTCGAGGCTGCCTAGGGGTGAACAAGGCACGATACTCCGCAGCTGTCATCCTGTTGTTCTGGCGAGAGGGAGGCATCTACAGAAAGTATAGACATAGATCAGATAGAAGCAAAGTTTTCATAATAGAATATAACTGAAGAAACATTAAAACTTTTAGCAACTATCAAGGTTTTAGTAGAAAGAAGGAACAAGAGAAGTAAGGACTCTAATAGCAACCATTCTAACTAGGCTTGCGTCCTACAGTCAACACAGGCTTTGAAGAAAGGAGATCCAGGGAGACCTATCATTCCAATCTCCATTGGATCTTACACTTTTGAAGAAGTAGTCTGTGACCTTGGAGCAAGTGTCAACATCATGCCAACTTGCAGATCAGACACTATGCTATCCCAAGGGAGTTCTTGAAGATAGTTTCATAGGAGTTGGACACTCGTTTGTATCGGTAGACTTTGAGGTTGAAGAAATAGGTGGAGTGCCGAGATATGTTTCACAATCAAGGATGGGAAGAAGAAGTTCACTTCCAAGAAGCCTACACTCAAGGTTCCTACTCATCCTCAAACGTCGTACACCTACGAGGATAGAACTACAGCTACAAGGAAGAACAACATCAACAATAGAAGAGGAAGAATAAATCTCAACAACCAAGAGAAGACTTTGTGTGGATGATCAACACTATCGATTTAGGGTTTGATCACCTCCTTCTATCACCATTACCTCACTAAGCTAGATGATCCAGGAGTACCTACCATTGATTGCAAGATCAAGGAAAGTACATTCTACAAGATACTCTGCGATATTGGATCAAGCATCAACATAATGTCTGAGAGGGAATAGCAAAAGATGTTATGGTCAACATGATAGATCACTATGTTCTAACCAACTTCATGGTTCATGATATGGGAGATGAAGATGAAGTCCACCTCATTCAAGGAAGATCTTTCCTCAACACCACTAGCGCAATCATCTCCATGAAATCATGAGAGATCCACTTCTAATTTCTTGAAGAGAAGAAACAAGCCACCAAGGATGGATGGACATACTATATGGGAGAATTAAACAAATATGAAGATCAATTCAATAATAAAGATAAGAGTTCTCCAGAGAAAGAAGTCATACCACTAACAAAGGATGTATCACCTGCTACAGAGGAAAGAAGAACCTCAGACTGGGGAAATGTGGAAGAGGAAAGAGACTTTATCGGAAACACCAACACAAGAAGAGCAAACATTCAAGTATTCATCATGAGTGATGCTCTTTAAGACATTTGAACCAGAAGAGAGGTCCGGTTCAACGAACCTAAATCTCCGAACCTTAGCCGGAAGGTAAACTTGGTAAGTTATTGTCACACCCGTTTTTAAGAATAAAAACAAGTGCATAAAAGGCTCATGTGCACCCTAGGAATAGTCGCACATATGAGTTTACAAATTATAAAAAGTACCATCACAGTGCTTATTACATAGCGAATAAATATTCATTACAGAGTTGTAAACAAATAAACTGAAGCGAAGACGACGACATATGCGGAAGCTCCAAGGGACTGGTTGACTCCAAGTCTAGTACTCATTGTGGTAATCATCAACCCAATCTTCATCTGTGGTGTTTGAATGCAAGGGTGAGCACATACATACTCAACAAATATAACACGGGGTTCATGAAGCTCAAAAGGATATGCATGGTTTATAGCGGTAAGCATTTTAAGTAGATCAAGTTCATATTAATATCAACAATTACCAAGGTGATTGCATAAGCTCAAATATCCATGATCATAAAGTAAATGACAATGATACAATAAATGAATAATACTTGCATAAGCCACATAGAAATAAGAACCCAAAAATTATGTGAGTTTTCCGAGCCGCTCGTGTCCGTGAGCACGGCTATCATGATAGTTTTTAACTCTGATCAGAGGTGTACAACTTTACCCACGAGTCGTGTTGCCCAGATGCCCGGGTTTATAACTCCCAAAACACTGCCGAGGTGAATGGACAGGGTACACTATGAAACCTTTCAAGGGTTCGTCTAACAAGTTAGGGCCGCAAGGTTTCCATGGCAAGCAGATGTAGAGCCAACCTGTCTGCGGTCACACTCCTTCGCGGCTATGCCCATAGATTAGGAACCACACTATACCCGTCTCGGCACGCCCCTTTCGCACCATAAAGGTAACCACTGAACGAGCTAGAAAAGGTCCCCATACTGAGCTAAAGCCAGAGCCATATAGGCCTCGTGGTTGTACTGTATATCCCAGATTTTGCCGACAAATAAGCTTCTATTTTCCAGTGTTGCTAAAAAGCGAGTTTTATTATTATTGCATATAGTCATTAACAAATTAAGATCATGTACATCCAGTTTGAGTGCTAGCAATACTAATCATATATGGTGGATCAAATCATAGATGTCAAGGTAATCAGGATATCAATCTCTAGGATCAAACTATGGTAAACAAGGGATATCATGCATATGTATTATATTAATTATGAATAGGACAACAAGGATAATCCCATGTTATACTTGCCTTCTTCGAAGTAGTCCTGCTGGTCCTGTTGTTCTTGATCAAAGAAAAGCTCTGGTTCTTCAACCAGTTGCTCAACATCTACTGATCATCAATCAACACCATTCAATCAACGGGAAAACATACACGAAGCAAACAAGGCTATGATTAGAACAGTACACCAACAGTAATAAAACAAGATGAAAGTTTATAAAACTAATCTATATATCGCTACGATCACATAGACGTTTCGTTCACGAAAATCGAAGCTAAAACGACGAAGTTATTAATTAAACAAGTTTTCCTATACAAAGATATTAATTTTAAAACTAATCACAAAATTATAAAGTTTCAAAAGTAACTAACAGTGGTATTAACATAAAGATAATTTTATTACGAATCTAACACAACTTGAACGGGTCAAACGGATTTAAAATGAGCAAGATATAAGCATTTGAATCTGATTGGCAGTTCTGTAAATAGAAATTTTCATATAATTCTGAATAAAGAAAATGCCGAAAGGAAAATACGCCTTCCAGAGAGAGAAGCGTAGAGATCAATGGCGCCTTAGGACTGCGGGTTGACACTTGAATCCTGCCAGGGGCTCTTTCGCAAGATACCAGATCGAAGGGGTATCGGCGATCCACGATCGTCGATCTCGGATTGAAGGGCCGAGATTAGAAGGGGGAGGGAATAGAGGGTGGCCGGCCGGGAAAAGTCGACGGCGCGGCGGTCCTCCATGGCTGCCGGTTTGGAGCTCGGCGGCACGACTGGATACGGTGCTACGGTCCACCAAAACACGAACCGAGGATACCGGGAGAACGAGGGGAACGTCACGAGCTCACCTCAAACTTTCGCGCGGACAGAGGAGCACCAGAGGTGATGGACGGCACGATGGGGCGGAGCTTCGCACGCTTGCCCTGAAGGGAGATGAGAACAGGCGGTTGATAGAGGAGCTCGACTGGGCACCAATGGCGGCAGCGTCGGTTCCCGAGCTTGGGGTCGCGCGGCGGCTTTGCTAGGGCATTGCGAGGGTCGCGTTGATGGAAAAAATGGGGTGAGGGGAGGTTGCGCACGGCTTAAAGCGGCGCACGAGCCGTCTGGAGCAAGAAATCCCGAGGAATCGGGGTTCGGTTGGGATTCGGAGGAGGAGCTCGTCCCTTGCTCGGTTACGAGTTGACGCGAGGAAGAGAGGGGGAGGCTGACACGCGGGGCAGAGTTGTCAGCAACACAAGAGGGGAAAGAGACGGGTTGTCCCACTCTGGGCCTTGGCCGAGCCGGCCCAAGAGAGAAAAGGAGGGAGGGGATTTCCCTTGCGCGCTGGGCCGAACCAGGGAGAACACGGGCACGGCCCAAGAGATGGAAAGGGGAGAGCCTGCGGCCGACTGGGCCACCAGGCCGAATTAAAGAAAGGAGGAAGAGAGAAAAGAAAGGTTTTATTATTTTTCCAGAATTGATTTTGCAAAAGATTCTCAAATCCAAATCTAAAACAGGTTTGAATAAGTTTTCAAAACCACTCACAACAGCAACACAAATGCACCAGCATGAATGCTCAACATGTCTCTACATGATATTTTTTTTTAATTTCACCAAAACTCATATTTCAATTATATTAAATGCATAAACAATAGAAGCATAATTAAATCAATTCCATGCTTTTGAAAACCATGCAATTTTTGGAGTGTTACAGTTATCTTCATGTTTATTTCTCTGCATTGCATTAATTGCACTCTGTCATATTTACTTTCCATAAATATATTTGACATTATTTATATATCATCCTTAGTATAATCCATTGCATAATCATCTTTATCATAGCATATCTATATTTCTGCATTGAATTATATATATATATATATATATATATATATATATATATATATATATATATATATATAACCTTTAAGCCCCATGTGAATAAGTCTTTCAACTGTTTACTGTGGAGGCATAAAAAAATATTGCATATAAAATTGAAAATCTAAAAATATTTGAATATTCGAATTCTGTAAGACTCTAGGCAATCAAGGCATAAATGGTTTACCGCTAACGCTTAATCTGTTCCACGAGCTTTGCTGTCTATTTTAGTTTAGCAGGATTTGGAAAGACTAGACCAGATTAGATATCTTCAACTACTTTGAGAAGTACCACTACATCAACTATCATCTTTGAAGGCTCAAAGAAGTGAAGTAAGTCTACACTGTCTAAATGAATGACTATATCAACATCCAGCTTGGGGGAGAGCATCCCCATGTATCCAAGTAAGTATCCTTACCCACTTAGGTTTACTTTTACTTAGATATTAGTTACATAAATTAATTCAAATAAAAAAATGTGAGCACATGAAGGTTCACACCTAAATAATTACAAATCATAAAACTAACAACTTAGACATTGTTTATCTATGGTATTTCATTGTCTATTTTATCCTTAAGTGAGTTTTCTATTTAGTAATAATAATAGGTATGTTTAGAAGCTGTTAATAATAAAATGAAGAACTCTGAAGAATATATTATACATGCTCAAATGCTCAAAAGAGGTTCAAGAGGTGGCCTCAAAAGGATTTATCATGGCCATACAATTGAGGTTCCTCTTCCAAATGAGAAACATTGGTTGTATCGGACCCGCCAACTAACCCTTGATTTAGATCAAGGACGTGGACAAAGAGGTGTTGCAGGTTCTAGCAGGAAAGCACATGAGGAACCACGGTTTGCTCATTTGGAGCAAGGTGGTCCTTCCCGAGGAGTTGTTGGTGAGGAGGAAGACGACGCAACTTCCGATGCCATGGACACTTCCAGTGGCATGCCTCCTCGACCACCAGGTCCTCAAAGACCACGAGCATCGTTCTTGTCCCCACGAGATAGGGAGCATCGTGAGCGAGGTATAGTCTAGCAAAACACCGAACAACTCCAAGCACTTCAAGAAGAAGAAATCCAGCGATGGAGGATGTGGTGGCAACAACATCCATATCAGCCACTACACTATTGAGCAAAGGATAAGCTTGGGGGAGGCTCCCTCCCCCACTAAGGTAAGTGTTTAATTCCAACATTTACATTCATGCATTTTCTTTCTTATCTTTGCTTGCAATTAAAAAAACTCTAAATATGATAAAAAGAACAAAAAGACTTCTCTCTACTCTCATATGCTCCATGAATGTTTATCTCTCTAGGGAAATGATGAATAGTTGCTCTGGCATAATTCCTTTCAAGTACCTAGTTTTC
The DNA here is from genome assembly GCA_022036555.1 of Microstegium vimineum. Lineage (NCBI taxonomy): Eukaryota > Viridiplantae > Streptophyta > Magnoliopsida > Poales > Poaceae > Microstegium > Microstegium vimineum. Next base: position 21,174,771 of record CM039129.1, on the reverse strand, counting down.
AACCTCGAATTCTCCCGAGTTTTAGACATAACTATTTTGACATAAGATTTACTGTGAACCTGAAACTTGTGGGTTGTGAATGCTTGAGCTAAGTCTAGGTAGTTGATAGGTATGATATGAAAAAGTCTGAGTTACTATTTATCTTGTTCCTAGCAATACTAGAGTTCTAGAGAATTTATTTTTTGAAAATTAAAAATATTACATGATGAGTCTCTGTATGACGAGAGCTTGAATTCCTACCACAACCATATATACATGCCTGGTAGATTAGGAAAACATTCACTATCATATTTACTTCTTGTATTTGCATTGAGTTTTGTCAAGCTTTGTTGACCCTTAGAGACTTGTCATGCTTTTAAAATCAAGATCACGTACACTCCACTCATATATGCTACTTCTATCCTGGAAGTAAGCATCCACATATATGCCATACAGATCCACCAGAAAAATGCTCTATTCCTACCTTGGGAGAAAGCAACCAAAATTATCCCAGTTCTCCACCTATCCATATATTCCATTGCCATATATGTAACTGCTCCAAAGATTTCCTTGTCATCATCTCTCAAAAGCTTTATTATAGAAAGAGACTTGGGGTTGTGAAAAAAATAAAAAATAAAAAAAATAAAAAAATTTAAAAAATTTAAAAAATAAAGAGAGTAAAACATGGACAAGTGTCCTATCAAAACAATGGGTACTTAGATGCCCGCCTCTCTAAAAAAAACAAGCAAGCCCAAGTTCTCTCAAAAATTCCAAGTTCCAAAAGAGAGATGTATATATATATTTAAGGAGCAGAATTAGGTTTCCACCATACACCCTCATATATCCACCACACATATATATATTCATCCTCATACATCCACCATATATCCCATACACATGAACATCTTGATTTGATTGTATGCTCTGTTTCTCTGGATCCATTGTTTTACTTTACAATATATGCTTTGCAAGTATGTATGCGTTTTTTTCCTCCCCACCTACTATGAACCCCATATATTGCCTATTAGTTATAGGGTGAGAGAGAGAAGGCACATTGTTACTTTGCCTGTCCCAAATAATATTCTGAGAGAAGGCATAACACCATTGTTGCCTTGGTGAGGATCCACAAATACCACATATAGAGAGACTTGAGAGGGTCATACAAAAGAGACTTTGAGTTTTATTTCGAAAACCATGCAAAACTCCAGGATGAAGGTAAAGTGAAGAGCTTGATACATAGTGCTTGGCTTGGTCATTCTACTTTTCAATTTCTCAAGACCCAAGTGATGGCCATAAGCCCCATGGTTAAAGGTAAGGTAAGTTTGAAACTCAAAATAGTTTACTCTAATCCAGAGGAGAATTCTTGTTTGAACGCATGTGTACCTTTAAGACGTGAAAGCATATTGTAGCAACTCCTGATCCATCATTGAGTTCATCTTTGCTCAGGGACGAGCAAAAGGTAAGCTTGGGGGAGTTGTTGACGGTCCTTAAGTACCAATTTCAACCGTCAACTTAACAAGGAAAAGGATCTAAATGAAATCACTAGCTAGAATTAGGGTTTACACTGACAGAATTCCACAAGTTTTGGTGAATGTCTGTTTCTGCAGGGGGTTATCCGGAAATACCAAGGAAAGGCCCACATGTCATGTTTACATAGAGATAATTATCAACCGCACAATTTTCTATACTCAGGAAGGCTCTAGAAGGAACTAGACCAAGCCGGAAGTCAAGTGGGCCCACACCCAATGCGCCCGCCCTAGGGTTTGGCGCGGCCGCCCTATCGGGTGACCAATCACGATCAATCTCGCGGATCGCGCTCCAACGCCTTTGAGGATGAATCTAAACCACTCGCTTAAGGTCGGTTTGATCCGACGGTCCACGTTCATTTGAGGAGGCTATATAAGCAAGGCCCCTGACCCCCCTGAGGATCATTTTATCTCATTGTTCTTCTCCAGAGCAAAAGCTAGGGTTTCCATTAGATGTAGAGAAGGAGAGAGGTCCCTCTAGTTGTCTAGATCTAGTTCTTCTAGTTCTAGTTCATCTAGTTGTAATTAGAGGTCAGAGAGAGAGAGGAACAGAGAGCTAGGAGGAGCCGGATCTGTCGGATCTTCCTCAACATTGTACTTTTGCAGCATCTGGTTCGGAGCAATCTCCAGGTTCTTCATTTATTATTTCTAAGTATCTTATTTCAGTTCTTACTTTATTCTATTTACGGGATCTCCGCTCGTATTGAGTGCTCTAGTTTACAATTGGAATTAGAGTAGTAAGCGATAGTATAGACCTGGTGTCTAAACTAGAGTTTGTTGGAATATGCCCTAGAGCTAATCATGTAGATGATTATATTTCGGTTGTATCCATGATTAATAAAGTGTTCTGAGAATATCCATTATAGACAACTAGTATTGATTGACAATTATGTGAATTGTTTGTGGAACTCAATTACCTGAATGGTTATTCTAAAAGTTGTCCCTGGTCGGCATTCTTGTAAGAGCACACTTGAATAATAGACCAGCACATGTATTAGTTGATGGCTATGTTTCACAAGTCATAGACATGGAGATGTCAAACTAATAATGTGGGCACATGTGAGACATGTAGGCTGGACTGACCCAACAAGAGAAAGTCTCTATTCATGTCATGTACGTTATGTCCTTAGACCTGAGATTGTGGTATGTACTCAAGATGTGAAATGATCTACTTAGAGACTATCAAACGCTACTCCGTAATTGGGTAGTTATAAAGGTGGTCCTTGGGTGGTCGGGAAACATGCTATGAGACATAGACAATCAAGATGGAATTTGCCCCTCTCTTCGTGAGAGAGATATCACTGGATCACTCATGTGATTGGATCAACAAATGCATGGCCATGCTTGGGTTAAGTGTTAACCCACGAGTTGAACCATATATCGAGAGGCAAAGGGAATAACTTGTACATGGTCATAGTGGTTCGTCTGATATGATCATAGCGTATGCATAGGAGTTGACACGCCTTGCTAGAGGCCGCTATCAACTATTGGTCGAGTAAGAGTACTTGGGCCATGTCTATGTATGCGTGAGCCCATAGGGTCGCACGCTTAAGGGGCTGGAAGCCTAATTCGGGTTGGACCCGAATTAGACTAGGTTTAGGGTTTCTAATGGGCCTCCACCGTGGGAGCTCATTAGGACGCCTATATAAGCAAGGGGTGGGCGCGGGGCAAGATTGATCCACGCCTTTAGGCAGCCGCCGTCGCCTCCCCACGCTCGCGCCTTTTGCTCCTCGCGGACCTAGCAGTCCGGAGGCGCAACGCTTCCTCCCTGCACGTGTGGGATTCCTCGGAGGTGCTGCATCTGGAGCACAAGGACGAACCGCGCGAAGGGGACGTTGAGACGAACGACCACGCAACTGCACTGCCTGCTGCGACGCGCACAACTACATCAAGTCGTCTTCCGCTGCACCTGCGCGTCTAGTGGTAATCCCGTAACCTGTAACTAGCAGTAGATCCTGGTTTATGAGGTCGAAAAGTTTTGTTTTCCGGCTAGCGTAGCAACCTCGTATTCCTACAGAGTTTACCTGAGTTTGCGCCCAATCCTACGGATAGTTGTGGTAGCCCCAGGGGTGACAGCTCTGTAAGGCCTTTGTAGTCCACCACGTTCGGGTTGGTGTTTTCGTAGAGCTTTTGGCAGCCTCCCACTGACTACCTTTTTCCCAGTCTTTGTCGAGAGTCGGGAAGGTACTGTTGCTCCAAAGTAAGTAGAGTAGCGTGGACCTTTGATTAGATATCCCCCTTAGAAAACTCTAAAATCTCTCTACCTAATTATCTTATCTATCCTTGGACGCTCTTAGTTCTTTTCTATTTCACTTCACGTTCCACGTGGAAATCGATACCCTTGGAATACTCATGGGTGAAAGCTACAACGGTATCTATAAGGACTTGATTAGCCTAGAGGGGGGGGGGGTGAATAGGCCTGTTTAAAAACACTTAGCAACTTTCTATCAGATAGGGTCCGACACTGCCGGGGTGGCCGACACTGCTGGTCACCTGAACAGAACTAAGCATAATTCAAAATGTAAAGCTATAATGGAAATTGTGCTTGAATAGAAACCTTCCTAGAGGTGTAAAGAACCTCTAGCACCACCTGAAGATGGTAGCAACACACCCACCGAGTAGATCGGGTGCAAACCCTAGAAATCACCTTGCAAGCAATATATATCAAAGTAAAGTAACAAGCACACGGTGACACAAAATTTGACCCGTGGTTCAACTCGCCACCAAGGCTTGCCTACGTCCACGTTGTTGAGGTGCGCCACACAAGGCTCAAGCTCGCCACACAAGGCTAGCTCTTTCCTCGGTCTCAAGTCAAGGGGATGAACCCTTAAGATGAGAGAAGTGTATTAGCAAATGATGGGTCTCAAGCCACACGAAGGAGGCAAGCTCAAGGGCAGCCTCTAGCCGGCTAGGAGCAAAGCTCCAAGCGTAAAGAACTAAAATCGCCAACCACCATGCAAACCAAATGCTTGTAGGAGTGAAGATCCGAGGGAGAAGCTTCTTCTCAAGCTTGGAGCCTCAATCTCTCAAAGAATGATTGGAAATCAATATGGGAGAGTGGATGAGCACCAAGAGAGAATGGGGAGCAAGAAAGGAGCTTCTCTTTCTGTTCTTTCGAAGTGTGAGAGTGAGAATCCCAGAACTAGCCGTTGGAGGTGAGTGAGGGGGTATGAAATACCCCTTCACTGTCCACTGGCTGAACAAGTCGCGACAGTGCTGGCCTGTAGCCCGGCATTGCTGGCCTGAGGGCTAGCAGTGCCGGCCTAGCAAAGACAACAAGGAGTAGATCTTCAATTAGTTGGTTGTTTTTCCCACTAAGTCTGTGGAGGTGTGATGTATTTGGATAGGTATGTATTTGGTTCACTTGTTGGCATACGTGTTGAATCCCTCTTTATAGTACGACATACCTAACTCAAATTCAAAGTATAAAAGAATTTAAACCCTTTGAGCTTGTTGCCATGCACTTTTGTAATTGGGGGGGGGGGGGTTCGCCAACCTGTTCATCTACCTCCTTAATTTTAACCTTCTTGCCATACTCACAAAGTCTCATTAGTCTTCTAATTGCGTTGTCATGTCACCAAAACCCACTTAAGGCTTGATTGCACTTTCAATCTCCCCCTTTTTGGTGATTGATGACAACACACTTAGAACTTACAAAAGTGAATAATAATCTGAGACAATGCAAGTCATGGGTGTAGGAGCTCCCCCTAAATGTGTGAATGTGAATTTGAATTTCCAATTTGGAGTGAAGTAGGGCTCCCCCTACATCCATGACTGCTGTGGGGTGCTGAAAAGGTGTCACAAGAATATACGTGATGCATATGAACCTGTCTCAACACAAATTAGAGGGCTTGCTGTCAGAGCAGCCCAACACTGCCGGCCTGACTGCTGGCAGTAAGACTGCGGAAACTCAAGCACGACTACATAGCGAGATATAAAATAAAACTAAAACCATACTAAGACAAGCATGATATATATGAGAGAGTACATGTACACAAATGACACAAATAAAGTACTTAAGTGACAATATTACAAAAATGTAGTTTCATGTTGCTCTCTCATCTCACAAGCTAAAAAGAAAAAGATAACTAGCATCCGCTGCTCCTTCATGACCGTCGAAGATTTGTTGTACCCCCTTCACTTAGTAATTCTCTCCCTTTGGCAACAAGTCACCAAAAAGAGAAAATAACCAAGCAAAAAGAATACAAGCTAGTCGTTGTCCTCCTCCATGTGGTCATCGTCGTCGTCTCCATCATCATCTTCTTCATCATCATCAGGCGGAGAGCCTGTGAGGTGAACACTGGGAGCAGATGCACGCTTGATGCATCTCCTAGTATAAGGCTGCTCAATCTCCTCCTCATCCTCATCCTCCTCCTCATCATCCTCATCATAGGTAGACTCCTCACTGAGCTGAGGTGGAGGTGTAGGTGGAGGAATCTGTCTGAGGCCCTGCTCCTGTCTGAGCTCTCTGATCTCAAGCCTGGTCTGGTAAGCATGATCATTTGCATAGCAGATGCCAGCAAAGATCTTCTTCAAGATCCTACCAAGCTTTCCCTTCTTCCTGCCTCTAGAAGCTGCTCTGCTGGAGGGCTCAGGGTAATCTGGAACTGCAGTCGAGTGAATGGCCTTCTCTGCTCTGTAAGGCTCATGAGTTGTATCCTTGTTGTAGATCCGGCCAGTCACCATCTCCATAACAAACATCAGGTAAGGAGTATAAGGAAGCCCCTTTCTAGCATCCTCTGCAGCAATGCATATCTCATCCCAAAGAAAGCGAGCCACTGAAAATGGTGGTGCTCCACCTCTCATCCTCCTTAACATATTCTTGGATGTGTTGTAGAGGTTTGAAGCAGATCCCACCTTGGGATAGAGAGTGGTCCTAAAAAGGTTGTTCAAGATATAGTACTTGCTCCTCAAACCCTTGATAAGACCATATGCATACTGAGGCTCAATGTAGAGAGAAGCAATCTCCTCATTTGTAAGCCCTCTTTCATCATGAATATTGATGCAGTCTCTGTCCTCCTCTCCAAAACCAAGAAGGCGAGCAAAAGTCACATAGTCCACTCTATAATGATGGCCCTCTGTCATCCAGTGCATCACCAAGTTCTCCCTGTCAAGATAGTAAGTGGAATAGAATTGGTGAATGATCTCAGTGTTCCACTCATTCTGGAAACCCATCCAGTGATACATGCCAAACTGCCTGCACTGATCAATGACCCTATCAAATACTGGATCTCTCTTGATTTTCAAGTTCTCCCAATCAACATACTTCATCTTGATGATCTTGGGCTTGGCAGCTTGAAGGAGGACAGTGGTGTAATAATCGGAATGAAACAAATTCCAAAACCTGTAGTCCACACTCATGTCCTTTGGCACATCATAGGGATTGATGGCCCTCTGCTCCTGGACTGTCCGCCACCAATTTTGATAGCTGATTCTGACTCTGCTAGGAGTGCCCTGAGGCTCTCTGACAAGCACCTTCTCAGGATGCTCAACGAGATGTGAGCCATCAAACAAACCAAGATCTGGAGGTGTCCTAGGGCAAACACCTTCCAAGATGGCCCTCCCTGCCCTCTGCAACTCCTCCTCTTGAATTGTCCTTTGCCTAGGATTCAGCCCATCATCAGCTCTATGAGTGCGAGACTTTGACCTCACTTTTCCTCTTGCACCGCCACGCGATCCACCAGCGTCCATCTATGCATTTAAAAGGAGAGAGTGTAAGTTGCTGCACTTAGAATAGTAACTGAAACTCTAGTGGAGAGATTGGATAAAAAACTAGGGTCAATGGACGATTGTAGAGGCTTTTGCATAGGTGCTGCCACCCAGGGTCTAGCACTGTCGGCCTGGAGGCCGACACTGCCGGCTTGGTGCAGACAACACTAATGCAAGCTTCATCAATCCTCCATTGAAACTAGGTTTTGATCAAATCTAGCTACTAGAGGTACATCACCATACATAATGCAACTACTAACAACCTAAATCCCATCTCAAAATCCATACATTGCATAGATCGACCCAAGTTAGGGTTTCAAGTTATTACCTTTGAAATAGAGGGAAGAGGATGAAGAAGGTCGGGCTTGAATGGAGCTTGACACAGGGAGGAAGATCCTCCACACCTCCTCCAATGGCAGCACCTCCAAAGGGGCAACACTACCGGGGGGGAGAGAGGGACCTCCGGGCTCCTTGTGTCTCCTTAGGGTTGAAAGAGGAGAGGGAGAGAGTTCTGTTGGGGGGAAAACGTTTTGGGATGGAGTCCCCTCGGGTTTGGGGTAGGAGATAAAAGAGGACCCGAGGGCTAGGACTTGGGCCCAACAGGCTTGGGTCCTTTAAGTCCCGACACTGCCGGCCTAAGCCTGGCACTGCTGGACACCCCGACACTGCTGGCCTGGGGCCGGCACTGCTGGCCTAGTGAGACAGTGAGGCACTATGCCACATTTATACTATATATTTAAGAAATTGTGGACACATACCCCTTGCCATATGTTGGTCAGTAAGAAAATCATCAATCATACAATGACCAACACATTCAAGTTTCTTTCAAAAAAGGTTTTGAAGCACATAATTGAAACTTTTCAAAGTTTTTCCTAAGTCTCTAGGTGGACAAACAAATGTGTGCTATAGTTCAAACCATATTACGAGAATCAAATATATTGAGCTCACTACGCAAAGCACAAAACCTTGTCTCATCGAGAGGCTTGGTGAAGATATCGGCTAGTTGCTTTTCGGTGCTCACATGGCGAGTTGCGATATCTCCTTTGAATTAATGGTCTCTCAAGAAGTGATGACGGATGTCTATGTGTTTAGTTCTAGTGACTAACCGGGTTATTTGCGAGTTTGATGGCACTCTCGTTATCACACAAGAGAGGTATCTTGGTGAATTGACATCCGAAATCTTTTAAGGTTTGCCTCATCCAAAGTAGTTGAGCACAACAAGCGTCGGCTGCAACATACTCGGCCTCGGCGGTGGAAAAGGCTACACAATTTTGCTTCTTAGAACTCCAAGACACTAGGGACCGTCCAAGAAATTGACACGTCCCCAAAGTGCTTTTTCGGTCTAGCTTGCAACCGACGTAATCGGAATTCGAATACCCAAGTAGATCGAACTTAGAGCTCTTAGGATACTATAAGCCAAGGTTAGGAGTGAAAACTAGATATCTCAAAATTCTCTTAACGGCCACCAAGTGGCACTCTTTCGGGTTAGCTTGAAATCTAGCACACATGCACACACTAAGCATTATGTCCGGCCTAGATGCACATAAGTAAAGGAGAGAGCCGATCATGGAACGATATACCTTTATATCCACGGATTTCCCTCCTTCATCAAGATCAAGATGTCCATTAGTTGACATGGGATTCTTGATTGGCTTAGCATTAGCCATGTCAAACTTTCTCAACATATCATGGGTGTACTTGGTTTGGCATAAGAAAGTCCCTTCCTTGAGTTGCTTGATTTGAAAACCGAGGAAGAACTTTAGCTCACCCATCATAGACATCTCAAATCTCTTAGTCATAATCCTACTAAACTCATCACAAAATGATTGGTTAGTACTACCAAATATTATGTCATCGACATATATTTGGCACACAAAGATATCATTATTGAACTTATGAGTGAAGAGAGTAGGATCCGCTTTGCCTATTTCAAAGCCGTGTTTGATCAAGAAGTCCTTAAGGCATTCATACCATGCTCTTAGTGCTTGCTTAAGCCCATAGAGTGCCTTATGGAGATTGAAGACATGATGAGGGAACTTGGGATCTTCAAAACCCAGTGGCTGCTCAACATAGACCAACTCTTGGATAGGGCCGTAAAGGAATGCACTCTTTACATCCATTTGTTGGAGCTTGAAATCATGATGGCCAGCTTAGGCCAAAAGCATTCGAATTGCTTCAAGCCTAGCCACCGGTGCATATGTCTCTTCAAAGTCTAGGCCCTCCACTTGAGTGAAACCTTGAGCCACCAATCTTGCCTTGTTCCTTGTCACCACGTGTTGGTATTTCTTATGACTATTGGATAAATCCGCAAGCGCACAGATTATACCGTTGTAGCACTTCACCAAGGAGTATTCCAAGGTATCGTAATTTATATTATCCCAAAGGAAAGCCTTGCTAGAAATGATAATTAGATAGAGATCCTAGAGAGCACCTCAACTTTAGTACCAACTAGTATAGAGGGGTAAATGATATATGTGATAGGAAGGGGTTGATGAATGAAGAAGCTACGGTAAAGGATACTTAGAACGGACCTTAGAGACTAGCTAGGTGGGAGGACAACGAGAAGAGAACATGGACTCCTATGTACTTCACTCTACTTCAATATACTTATATAATTAACTAGTCTAGACACTATAGTTTCTCTCCTCAATACAAGTATGCTAGGCGAGGGGATAGATCAGTAGGAGGACAAAACTCCTACCGGACCGCGCCCTCTTCTTACGGGGGCCTTACCTTTTAAGAACTTGCCTAAGAACACGTGGTGGAATACAACGACTAGACTAGGCTGTCACCTCTTGCTAGCTACCACAAACAATCCGTACATCAAACGATAACCAAGGATAAGATGATGTATAAGCACCACGCTTACACACAACTTACTACTTTGAGTACGATCAAATAATCAAAGCACCCTATGACATGCAATGATCGCATACGGGAAAGGTCACAAGGATCACAGACTATTGATGTAAAGGCTATTAAAGAGCAAAAGCATATAGCAAGAGTATATCTAGTATAGAAATGCTCAAAGTAAATACTAAGTAAAGTAAAGAGAAAGATATATATTGAATAAGATAAAGTCTTATAAAGAAGAAAAGATACAGGAGCTATACCAGACTCTCCAGAAGACAACTCCGGAAATCCCGAGCACAACTCGACTCAACTCTAACTCCCACTCTAGACTAACTCCTAGAAAAATCTAAGGAATAGAGCTTGTAGGCTTCTTCTTCATGTGTAGAGAGGGGTGTGTGACCCTCTATTTATATTAGGAGGTAGAGTAGGGGCTACTCCGACGCTACGTCAGCGATCCAGGGCCTTCCACCGACCTTGAAAACGACCAAGGCATGGATGGTAGTGATCCAACACGTGGGGAGAAGGTATGGCAGTTGGGGGGGACCGAACCGACCTAGGGGTGGATCGACCAATCCCCACTATGGCCAGTGGGCCCTCCTCTGTCCTCCTGGAGGTGGCCCCACTGGTGAGGGACCAAGTGGGGGCATGGTGGGCCCAGGTCTGGATCGGCCGACCCCACCTTGGGGGTGTCTGGCCCACCTCGGCCTCCCAAGTGCTGGTCCCACTTGTCATACATGTTGGTTGTTGGTCCTGAGGTGTTTTTCATGTTTATCTTCTTGGTGTGGGTCCATGAATCCATGTTCTATTCTTGTGAACCGTTGAGAGGAAACACAGAGTGATCCAATGGATGCATTCCACTCTAGAGTGCCTGATGAGGACATCACCGGCTTAGATATGACCATGCCAACCACTTCTATACCAAAGGTGAAACCATTCTATATGAGGTTTATCATTGTTACATTTGATGAATGGGTGCTGCACTATGAAGTGTGTATGTTTTCATTTTCAGAATTGCTTACATGGATCAAGGAAGGGTTAGATTGCATATGGAAAGCATGGATGGTCAATGAAGTTGATTGGGGACCAAATCCAAGTGTTCCTAACGTTCTCCACCAGGCCACCACGTCATATTGGATCCAAGGAAACAAAGAGTCCAAGTCCAACACGTTTTGGAAAGTTCAATTCGGACTGCAGAAGAGTCCAAACTTGCGACGGTTGCCACGACTTCATACGGACTCCGATTGGGACGTTATAGGACTTTTTGGAAAGCTTATCAAGTCTACTTTCCAATGGGTCCGGACTCATACCTATACCCTATCAGATGCGTGCGCAGTAGACAATTTAATACCGAGATCTTTTCTGCCAACGGTGCTGTGTCACCCTATTTTGGGCCGATGGCCCGTGTATCAAGTTGAGTCCATTAGGGACTCATCCTAGGGTTGTAGGACGACACTAGGACCCTTGTGGTCGTCCTCCCTCCTCCTTATATCCCCCTAGAGCCGCCACAAACAGATTGAGTTTTGTTTAGATGAAAGTTTAGCTGCTGCTACTTCCTTGTAGACTTGTGTGTCGACTAGACCATCCGTTCTACTTGATTCGGAACCCCACCTTCATGTGTATCACATCTGATCTTTCATCTCTTATTTGCAATTGAGTGCTTGTTCTACTTGTTCTTGCTTGTTCTTCGATTGCTTGCAGGAATAACCCTAGTGGTTTGGTTGGTTGTGATCCGCAAGATCGTGAGCAACCGCTGGATTTGATGTATCGATCGCTAAGGCGCAGCGTCCTTGGTTGGTTGTAGTCGGATCGTGAACGTCTCTCCGGTCAAATCGTAGTTATCTATCTCCACCGAAAGATCGGGACACCCATACACTCATCAGTGCCTCTCTTGGATCATGGCCGAGAGGGGAGAGCATGGTGGGCCCATAGGGTGGTCGATCGACCCGCTATGTGGGTCCCACTGGCTCCCCTTTGCTCCATTTCTTCATTCCTGTACTAAAACACTCATGGACATGTGGAACTTGTTATTTGATAAATTATGCTCATGATGTGTTTGTTTATCCTTGATTTTGAGTTTGGTGGCGACATTTTAGGTATGTAAAAGTTGTTCATAATTTGTGCCAACACCACGCCTTGCTCATCTTGCTTGTTGTGGAAGACCCACTTGGTTCCAATCACATTAGTGTCGAGTCTTTCCACCAATGACCAAACTTTGTTCCTTTCAAAGCTATTGAGCTCTTCTTGCATAGCCATCACCCAATCCGGATCATCTAGAGCTTGCTCAACCTTAAGAGGTTCCAAAGAGGAGACAAAAGAGTAATATTGACAAAAATTTGTCAAATGTGAACGAGTAGTTACTCCCCTTCGGAGACTCCCAAGTATGTTATCAACGGAATGATCCTTTTGAATTGTTTGCCTCAATCTTGGGTGCTCTGTGGCTTCTTGTTGATCAGCTTGGTCATCATACTCATACTCTTCAAAGATAGGCTGTAGGTTCCTTGGAGTAGCAGGTGATGGGCTAGCTGCTGCCTGCCTACTAGGTTTGGCAGTGCCGGCCACAGGTGCAGAGCCCTGACCAGGGAGCACTGCTGGCCCATCTTCTTCCAATCTTGGGGCAGTAGCTTCACCATCTTGAGGTTCCACATCTGTGGCCTATACTTCTTGTGGCCTAATGTCACCAATGGCCATGTTCTTGATTGCTTCACATGGTGGTTCCTCATTACCTATAATTACTTGATCAATTTTCTCTACTTGAGAGCCATTAGATTCATCAAATGTCACATCTATCGTGATTTCAATTTTACCTAAGGTCTTGTTGAATACACGATAGGCATGCGCATTTGATCCATAACCAAGAAGAAAACCTTCATCAACTTTAGGTGCAAACTTAGAGGTTTTGGGTTTCTTGTTAAGTATTAAACACTTGCACCCAAAAACTCTAAAGTAAGACACCTTTGGTTTGTTACCGGTTAGGAGTTCATATGAAGTCTTCTTCAAGATCTTGTGTAGATAGAGCCGGTTGATGGCATGACAACCGGTGTTAACGGCTTCGGCCCAAAAGATATCCGAAGTCTTGTACTCATCTAGAATTGTCCTTGCCATGTCCATGAGTGTCCAGTTCTTCCTCTCTACTACACCATTTTGTTGAGGGGTGTATGGCACTAAGAACTCATGCTTGATGCCCTCATCATCAAGGGACTCCTCCACTTGAGTGTTCTTGAACTTGGTTCCATTGTCACTTCGAACTTTCTTGATTTGGAAACCGAATTCTCTTTGTGCTCTTCTAATGAAGGTTTTCATCTTATCTTGCACTTGTGCCTTATCATACATGAAAAACACCCAAGTGAATCGAGTAAAGTCATCAACAATAACTAAACCATGTTTGTTAACGCCAATGCTTATGTAGGCCACTGGTCCAAAGAGATCCATGTGAATTAGCTCCAATGGTTGCTTGGTGGAGACAATGCTCTTTGGTGGGTGTGGTGCACCTACTTGCTTTCCGGCTTGGCAAGCGCTACAAATTCTATCCTTCTCAAAATGAACATTGGTTAGTCCAAGAATGTGTTAATCTTTTAGGAGTTTGGCCAAGTTCCTCATCCCAACATGAGCTAGTCGGCGATGCCATAGCCAACCCATGCTAGATTTTGCCACTAAACAAGTCTCAAGCTTAGCTTTACTTTTGTTGAAATCAACTAGGTAAAGCTTGCCCTTCAAATGACCCGTAAAGACAATAGAGGAATCCTCCCTCTTAAAGACTTCCACACCCTTATCCGTAAAGAGACAATTGTAGCCCATCTCACACAATTGTGAAACCGACAACAAATTGTAACTCAACAAATTCACATGTAATACATTTGAGATGGAATGTTCAAGAGTAATAGCAACTTTACCAAGTCCAATCACTTCCCCTTTTGAGTTGTCACCGAAGACGATATTCTCACTTGCATTTGATGTAGGGGAATATGATGAGAACATACTCTTCTCTCCGGTCATATGATTTGTACATCCACTATCAAGCACCCAACTTGATCCACCGGAGGAGTATGCCTACAAAACAAGTTGAGTTCCTAGATTTAGGTCCCCAATTAATCTTGGGGCCTTGCATGTTAGTAACCATAATCTTAGGAACCCAAATGTTCATGCTCCTTTTATCATGTTTCTCATCACCCAAAACTCTGCAATGACTTTACCACGGTCATTGCACTTCAACATATAGCATGAGGACAAACTCCCTTGGGGTGACCTTGTCTTGGGTTGATAGGCAAACTTGTTTTTGGCCACCCAGATTGAGTCCTTGGGTTTCTGAGAAACCTGCTTTTGCTGGGGCATCCTTTTGGCATGGACATGGGCTTGATCTTGATCAGGTGAAGCTTTGGTAGCCTTCCCTTTAGTGGGGCGCGGCACTGTCGGCCTGAGGTCCGGCACTGCCGGCCTCTGGTCCAGCAGTGCTGTTGTCTGTGTAGGCTTATCTGCACCAATGCTTCCCTTCTTCTCAAACTTGACACACTCAATGCCTTTCACTATTTTTCTTCCATTGGTTTTACCTCCTTGAGTGTGTCCAAGCCCATATTTGATTGATGGATGCCTTCCATCCTTGTATTAGATCTTCTTGGGTTCAGCTTTGTTTTTGTCATTCTTCTTTGAAACTGAAATGACATTGTTGAGCCTTGCTATTTCTTTCTTCATGGCCTCCTGTAACACCCTAAAATTTACTTTATGGAAAATAGAAATAAAATGATTTATTTTTGAATTTTGGTGTTCATGAAATCAGAGGAAATAAAAACTTTTTATGAAACTAAAATTTTGTTTTGGTAGAAACATGTTTGAGCATTCATACCGTGCAATTTGTTTTTTTGTTTGAGTGACTCTTTTTCAAAACTCAAATGAATTTGAAAACGGGTTTTGAAAATGAGTTTGGAAATGTGTTTACAATTTCAAAATAAAAAGGGAAAGTCAAAATCCCCTCCCCTTCTGTTTCTGGCCCGAGCCCATCCCCCTTACTCCCCAGGCCTGCCCTCTCTCCCACAGGCCCAAGCAGGCCGGCCCGATCACCCCTCTCTCCTTCCCCCGGCCCACGCCACTCGGCCTGTTCGCTGGGAAGCGCCGATAGGTGGGACCCACACGTCAGCCGGCCGTCCCCGCTGCGCAGACGCGCGCGCTGCCTCTCCCTCTCACTCTCTGCCACTGACAGACCGCCCCCGCCCTTCTCCTTGACTGACAAGCCGACCCCACCGGTCAGCTGCTTCTTCCCCCTTCCCTTCTTCTCCCCCGGCTTTCCTTCCCAGTGCCGACGACGCGCACCTCCACCGGCCGTGAAATCCGAGCAGGATTCCCCTCCCCATCCCTACGCCGACATGGACCCGTGACTCGTCGACAAGCGCCGCACGCCCACGACCCTTTTCTTTTTCCCCTCTCCCTCCCTTTCCTTCCCAGAGCGCCACCGTCTTTTTCTTGCCTCGGATGGAAACCGACGCCGCCGCCTTCCATATCCGCCGAGCGCGAATCCGCCTCCCGATCCTTCCCTTCCATCTTTGCACCACCCTGAGGACTATAAGTAGTCAAGCCCCGCCCTCCACCGCCTCCAGTTCGCCCTTTCCTAGCCTCTGAACGCGACCGCCGCCGCCGCAGAACACCTCCGCCGTCGCCCCTCTGCTGCAGAGCTCCACCGCTCCATCCAGCCGCTTCCCGAGCTCCGCAGTGTGGTAAGCACCCTCCCCCGAACCCGCAGACCTCCCCTGTCCCCTCTGTCTTGCTTGCAGGGCTCCTAACCGCGACCGCCGCCGGCACAGAGCCGCCCCACCGCGCGAACCGCCGTCTCTGCGATGAAATCAGTTCAACCGAGACTGAAATCGTGTCCGCGTTGTCTTCCCCGTTCTCCCGGTGCCCCTCTCTTTCTCTCTCTCTCTCTCTGCACACCGGTGCACGCACACTAGAGCAGTCGCGCTGCCACCGCGCGTGGGCCGCCTCTCTGAGCCACCCTCGGCTTCAACCAACACCCCAGACGAGCTCCCCGTCTCCCCCTCTCTCTCCCCGATCGTCCCGCGTCGCTTCTAGTGCCTCGCAGCCGTGGTTAGCCTCGCGCCGCCGCACTTCGGCCATGGCGCTGCCGCCAGAGCGCCGCCCCGACGACTAGATGCCCACGTTCTCTCTCCCCTTCGCTCTGGACCGTCCGATCTCGCGTCGACGGCTCAGATTAGAAACCCCGAAGGGGTATGCTCTCTGGTCCACCGTGGACCCGTGGACCGCGTCCCAGCGCCCGGTCCACACTATTCTCATGGACCCGCCCAATAGCGTAGCGCCATGTGGCACCCGTCAGCTCCACCGCGGATCCCCTGGCACCCTCTCTGCTTTACGCTTTTCTCGCTTCTAAAACGTAAAACCGTCTCTATTTAAGCAAAATACATTTTCTTCTTTTACAGATCTGCCCCTCTCATTCAAATGCTTATATTTTCCCCGTTTTAACTCCGTTTTGACCCAAACGAGTTGCGTTAGATCCGTAATTTCATAATCTATCTAATGGTACAGTTTCTATCTATGTTAACTACTTTTGAAAATCAAAGTTAATTACTTTGTTAATGCTTTAACCTGCCCTTTTCAAAATCCTGTTTAATCTATATTTTCTCCGTTTTAAATCCGTTTCGTTCCGTTCAAGTTGCGTTGGCTTCGTATCGGCGTAACCTTTTCTTTAGTGATCTTTAATACCATGTTAATAGCTCTGTATTTTCATGATGTAAAACCCTAAATTGATTAACCATTATGCAACATATTTTACACATAAAATGACGATGCTTTCTCTTTTTGTTTTCGAAATCCAAATGCAATTTTGACCTAATCTAACTAAAGTACTTCTTTGAAATACTTTATCCACTCTTTTACATAATAATAAATTTGATAAAGCTTATAGTTCTCTTTTAAAAGCAAATCTTCCTTTAGTTGTATCTCGATCATCGTAGCTCCATTTAGTGTGTTCTTCGCGACTGTGTGATCGTAGAGTTGCGTAGGTTTCTTTTAAAAATCCTTTTTATTGATTGGTGTATTGTTCTAAATAGATATGTATGTATTCTATGTTTGGTCAAGTGTTTGAGTGGTGTTTGTGATTTTGTCCAATCGGTGAGTGTTACGTTGGAGATCAAGAAGTTGGCTTTCTAGAAGATCTTTGAAGACGTTGACCTTTGAAGAACGGATCTGTTCTAAGGCAAGTATTACATGGGATTATCCTTGTTGTCCTACTCATGATAATCACTCATTAATCATATGCATGTGTTTCCTTGTTACCCTATAAGGATTATCCTAGTTTTGTACCTTATACCTTGTTACCCTGGGTATTTATGCATTTGGGTAGATCAAGCTAGTGCTCTTTGAGAACAACTATGATCATGTAAACTTGATCAATGAATATGTGAATGGACAATAAAAGATGACTTTTTAGCAACATGGACCATAGGTGGAACACTAGGAACTCACACCGGTGTTCTCACTCATAGGGATATTTCTGTAAGAGATTACCCCGAGAAAACAGTACTACCATAAGCTAATGGGCTCTGGCTTGACTCAGTATTAGGCTTTTGCTAGTCTATGGCAACTTACCTGAGAGGGCGCAAGAAGTGCTCTGAGATATCTGGAAGGCGCTGCGGTGGCTTCTGGGATCTTGTTGAGGGAACTTGTAGCGGGTTGTTACCTTCTAGTGGAACTTGTGAAAGGTCTCGTAGTGAACCCTGCCGGCCCACCTTGGAAGTGGGTAAGAGACTAGCTACCTCGGGCGAAAGGGAAATTCACGACTTATGGGTAAAGATGTACACCTCTGCGCAGAGTTTAAAAACTATCATGATAGCCGTGCTCACGGTTACGAGTGGCTTGGGCTCCTTGCTATGTGATGTTCTTATGTCATGGCTCATCAGTTGTTATCGGTGATTTATTATTGTTACCGTTCATATAAGCATTACATCCTGTTAACTTGATCATATGGTTATTGGGCTATTGATAACTTTGATGCTTCTATAATGCTAAAATTGAGACAACATAAAAGCTGATGCAGTTTAACCAGTGTCATACCTTCTTGAGCCTCATGAACCCCATGGATACTTGTTGAGTACGAAAGTACTTACGCTTGTTTACTTTCTTTTCAATTCTTTGGATAAAAATCTCGGATGGGTACCAGTTTGCAAGAGTAGGAAGAGATAGGCTTGTGATCAACCAGTCAGTTGGTCCCTGTGGTGTGGAGTCTTCACCTGAAGTTCGGAGTGTCTTACCGCTGTTTGCTCTCTCAAGGTTATCTCTTTAACCATATATGTTATATACTAAAGTATTGTCTTTTGATATTACCTTGTTCTGTGACTATATGTGAGATTTGACTTCCTGGGCTCACATATAGGGTATATCTGGTTTTGTTCTTAAAACCGGGTGCGACACCTCCATGTTGGCAAGGTTAGTGGAATAGGCATTCATATCAATATTATAGCATTTTCCACAACCTTGACTAGTGGATGAAGAAGAGGCATCATTTGCTTTAGAGAGATGTGAGTTGCCCTCCCAAAAAAGAGAGTATTGTGCCTGAAGCTCTTGATGCTTTTGAACTAAGCCACAATGCTTTTGCTTGAGGTCACCACTGTAACACCCCGGGTGTTAATCTCTTAATTAAAAATTTGATCATGTCATCATATGCATTAAGCATCATTCATTTGTTTGAAAACCTGGATATGCATTGAACTAAAATGAGTTTACTTGCTTGTGTTTGATCAATGGGTTGAATGCAGGTCATCTTTTCAAATTCTCAAATTAAAAATTTGGAATCCAAACCCTTTTCTCCAAGGGGGTGGATTAAACCCTAAACAGGATTTTCAAAATATATAAGTTTTTGCTTGTGGTTGTTTAAGCAAAGTTGTAGATCTTGAAATTTTGAACATCTTTCGTGTTCAAAGTTTTCCCTAAAAACCCCTGGAAGCTTGTGCATTTTTGCAAAGTAGCCGCAGGGTCAGTTTTGTCCTTTCCTCGAGCAGCTGCATGGCAGGGTCGATCTCGACGTCGCTCCTGGCCGACACTTGTCGACAGCCGCGCAACGCCTGTCCTTGGACTCCCGTCTTGTCGAGTGTACGTGGAGATCTTGCGGAGCCCGTTGCCGTCTTTAAAAGCGGGACGCCGTTCTCTCTGAATTCCTTTCCACGCCACTGCTCCACTCTTCTCCATCGCTCTGCTCTACTTTGTTCCACCGAGCGCTCCACCACCATTGACGAACTCGTCCGAGCTCGTTAGTCATTTCAAACCACTCAATCTTTCGTCATTGCCTTCGCCTTGATCTTGCGCATCCTCGGGGTAAGTTGGTTGAAGTCGTCGAGCCCACATTTGTTCAGTGCGGACCCGTCTTCCTCAGCTCCGACGAGACCGCCGCCGCTCTGGTCAGTCTTCGGCCAGGCTACGCAGGAGCTGCATTGTCTTTTGTCTTGTGTTTCTTGCTCCTTGTTCATCTCTGAGTCTTGTCTGGTTCTCCGTTTTGCAAATGGTGGACCGTAGCTCCGGGAATATCTTCGTTGCCGCGCAGTTCTTCATCTCCGCCAGCACATTCTCCATCGATGGTCGTCTCTGCTTCATCTCCGGCCACGCTTGCTTGTGCTTCGTGACCAGGGTGAGCTCCTCGACCTCTCCGCTCTACTCGTTTATCCCTGTATCGAGCCTTCGAGCTCTGTCCTCGAGCGCGTGCGTGTTCTCTTCGGCGCGCGTCGCGCAGATCTCCGTCGACCGCCAGTGCCGTCGACGAGGGTGTTGCGTTCCGTTCTGAGTTCGCCTCGTGCGCGCTTCGCGTTGTTTGGGGGTCGCTTAGCTTGCTGGAGTTGTTGGTTGTTTCGATCAAGGGTCGATCGAGGCCTGTGTCCGTCGGCATGTGTGCGGTCGAGCTCGGGTCACCACCTTTGCCGTCGACAAGGTCAGCTGAGTAGGTTTTAGCCTCGTTTCTGTTGGGCGTCTTGCTCGCGGTTGTCCTCTGGGTCGTGATCGAGGTCTAGCGTCTCTGTTCGAGGCCTAGTTGCGTCGACCGAGGCCTAGCTTCTCTGATCGAGGGTCGGTCGAGGCCCAGTTTCATCGATCAAGGTCTTTCTTCATCGATCGAAGTCTCGTTTCTTTCGATCGAGGTCTCTCTTCAGCGATCGAGGTTTTGTTCTTCGATCGAGGTCTGTGCTCGATGGTGTGCGATCGGTCGAGCCCTGTCCGACCAGCAGCACCCTCGATGAAGCGTCTCTGAGGGTTTGTTTGGGTCGTGGCGTACCTCGTTGGGTTCGGCTCGGCGAGTTGAAGCAGGTTCGAGGGGTAGCCGTTCGGTTTGGTCACCGACGGCGACTCGCCGTTGTGTTTTGTGGTTCTTGACGCCGCTCGAGCGTATGTGCCTCTGTTGGTTGGGTCTTAGCCGTCCGAGGGTTTTTGAGCAGAGTTTTTCCTGTTTCCTGTTTTGTTCAGTATGTTTTTAATCCTGTAAGAATGCCCTGTTTAGTTATAAAATGTTTAGAAACCCTGATGACTTTAGGCTTTGGGTGATTTTGGATTATTTGATACATATGGTCATTGTCCAGTGACAAACACAAGTTGGACATGCTCGATGTAATGTCACTTGCTCAGTTCTTTTGGATGTAATTATTAACTTAGATAATCTAGATAAATAGGGTTTAATTAATTTGCTTGTTAACCTAGTGTTGCTTTCCTTCGTGAAGGGGAGTGGTACTCAAGGTGTAGTCTGTTTTAGCCTTCTCTTATGAGCATGTTTGTTTGAGTTGAGCATCATGTTTCTATTCAAGCATCATCTAAGACATGTCATTTATATCGTGTAGATTGTTCGTTGGTTGGGTTGGATACCTCCAGTGAAGGGGTTTTCTCTCTTGAATCTGAGCCCGAGTTCGTTTATCCCTCCAACCAAGGCAAGCCCCGGTGCATTCAAACACTTCCTTATATTTAAAATGATTTCTTTAAATACACTTATGTTTATACTATTGCATTACGGTATTCAATCAAATTCCTACTTGATGCATAGCCTATCCTTGAATTATTTATTCCTGTACCTTGATACTGTTTTAAAAATACGATATTGCTTGTTGCTGCTTAGCAATGCTTAGACCGATAGAGTCAGATGATTTCCTGTCATCTGCGAGAATAGGTGTTAACCTGTTTGCTTCGGCAATGGTTCTGTTTTCGAGAAGAATAGCGGATTGCTGCGGCAAATGGCTAGGTCCTCTTGATGGAAGTAATAATCTGAGACCGGGCGGACACGGTGTTGGAGAGCCACCAGATGTGGATATCTGGTGAGCAGGTTCTTTCCGCCTGTGTTGATTAGGAACCGTCCGTTGTAGACGTCCAAGGGTTGTGACTTTGGAGTACTTATCACATACTCCGGGAAGCTGGACTCTGACTATTCTCGCTTGAAGAACGGTTAACCCGCACTGGGAGTGGAGAGATGGCGAGAGTAGTGTGTACCCTCTAAGTTAGCGAACTGGATGGAGGTGTACTGTGCTCTCGGGTGGCGGAACCCTGGTCTTGGCGAGAGGATCCAGGGAAAGGTAGTCATATGCGTGCTTTAAGCGGCTGTATATGTCGTGTGATAGGGAAGCCCCAGCTGGGATAAACCGGTTCGAATCGTCGTGTTCCTTGGATATGGAAACATGACCCTGTCCTCTACCGCATAGTAATACACTTTAACTGGATACTTGTTGGATCCCTTTGTGGATGGTTATTACCCTGTTATCGATCATACATCCAGGTCGATACTTGAGTAATCTTATGGATAACATAAATGATTTCAATTCTTTTTATAAATGCTCATTTATGCAAAATACTTGATTCTTGCAAACCCCACCTTGAATCCTATGACTTGCATACTGTTTTGTCCACCAAATACTTTTCTTTGTCGGATAAGTCTTGTGGAGTACTCCCATACTCAGGGTTTGTTAACCCCTGTTGCAGATGAGGATCACAACCCGGTTTGTGTGGCTTCTTGCTGCATGATCGTGGTCAGTGTAGATGAAGATGAGGAATGAGCTGTCTTTGCTTGACTCTTGGGCAAGAGTAACTCGGTTGTTTGTCTTTCATCTATCAACAACTTGATGTATCTTATCGTATGACACTAAGTTATGTTTCAAAACTTATGGTTTGTAATATGACTTTAAATTTCCGCTACTTTGATGTAATATAAAAATTTCATATTACTTCTATCATGATTGTAATGAGGTGATCCTGTTCGGAAAGAGGTGGATGACCCGCTGCAAAGTGGCGACACCTGATGGGCTAATTAAGGTTTGGATCATCTGTTGGGATTAAGTGGTTAATCCTGACAAGTGGGCCCTATCTTAAGAGGTTCTGTCACAACCACACTCCTTCTTAGTGAGACCATGAGCTTCTTGTTCTTTAGCCAAAGCCTTAGTCAAAGAGCTCACCTCACTTCTTTATAATGCAAGAGCTTCCTCACTAGCAATGTAAAGATCCTCTTGTTTGATAAGAGTCTTTTCTCTAGATGCTAGCTCAACTTTGGTTGCCTCTAATTCATCCAATATATTAGCAATGAAGAGTTTGGTCTTAGGATTCATTTTACTAGTTATTTCATTGTTCTCTTCATCACTAGATTCATTATCACTAGAGCAATCACTAGAATCACTACTAGAGATGTCTTTGGGGCGAGGAGCTAGGGGTTTCGGTTTTGATTTTACCTTCTCACCCTTTGCCATGAGACAAGTGTGAGGGAAGCTTTCATCATCATCATACATGTTGTTGAAGAGCCTTGGTGAAGTGGATGGCTTGTGAATAGCAATTGTGGCCATCTCCTCATCTTCACTTGAGCTATTGGTTGATTCATCCCAACCATGTCCAATGTGAGCTTCACCCACATATTTCTTCCCTTTCTTGTAGTCACCCTTGTCTTCTCTTTTGCCTTTGCCAATTTTTTTGTCTTCCTCCTGAAAGGTCCTAAATGTCTAGAGGGGGGGGTGAATAGCCTAATTAAAAATCTACAAATACACTAGAGCAATTTGTTAGTAAATAACAAAGTGGAAATGCGGTTTGCTCTAGCTCTAAAGGTTATGCAAGACACCTATTTGCAATTCTATAAACTTATGATCTCTATGTCAAACAACAAGCTAAGTCACTACTCTTTAAGCTAGTGAACTAGCAAGAACAAAATACTTCTAACTAGAGAGCTAGAACTAGCAACTATAACTACCACTACACAAGAATATGAGAAAGTAATGCAAGTGATAGAGATAGTTACCAATGTCGGCAAGAGGCAATGAATCACAATATGATTACCAAATGAATACCGGGAGAACAACAATAGACAATGAACACAATGATTTTCTCCCGAGGTTCACGTGCTTGTCGGCACGCTAGTCCCCGTTGTGTCGACCAATCACTTTGGTGGTGCGCAAGCTAATAGGCTTCCAATGCCTAGCCCAACACAAGGTGCTGCAAGCACCTACCCACAAGTGGTGGTATCTCAATGACACGAGTAATCCACTAAAGTCACCTTTCGCGAAATCCCGCAGGGAATAGGCGCATGAACCCCTCACAAATCACCGGGAGATGGCCACGAACAAACACCAACTCGTGCCAAAGCTCCTCCGCAGCTTCAAGCCATCTAGGTGACAACAATCACCAAGAGTAACAAGCAAATCCGCTGCCCAACGATCTCTAGTGCCACTAGATGCTCAAACTCTAAGCAAATGCACTTTGGATCTCTCCCAATCTCACTTTGGATGCACAATCAAGCAAGAGAATGAGTGGGAGGTGAGGGAGTATGCTCACAAGGTGTATCAACAAGTTAGAGTGGCAAGAGATGGAGCTTGAACCGGCCAAGCCCTTTAAATAGGCAGCCCATCTCAAAACTAGCCGTTATGTTCAAACTGCGCGAGCAACAGACTCTGTTTATGTTGCGTCGGACGCTCCGTCGCTTGTTGTAGTAGCGTCCATCGCATGTTTCAGCCATCGTCCGTCGATGTTTCAACAGCGTCCGACGGATGTTTCACTCAGCGTCCGTCGCCACAACAGAGAGGTTCCAGAGAGACAGTTTACCGACAGACGCGTCCGTCGACCTGCCAACAGACTCTCCTAGCATCCGTCGCCCAACGTGCACAGAACCACTCAGCCATCAGACTCGCGACCTCCAGGAGGGTAGCGTCCGTCGCTTGTTTCACTAGCGTCCGACTCCTGTGTCAGTAGCGTTCGTCGATTGTTTCAGCAGCGTCCGACGCCTGTTTCAGCGTCCGTTGCATTATGGAAAACTCCTCTCTTCTCTATTTCTTCACCCTTGCTTCCATGTGCTAACATCCAAGTGTTCCATCACTTATGCATGTGTGTTAGCATATTTTTCAAGCAACTATCAAGGGTTAAAAGTTAGGTCACTAGTTCCTAATGCATATGCATGGAATTCACTCACCTAGTGGCACTTAGCCAACCGTTTTGCATCGAGTACACCCCTCTTAATAGTACGGCTATCTATCCTAAACACACTCACACCCTCTATGGTGTCTTGAGTGCTGAAACAAAAACCTATGTGATACCTTTGCCTTGATCATCATGGTTTTGTCTCGCTTTCATTATTTCAAGTTGGAGCACATCATCTTTTGGTCACTTCCATCACCATGACCATCATCTAGCTCCATTGCTTGGAGTGTACCAACCTAGCTCATATATATCACTCAATGACAAAGGTTAGTACACTAGGTTTCATCAACTAGCCAAAACAAAACTTGGGCTTTCAATCTCCCCCTTTTTGGTAATTGATGACAACCTTTCACAAATGATTATATTGAATAAATATTTCAACTTTGGTAGTATTAGCTCCCCCTACATATGTGATGTATAAGTTTGGTTCAAATTGATCACATATGCATGGATATGAATTGTGGGAGAGTTACTACTACCAAATGATGCTAAGGTATAAAGAATGGACCTTTGAAGCGTGATACCAATCGGAGTGCACTTTTATTCCATCCTTAGCACCATAAATTCCTAGAAACCACTTGAGAACAACTTGAGAGAACTAGATACCACTAGAAAATATAAAAACCCGAGCATGCTAGTTCTTCAAGCACCATATCATTTAAGTTTCTAGTATCCACCACACAAGCATGTCATGAATATAAATACATATGCAAGCAAGCACTTATGAATGCACATAGAAATGCAACAACTTTATTCATAGACTTGCTCCCCCTACTTGTGTGCTTTTATTTCAAAATTTGCTTTGTGATCTTACTTATTTACTTCTCCCCCTTTGTCATCTATTATCATAAAAGATGTGCTCAAAAGGATTGATTATTGGAGAGAAGCTTAGTTGTGGTTCAATCTAGATTACTTGCCCTAAGGTGTTTAACTCGGTTTAAACCATGGACAAGCTTGTTCACACATTATAGAATGGTTATCTTGGCCATGTTGAGCTAAAGATTTGAAGTTCATATTCTAGATTAAACACTAGGATTGTAAGCCTACAAATATGTCATATGCTACCACTAGATCATAGAGACATAGAAGCAATAGTGGTACCATATAATCATCAAATTCATTTGATTTTCATGAATGAGCCTAATGAATTGATGTCTAGATGCACTAACAAGTCCTAGATAGTGGATGTATGACATGTCAACCAACTCTACCTTACATTGATCGAAGGAGAGGCATGTCATATATAAGGGGTGCATCAACACATATTTGAGAAGTCAAGAATGTTCAATTAATTCCTTAGGTTGCAAAATCTCTTCTCATTTAATGGCTTGGTGAATATATCGGCAAGTTGATCATCGGTGCCAATACTTGTGATTTTGATATCGCCCTTTAGTTGATGGTCCCTTATGAAATGGTGCCTTACATCAATGTGCTTGGTTCTTGAATGTTGAACCGGATTGTTGGTTAGCTTTACCGCACTTTCATTGTCACATAGCAATGGGACTTGCTTGAAGTTGATTCCATAGTCATTCAAAGTTGCCTTCATCCAAAGGAATTGAGCACAACAACTCCCCGCACTTATGTATTCGGCTTCGGTGGTAGAGAGTGCAACACTATTTTGCTTCTTTGATGACCAAGATACAAGTGACATGCCTAGCATTTGACATGTGCCCGATGTGCTCTTTCTATCAATCTTGCATCCCGCATAGTCGGAGTTCGAATATCCAATCAACTCAAAGTTAGACCCCTTGGGATACCACAATCCAACATCTTGTGTATGCTTCAAGTACCTCAATATTCTTTTTGTAGCCTTCAAATGACTTTCTCTTGGAGAGGCTTGGAATCTTGCACACATGCATACAGTCAACATGACATCCGGCCTAGAAGTGGTCACATAGAGTAGGCTTCCAATCATAGACCGAGACAACTTTTGATCCACCATATTTCCACTAGCATCACTATCCAAGTGTCCATTAGTGCCCATAGAAGTGCTAATTCCCTTAGAATCTTCTAAGCCAAATTTCTTGATCATATCCTTGATGTACTTGCCTTGACTCACAAATGTCCCATTCTTGAATTGTTTGATTTGAAGTCCAAGGAAGTAACTAAGTTCACCAATCATTGACATCTCAAACTCATTTGCCATCATTTTTCCAAACTCTTCACAAAATTCTTGATTGGTAGAACCGAATATGATATCATCAACATAGATTTGTAGCACAAATAGATCCTTGCCAAGCTTCTTTGTGAAGAGAGTAGTATCAACCTTTCCCATAATAAACCCTTTGGAGATAAGGAAATCCCTCAATCTTTCATACCATGCTCTTGGTGCTTGTTTCAATCCATACAAAGCTTTCCTCAACTTGTACACATGGTTGGGCTTCTTGTCATTTTCAAAACCGGGAGGTTGCTCAACATAGACTAGCTCATTGATATAGCCATTCAAGAAAGCACTCTTCACATCCATTTGGTATAGCTTGATGTTGTGTGCACATGCATAGGATAATAGAATTCTAATTGCCTCTAATCTTGCAACCGGTGCATAAGTTTCTCCAAAGTCAAGACCCTCAACTTGAGTGTACCCTTGAGCTACCAATCTTGCTGTGTTTCTCACAACTATACCATCTTGATCTTGCTTGTTTCTAAATACCCATCTTGTGCCAATCATATTGTAGTTCTTGGGTCTTTCAACTAGCTCCCAAACTTGATTTCTTGTGAAATTATTGAGCTCTTCATGCATAGCATTGACCCAATCAACATCTTGTAGGGCTTCTTCAATGTTTGTTGGCTCTATGGATGATACAAAGGAGTAGTGCTCACAAAAGGATGCCAATCTTGATCTTGTTTGAACACCACTTGAAATGTCACCAACTATTTGATCAATGGGGTGATCTCTTGCAATGTTGGTTGGTTGAAGGATAGGAACTTGATTGCTTGAACTTGGTTGAGATGAACTAGCAACTTATTGATCTTGCATTTGAGAACCACTAGCTTGCACATTTGGTGAGTTGAGCACTTGATCTTTGTCATCTTCAATGTCAATCACTTGCCTTGGCCGAATATCACCAATGTCCATGCTTTCATAGCATTTGCCAATTGAGATCCACTCACATCATCTAGATTCTCATTTTCAACTTGGGACCCATTGGTTTCATCAAATTCCACATCATGGACTTCCTCAAGCACACCACTAGCCAAGTTCCATACTCTATATGCTTTGCTTGTAGTGGAATAACCAAGTAAGAACCCTTCATCACATTTCTTGTCAAACTTTCCAAGTCTTGTGCCTCTCTTCAAGATATAGCATTTGCATCCAAACACTCTAAAGTATGCAATGTTGGGCTTTCTTCCATTCAGTAGCTCATATGGTTTCTTCTCCATCATTGGGTGACAATACAACCGGTTGCTAGAGTAGCAAGCGGTGTTGATAGCTTCGGCCCAAAAGGTATGACTCACATTGTATTCACTAAGCATAGAACTTGCCATATCAATCAATGTTCTATTCTTCCTCTCAACAAGGACATTTGATTGTGGAGTATACTTGGCCAAGAATTGATGATTGATTCCCAATTCATCACATAGCTCATCAACTCTTGTATTCTTGAATTCACTACCATTGTCACTTCTCACTTTCTTGATGGTGGTCTCAAACTCATTATGACATCTCTTGACAAAAGATTTGAATGTGGCAAATGTATCACTCTTGTCATTGAGAAAGAATACCCAAGTATATCTTGTAAGATCATCAACTATCACAAATCCATACTTGTTCCCTCCAATACTAGTGTAGGTTGTTGGTCCAAATAAGTCCATGTGCAACAACTCAAATGCTCTACTAGTGCTTGTTGACACAAAAAGCGTCAGATCTGTGAACACCTCGGGCTATTACCCAAAGCTCGGTATTCTGGAGGCGTGCCAGTCGATTTGACCAATCAATCGACAAGGATGATAACTAGAACAAACTGAACGAGACGACAACGATGCGCCCGGACGTCAAGGCTCAGATTGATCAAGGATAACTAGAGCAGAGCTGAACGAGGCAAACAACGATGCGCCCGGATTGCCAAAGCTCAGAGGTACTCCCACGCGGAACTAGCAAGGATTTGACGGAGATCAGGATGATGCAGCCCGTCAAAAGCTTGAAGAACTCGTTGAAAACTACAGCTAATGCGGTAAAAGGGTAAATTGCGATAAAAAGTAGAATAAGATAAAATTGGTTTGTTTTGAATTGGATTGTGTTCTTTTCATAGCCCTCGGGCACATATTTATACTCCCGCATGGAGAGTTGTATAAAGACACGACACATATCCTTCCTAAAACAAACTCCTACTTTAAAGGAAACTGACTCGCGCAGGAGCCGGATAACAATATTTATTTCCTAAACAAACACACCTATTTTAAAGGAAAATAAACGACTCATGCAAGAGTCGGACTCAAACTACTATAATAATACTGGTAAAAAACACAAGTTTCCTAATTCTCCTCCTCGATGAAACTTTCCATCGGCAGATCCCTTTAATCCGCGCCTTCCTTCTTTTGACCACCGGTAACCTTCTGCTGCCACCAAGCGCTAAGTTACGCCCATCGGCATCGGCAACACTTTCCTGATCGGCAATCGGCAACATTTCCGATTAGCGACCTTGTGCTGGTAACTCACCAATCATCCCCCATCGGCAATCGGCAACATTTCCGATTAGCGACCTTGTGCTGGTAACCTTCTGCTGCCACCAAGCGCTAAGTTACGCCCATCGGTAATCGGCAATGACCCCTCATCGGCAATCAACAATGACTCTTCATTGGCAATCGGCAATCGACAATGACTCTTCAATGGCAATCAGCTCCAGCAAGACTTTACCAATTAACCTTTGTCGGCAAAGATCATCTCGCCTCCATCGGCAACGCACTTGGTCTTTCCGCAGCACTCTCCCATCGGCAATATCGGCTCAAAACTTTCCCGATGCCGATGGAGAACGGCCACTGACCAGTCAAGCCTCAGTCCATTTGACACGTGTTGAAAAACGGTGTCAACACATGCCCCCCAGTTTCGGAGCGTATAATACTTTACGTGCCGAAATTCTCTCCATTGTAGCCATTGCTGTAGCCGTTACCTCCGAGATAAATGTACGGTTTCCTCGATCCCCGCGTGTGGAACTGCAATTTAATAATAAAATCCCTCGATTGTAGCACAAACAGTTGCAGACCACCTCGATCACCGCGCGTATCTACCGCGGGCCTCTCCACATTCCTGCACAGTGTGAAACAGAACCCCAAAATGCCCCTGAGCAGGCTTATAAAAGTTACCGGGATCCACAACGCCTTTTTACCTGAGTCCATTTTT
Source organism: Microstegium vimineum (assembly GCA_022036555.1). NCBI lineage: Eukaryota > Viridiplantae > Streptophyta > Magnoliopsida > Poales > Poaceae > Microstegium > Microstegium vimineum. The sequence goes on along the minus strand of CM039129.1, from coordinate 21,144,960 downwards.
ACTTTCACCCTCCTGCCTTCGTCTTCAACCTCCAGTCGCTCTGAAGAACACAAGCTCGAGCAAGAGTACTCCTCCATAATCAAGGACGAACTGCAAGCATCCCTCTGACTCCAAATGGCGATCCATGTCGACATTCCAAAGGTAAGGCTTATTCCCCGCTTAATCCAACCTCCTGTACGGTTCTTCTTCCTCGCAAAAATCTAGATTTATCTTCATTCTTTTTCTGATTCATCCCTTTTTCCTCGAACCCTAGGAACTGTACAATAAGGTAGTGATTCCACTCGCCGATTCCAACCTCAGCTGCCTAGGCCCAATGGGCAATCCAGACCCCACCTTCATCATCAATGCAAAAACCAACCGGGTACCGTTCAGATCTGAGCGTTTTGATCTAGGACTGTGGAAGGACACATTCCGCTCATGGCCCAAGCCTACTAAGGGATGGAAGAACTGGTACCTGAGAGTAGTCAGATCACAGCAAGTGTACTGGCAGGAGCGTAACTTGGATCAGTGTATTAGGCTTTCAATTGCCGATATGGAGAAGAACGAAAACTTGATGATGGCAGCCTCATACTTCTGGTCCGACAGCATGAACGCTTTCCTCTTCAGGCATGGACCAGCTACCCCAACCCTTGCCGATGTCTATATGCTGACCGGCTTGGACATCACCTCTGCGTGTCGCTTAGCCTTTTCAACAGAAAATCCGAGTACAAGGTGAACACTCGGAATATCGGCGGTTGGACGGGCTATATCAAAGAGAATCAGAAAACCGGATCGGTAACTCAACGGGAGCACGCCATCTTCTTAAACATGTGGTTAGAAAAATTCATCTTCTGCGGCAAAACCATGGGTCCGACCACCATGCACCTCCCAGCGGCTGAACTACTTGCTGATGGACCGAGGCTCCCTTTAGGCAGGTATCTTCTTGGATCAGTTTACCGATTGCTGCATCAAGTGTCCCATAAGCTACTGCTAGGAGAGCCCATCGGCAATCTCGGAGGCCCCTGGTGGTTTGTCAATCTATGGCTGAACACACACATGCACAAGGCCCTCCAGTTTGATTTATTTGCCCAACAATTCCCGAGGGACATATCGGAAGATTACCGATACGAGGATGATGAATTGGCAACTCGCCCTCTGCTTAACTTTGGAGAGGTTATCATAGTGCGGCCAGGTACCGATGCCGATGCAGAGCACTTCGACTATTATTTCCAGAAGTTCTACAACGGACTCCCCTCCTCAGAACGGACCTGGTGGCCATATCTTGATGAACACAACCAGTTCCCGCTGCTGTTCAACTTGACCGATGTGAGCCTGCCCGAGAACCAAGCAATCATGAGGGTCAGCATTACTCCCCGAGCTATTCCAGTAAATATCTTCGGATCTGGGAAGAATGCCCCACAATCCTACGAGTTCTACTATCCATCGGCGGCAGCGAGACAACTGGCATTTGGCCAACTGCCGATCAAACTCTCCTACTCTAAGGTAGTGAGACCCAGGCAGGCAATCTCCAGTAATCTAGACTGGAATAAAGTCATTAGCCTTCCTGCCGATGCCGATCTGTCAGACCTTGACTTGTCTTCCTAGTCGCCAACCTCCTTCATCACCAACGAGTTCAAGTCTTGGTGGCAAGAGTGGAAGTGCCAGCTACTCGCCAAGTCTTCGCACTATTATCGGCACTTGATTGACGCCGATTACATCATCCCCGATGACGCAGTAAGTCTGCTATCTGATGTACTTTTATTACGTTATTTTTGTCATCGGTATCAGCACCTAACTCCTTTGCGCCTGACAGGCCGATGATCTAGTCCCCACAACGAGTAATAGTGGTAGGCCCTTTAATCTTCGGATAATGGGCCCCATATCGATCATCGGCAACAAAGCTCCGACGCTGGCCGCCTTCACGCCTCAACAGGTACCTACGCCGACACCCACAAAAGCCCAGGCTACATCGGCCACTGCTGTTGCCCTGACACGGGTTTATGCAGTAAACTCGCTTTTACCCGTACCGATTACATACTGTTTTATCGGCAACATTTATCTTGTATAACTTGCTTTGTATTTTCAGGCACTATGGTCATCGGCATCTGCTCCCAGCAGGCAAACACCTTCCAGCCCAGCTGCCGATGCCCCCCGGTCTTCGTCAAAGCGGGTTGGCTCCCCTGCTGCTGCGCCGACGAAAAAGAGGCGCCTGAGGCTGGCTTCTCCTCCACCATCGGCTCCAAATGCGCCATCAGCCGCCGATGTGCCGCCAGCAGGACTGCCTCCGGTCCCAATCGCACTAACTGCCGGCGGGTCATCGGCAGAACCTCCATCGGCTTCTGTTGCGCCAACCACCGGCGGGTCATCGGCAGAGCCTCCATCGATGAGTGTGCCTGATCAACCGATGAACGATGTCCCGGCTCAAGAGATAACTCCACCCCCACGATAGCGGAGGCATCATCATCGGCACAGTCGGCCAGACTACCCGGCAAAGAAACAACCCAACTTTCCGTGACAGCAGTGACGTCGGCATCGGCACCGTCGACCCAAGTTCCCGATGACAGAGTGGAACTGCCACCCACAAGAAACTGCCACCACATCGGAGGCGACGCCGACAACAACTATACCAGCACCAGCGGCGTCGGCTGCTTCTCCAACAAGGGTCCAGTCATCAGCATCCGCTGCCAATGTCCAGGATGAAGCTGGACCATCCAGTATGCCAGGCCCCAGGCAGGAGATCCGCTTCAAGACGGTAAGTCGATTACCTTAAAGCTCACAGTATAATTTTACAATCGGCATATTTTAACTCCTCTGTTTTCAGGCTCAAGACTCTCCGGACAACCTCTTCTCCTACAGCCTGAACCCTCAGGACGAAGATGAACACCAAGGCCGCATTCAAGCAGACAGTCTGTTCTCATTTGCAGTCGACGTCCCCGACGATGAGGAAGAGGAAAGCTCTGTCCCAGCTTTATCGGCAACAATCAAGTCCAAACTTGAAGAACTGCTCTCCTTGCTGCTACAAGACACATCTCAACTCATCCAGGACTCATCGGCAGCAAGGATTGCATTCAAGGACATCCAAAGTCATCTCTCGGCCGACGCAGCAGAAGTCCTTCTCCAAGCAACCTTTCTCGACATCAAGCAGATCCAGTACCAGAAGCTTACCCGTTGCATTGCCGACAGGGCCACTCAAGCCAAGAGCGAGGAAGAGAAGCTCAAATTCAAACACATTGCCGATGAGAAGCACAAAGGCATCAGTCAAGCAGAAGTCTCCATCGGCAACCTTGATCAAGAAATCTCCCGACTGTCGGCAAAGAAGGAGGAGCTACTGGCGGAGTTAGAGAAGGTTGAGGGGGATCTGAAGGCTGCCAACCAGCAGAAGACTCAACTGTCTGATTCCATCAGGGTCCTGCGGCAAGAAAGGGACCAGAATGCCCGACAAGCCATCCTATGGAAGAAGAAAATCAAGCCGGTTGAGGGCTCTGCTGATGCTGACGCCAAGGAGATGGATGAGATAGAACAGATTCGCCTGCGTGCGATATCAGTCATTCACTCCTTGCTGTAGTTTATGTATCGGCAACAATGTAACTCTGATACTTAATTCCGGGTCTTGTAATATAATGTTTACATGTTTTTACCGATGTATTATAATTTCTTTTCATCGGCATCCAAACGAGCACGCCATACGTCGACTGATTCGAGAGTTTCTGGAATGTACGCTTTGTTGGGAGCAGATTGTCTCATCTGATAAGGATTTGATTAGGAAACTACTTCCAAACCTAGAATTCAATCCTGATCGATAGAATCAATCTCCACACCAGAGTACTGTCGGAAAACTCGTTTGCCCAGTCATCGGCAATCATCACCGACACCATAACTTATCGAATCGGTTAAAATCTTGAGTAATCCCAACTCATTAACGGACCCTGGTATTTAGCTTGATTGTAACAATAATCGGCAACGAGGCTTCATACTTCCATCGGATCAGAATTAGGACAATGCCGATAGGCCCACCAAAAAGTACGAGTAACTCCCAGGACGCATGCAACACACACTTAGTTATCATGCGCAAGCGCAGCAGAATCATTCTTACAACCATCTCTCGGCAATTAACGAATCTATCGGCAGTGCGGCGTTCCATACACAAACCATCGGTAGGTGCCCAAAGTATAAAAATTGGAATCGCCGGTTTGCCGAGTGCAGCCCCCAAACTAACAGGTCCAAGATTGACCTCGATTAAACCATCGGCGTCTGCCGATGGACCTCTATCCTTGCGATTTGGCCTCCACTGCCTCTCTCCCGAGGGTTCTGCACTGTCATGCATGTCGTCGCGGCGCTGGCGTTGAATCCTCCTCTTCTGGGTCTTAGTCAAACCCTTAGGGCACCATGGAGAAAGCTTGGTCTTCCAGACAGGTTGGTGCTGCTTCCCACTGCTTACATCGGCACTTCTTCCGATGTTGGGATCTCTGGAGAATATCTCTTCATCGGGCACCCTAGCATTGGCCATCTCCTCCAGCTCCCCCTGGTTCACACGCCTGCCAAGCCGATCATGGGCACTGAGCTTGCCCCCCAGTCGGTCATGTGCCGATTTGTTCTCCCTGAGCGGCCCGGCGTACCTAGGTGCCTGATCATCAACACAAGGTCTCTTACCTGACTGATCGGCAGCGTAGTACCCATTGCACTCTGGACAGTTATTGGCAGTGGGCAGCTTGATGCCTTCCTCCCAGCAATGAACGAAGAAGGGACACCTCCAATGGTCCTTGTGTCGAAGCCATTCCCGATGCTCTTCTTCTTCTTGCCGATACCGTTCTTCATGTGATTGCCGATGATTTCGCCTTGGCTGTTTGTGTGTGATTACAACCCCAGGAGCCCTGTTGGCACTGTTACCTTCATCGGCAACCTTCTTACCCTTTCTTCCATCGGCAAACCTTCTTGCGTCGTGCTCATGCACTTGATGGTGAGGGTCTACCGATGAGTCTCTCCTGGCAGCTTCCGATGTCAGCACTCTGGTTTTTTCACTGATCTCCACCATATTGTTTGGGAACGGGTGCTGATTAATTTCCATCGGTTTCTGGACCTTGGGATTTTCAAATTGTATTCGTCCAGAGTCAATTTCTGACTGCAACTGCTGCCTGAATATTTTGCAGTCGCTGGTACCATGAGAAGTTGCATTGTGCCACTTGCAGTACCTGGTCTTCTTGAGTTCCTCGGCCGATGGAATTACTTGATTAAGGGCTAGCTTAATTCACCCTTCCTAAAGCAATAAGTCAAATATCCCGTCAGCCTTCGTGACGTCGAAGGTGAACTTCCCAGCCCTGTTCTGGCCGTGCGCACCAGGTACCGATTGCTCATCCTTTACCCATTCAGAAGTGCCGATATTCACCCCGTCATCTGACTCAGAGCCCCCTTGTCCAACGAAAAGCACCATTGCACTCTGAGTTTTTCTAAGCTTGAATGGTTCACCATCCCGATCGGCCTCCGTGATATCAAAGGTGAATTTTTCCAATTCAGCAGTGTTGATACTTAGCCCTTTGTCCGAATCTGAAGCTTCCACTTTCTTGGTCAAAAACACCTTTGCGTCTGGATCTTGTCGATGCGCAAACTCGCTCACTGGTTGGGTAGATGGACGTATTTCTTCATACCTTTGTGGCGAACAGGCTGAAGCAACCGACGCGTCTGCAGTACCAATCCGCCGAATATTATGCATCGGCTGATTGTCCGATGGGCAACTCTGAGCGTCTACTGGTTGAGTAGGCTGACGTACTTCCTCAGGTTTCGACGCCAAAGTATTCGAAGTGTTTGGAGCATACATAGTACCAGCCATTAGAACATCATGCATCGGCTGCGCTGCCGATGGGCCATCTTGCACAGTCACTGGTTTGTGTTGTGGCATTACATTCATCGGTTGTTGTACCGATGTCTCATTGCACACTTGCGAGTATTGTGGTGTAGTATTTGTCGGTTGATGTACCGATACTTCATTATGAAAACTCACCGGACGATATTGTAGAGTTCTTGCCACTTGGCGCTCAGGCTGCACATATTGATGCTGAATCGGCAATTGACTGATCCAACCTACATTAGGTGTCATCGGCGCCTGACTCACCGATGGCTGATAACTAGCTGATCCTTGCAGCCCTTGCACTCTTGGATGATAGTTTTGATTTGCAGGCACCATGGGTTGAGTAGCCATGGCCGATGCAGGCTGATTGACACTCGATATGCCTTGTTGCATCGGCCAAGAATTCGCCGATATAGGCTGATTAACTATTGGCACGTCTTGTTGCATCGGCCAAGCATTTGCCGATAGCTGATAACCGGCTGATGCTTGTTCTCGTTGTACCCTTGGATGATCGCTTGGACTCACGGGTACCACAACTTGAGCAGTTATTGCCGATACAGATTGATTGACCATCGGCGTACCTTGTTGCATCGGCCAAGAAGTTGTCGATGGCTGATAGCCAACTGATGCCTGTTGTCCTTGTGGCGCCGGATAATTAACAGCATAGCTACCTTGATTAGCAAGTGTTTCAATTTGAAGAACCATAGCCGCCATGGGTTGACTTGCAACTGCTATGCCTTGTTGTATCGGCAAGTGACTTGCCGATGATTGGGCGTACAGCCCTCTGGGTATTGCCATTTGCAGATTCCCTGTTGGCGACTGCGCCGTTGAAGATGTAGCATAATGCATCACTGGAACCATCGGCTGTACAGATGTTGCTGATGCCATGGGAGCCTTCCACCCTGCATGGTTATTTTGGACCAATCTGGAATCAGCAGATAGACTTGGAGACATACCATATCCCCAACAGTTGGCAGAAGTTGGCTGACTCTGGATTACAGGTCCAGACATTGTTGAAGCCACCAGATTTGCGTTCATCTGAGTAATGCTCGTTGGGCTCAATCTTGGTGGCGCGATCTCATCGGCAGATCGGCTCGTAACTGGTATGGACACCCTTGGAACCGCCGATGGAGTCGCAACAGATGCCGATCCGAGTTGACGATACTCTGGACCAACATAATATGGTGCCTGTCCCTTGAAAGCTTGCTAGACAGCATTGCGCATGGTATCGGACAGCACATTGGATTGGCTAATTAATACATTATTTAATGCATAATTAACCGTATCTTGTATTTTACCAGGATCGGCGTAGAAAATAGTCTGCCATGGCGACGGCGGATCTTGCCTCTGTACTGCTTCACCGATCCCGTTTAGGCTGAAGGATCTAAGATATGAGCGCTTGTATTCCTCCACTGCCTGCTCCAGAGCCTATTTCTGATGACCTGTCAGATCTGCTGTGGAGACTTCAATGACACTCCTTGGATTAGTCATGATAAATATATATATAATTTATATACTCGTGTCCCACTGGGCGTGCCAAAAGAGGTGTTGACACAAAAAACGTCAGATCTGTGAACACCTCGGGCTATTACCCAAAGCTCGGTATTCCGGAGGCGTGCCAGTCGATTTGACCAATCAATCAACAAGGATGATAACTAGAACAAACTGAACGAGACGACAGCGTTGCGCCCGGACGTCAAGGCTCAGATTGATCAAGGATAACTAGAGCAGAGCTAAATGAGGCAAACAGCGATGCGCCCGGATTGCCAAAGCTCAGAGGTACTCCCACGCGGAACTAGCAAGGATTTGACGGAGATCAGGATGATGCAGCCCGTCGAAAGCTTGAAGAACTCATTGAAAACTACACCTAATGCGGTAAAAGGGTAAATTGCGATAAAAAGTAGAATAAGATAAAATTGGTTTGTTTTGAATTGGATTATGTTCTTTTCATAGCCCTCGGGCACATATTTATACTCCTGCATGGAGAGTTGTACAAAGACACGACACATATCCTTCCTAAAACAAACTCCTACTTTAAAGGAAACTGACTCGCGCAGGAGCCGGATAACAATATTTATTTCCTAAACAAACACACCTATTTTAAAGGAAAATAAACGACTCATGCAAGAGTCGAACTCAAACTACTATAATAATACTGGTACAAAACACCAGTTTCCTAATTCTCCTCCTCGATGAAAACTTTCCATCGGCAGATCCCTTTAATCCGTGCCTTCCTTCTTTTGACCACCGGTAATCTTCTGCTGCCACCAAGCGCTAAGTTACGCCCATCGGCATCGGCAACACTTTCCTGATCGGCAATCGACAACATTTCCAATTAGCGACCTTGTGCTAGTAACTCACCAATCATCCCCCATCGGCAATCGGCAACATTTCCGATTAGCGACCTTGTGCTGGTAACCTTCTGCTGCCACCAAGCGCTAAGTTACGCCCATCGGTAATCGGCAATGACCCCTCATCGGCAATCAGCAATGACTCTTCATTGGCAATCGGCAATGACCCCTCATCGGCAATCGGCAATGACTCTTCAATGGCAATCAGCTCCAGCAAGACTTTACCAATTAACCTTTGTCGGCAAAGATCATCTCGCCTCCATCGGCAACGCACTTGGTCTTTCCGCAGCACTCTCCCATCGGCAATATCGGCTCAAAACTTTCCCGATGCCGATGGAGAACGGCCACTGACCAGTCAAGCCTCAGTCCATTTGACACGTGTTGAAAAACGGTGTCAATAGTGCTCATCATGCTCTTCTTGGGATGGGTGTTACCAACTTGTTTGCCGACTTGAAAAGAGCTACAAAGTTTGTCCTTCTCAAACACAACATCTTTCAAGCCTCTTACTAAGTCATGCTTAATCAATCTATTCAATTGCTTCATGCCAACATGACCAAGTCTTCTATGCCATAACCAACCCATACTTGATTTAGTGAGCAAGCAAGTTGACAATTGAGACTCACTAGCATTGAAATCAACTAGGTAGAGGTTCTCATATCTAAAGCCTTTGAAGATCAAGTTTGAACCATCTACACTAACGATCTCAACATCATCTACTCCAAATATGCATTTGAATCCAAGATCACACAATTGAGCCACGGATAGCAAATTGAAGTTCAAGCTCTCAACTAGCAAGACATTTGATATGCTCAAGTCATTGGATATTGCAATCTTACCAAGCTCTTTGACCTTGCCCTTGCCATTATCACCAAAAGTAATACTATCAATGCCATCATTTGTGTTGGAGTTGATTGATTTGAACATTCTAGAATCCCCGGTCATGTGTTGAGTGCACCCACTATCAAGCACCCAATGCCTTCCTCCGGCTTTGTAACTGACCTTCAAAACAAATTAGTTCTTCTTAGGTACCCACACTTGTTTGGGTCCTCCAAAGTTAGTGACCAAGGATTTTGGCACCCAAATTGCCTTCTTCTTTGGGCCAACAATGGGTGCACCAACATACTTAGCCATGATACCTTTAGCACTTTTGGTAAGCATATAACAAGAATCAAAGTGCATAGAAGTAGCTTTAGCAAACTTTGTTTGGCTCATGTTAAGTTTGCAATATTGGTCAACATGCCCCACTTGCTTGCATTTGTTGCAAAATCGGCCATTGCTTCTCACAAATCTAGGCTTTGGAGTTACAAAGGCCGACTTGCCCTTCTTGGGGGTATATCCCAATCCCTCTTTGCAAAGGGAGAATCTTTGGCAACCCAAGCACTTTAGGAAGCGAGTATCTCCACCATATGCCTTACCCAAAGCATGAGTGAGTTCATTAACATCATTTTTCAATTTTTCATTTTCAATCACTGGTGTAGCATCATCCTTTGAGCTATCACTAGTAGATGTGCATGTGGAAGTGCTAGTGTCGGTTGGTGCAACAATGATAGGAGTGAAAAATGATTCATCAAGAATATCACAAGTTACTCCAATATCACATGATGAAACAACCTTCTCCTTGTTTTGATCAAAGAGGGAGGAGTGAGCCTTTTCAAGCTTCTTGTGAGTCCTCTCCAGCTTCTCATGGGCTTCCATTAGCCTCTCATGAGAGCCATTGAGCTCATCAAAGGATTGTTCAAGAGCTTTGAGCTTCTTGTTCAATTCTTTGCACTCCTTTCTCTTTGTCTCAAAGCAAGCATAAGCTTGCTTCATCATATCTAAGAGTTCCTCCTTGGAGTACTCCTCCTCCTCATCACTACTATCATCATCACTATCACTATCATCATGAGATTGTACCTTAGTTGACTTAGCCATGAAGCATGATGGAGTGTCAAAGATAGATGGCTTGTTGTTGATAGCAATGCTTGCCAATGCCTTCTTCTTGGTCTTCTTCCTCTCATCATCACTAGATTCTTCATCGGAGGAATCATCACTATCCCAAGTCACCATGTATGATTCACCATTCTTCTTCTTGGTGAATGATAGCTTCTTCTCCTTCTTGTCATGCTTGCCCTTCTTCTTCTCATCATCATCACTATTGTTGGGGCAATCCGCAATCATGTGATCGGTGCTCTTGCACTTGTAGCATTTCCTCACATATTCCTTGTTCTTGAAGTTGTCTCTTCTCTTTCTTGCACCATAGCCCTTCTTCTTCATGAACTTGCCAAACTTGCGTACAAAGAGGGCCATCATCTCATCATCAATGTCACTTGCATCTTCATCATCACTTGAATCTTGCTTCTTTGCTCTGCCCTTGTTCTTGGATGATGAGGCTTTGAATGCTAAGCTCTTCTTTTCCTTCTTTTTTCCTTGACCTCTTCTTCTTCACTTTCGTCATTGTATTTCTCTTCGGTCATGATTTCTCCAAGTACTGCATTGGGAGTGATCTTGTCCAAACCATCTCTCCTAATTATTTGCCTCAAGGTTTTGTATTTCATGGGCAAACAACCAAGAAACCGATTTGAGAAGTCCTCATCCTTGACCTTCTCACCCAAGCTCTTGAGATCATTGATGATCACTTGGAGCCTATGAAACATCTCCGGGATAGACTCATCATCCTTCATCTTGAAATAAGATAGCTTGTCCTTGAGCATGTACAACTTGGCATTCTTTACCGTTGAAGTGCCTTCATAAGTATCTTCAAGTCTTTTCCACACTTCACTTGCTTTTTCAAGATCTTTGATTTGCTCAAACACTTTTGAGTCAATGCCATTGTAGATCACATTGAGAGCCATAGTGTTGCATTGTCGGTTCTCTTGCTCTCTAGGTGCGGGAGCGACTTCATCAAGAATGACAAAGTCATGTTCGGTCACATTCCACACCTTCTCATGTAATGAGCCTAGATGCATCCTCATCTTCCTCTTCCAATAATCAAATGATGTGCCATAAAACATAGGTGGTTTTCCCCCCACATGGTTGAATGATATTTGAGCCATCACTAACACCAAAGGTTGTTAAGCCTTGATAATATGGTGACCACGGCTCTGATACCACTTGAAAGGTCCTAAATGGCTAGAGGGGGGTGAATATCCTAATTAAAAATCTACAAATACACTAGAGCAATTTGTTAGTAAATAACAAAGCGGAAATGCGGTTTGCTCTAGCTCTAAAGGTTATGCAAGACACCTATTTGCAATTCTATAAACTTATGATCTCTATGTCAAACAACAAGCTAAGGCACTACTCTCTAAGCTAGTGAACTAGCAAGAACAAAATACTTCTAACTAGAGAGCTAGAACTAGCAACTATAACTACCACTACACAAGAATATGAGAAAGTAATGCAAGTGATGGAGATAGTTACCAATGTCGACAAGAGGCAATGAATCACAATATGATTACCAAATGAATACCGGGAGAACAACAATAGACAATGAACACAATGATTTTCTCCCAAGGTTCACGTGCTTGCCGGCACGCTAGTCCCCGTTGTGTCGACCAATCACTTTGGTGGTGCGCAAGCTAATAGGCTTCCAATGCCTAGCCCAACACAAGGTGCTGCAAGCACCTACCCACAAGTGGTGGTAGCTCAATGACACGGGCAATCCACTAAAGTCACCTTTCGCGAACTCCCACGGGGAACAGGCGCAAGAACCCCTCACAAATCACCGGGAGATGGCCACGAACAAACACCAACTCGTGCCAAAGCTCCTCCGCAGCTCCAAGCCGTCTAGGCGACAGCAATTACCAAGAGTAACAAGCAAATCCGCTTCCCAATGATCTCTAGTGCCACTAGATGCTCAAACTCTAAGCAAATGCACTTTGGATCTCTCCCAATCTCACTTTGGATGCACAATCAAGCAAGAGAATGAGTGGGAGGTGAGGGAGTATGCTCACAAGGTGTATCAACAAGTTAGAGTGCCAAGAGGTGGAGCTTGAACCGGCCAAGCCCTTTAAATAGGCAGCCCATCTCAAAACTAGCCGTTATGTTCAAACTGCATGAGCAACGGACTCCGTTTATGTTGCGTCCGACGCTCCATCGCTTGTTGTAGTAGCGTCCGTCGCATGTTTCAGCCAGCGTCCCTCGATGTTTCAATAGCGTTCGATAGATGTTTCACTCAGCGTCCGTCGCCACAACAGAGAGGTTCCAGAGAGGCATTTTACCGACGGACGCGTCCGTCGACCTGCCAACAGACTCTCCTACCGTCTGTCGCCCAACGTGCATAGAACCACTCAACCATCAGGCTCGCGACCTCTAGGAGCGTAGCGTCCGTCGCATGTTTCACTAGCGTCCGATGCTTGTGTTTGTAGCATCCTTTCAATATTTTTAGCAGCGTCCGACGCCTGTTTCAGCGTCCGTTGCATTCGGGACAACTCCTCTCTTCTCTATTTCTTCACCCTTGCTTCCATGTGCTAACATCCAAGTGTTCCATCACTTATGCATGTGTTTTAGCATATTTTTCAAGCAACTATCAAGGGTTTAAAAGTTATGTCTCTAGGTCCTAATGCATATGCATGGAATTCACTCACCTAGTGGCACTTAGACAACCATTTTGCATCGAGGTCACCCCTCTTAATAGTACGGTTGTCTATCCTAAACACACTCACACCCTCTATGGTGTCTTGATTGCTAAAACAAAAACCTATGTGATACCTTTGCCTTGATCATCATGGTTTTGTCTCTCTTTCATTATTTCAAGTTGGAGCACATCATCTTTTGGTCACTTCCATCACCATGACCATCATCTAGCTCCATTGCTTGGAGTGTACCAACCTAGCTCATATATATCACTCAATGACAAAGGTTAGGACACTAGGTTTCATCAATTAGCCAAAACCAAACTTGGGCTTTCACCTTCTTGTTTTGGCAATCGGCAATGAAGTGTTCGGTGCTACCACATCTAAAGCAAGTTCTTGATTTCTTGCTTTGAAACTTCCTTCTGATGAGCTTGTACCCATTGTTCTTTATGCCCTTGTTGAATCTTCTCATGAATAGGGCCATGTCATCTATGTTCTCCTCTTGCTCATCTTCACTTCCATCATTACTTGATGTTGAGGCTTCGGGCTCATGCTTGATGGTCTTGGTTGCTTGAGCTTTGCTTGAAGATGCTTGCTTGTTGTTTTTGGAACAGCTAGGGGCTGATTTCCATGTGCTCTTGTTTGCCTTGAGAGCCACATCCTTGATCTTCATGCCCTCCAACCTTGCTTGCATCTCTCCAAGCTTCTTCCTCTCTTGTGCTTCCTCCGTTTGCAAATTTAAAGGTGATAATCCTTCCAAGCACATCACTTGGTGTGAAGTACTCAAACCTCTTCTTATCTCTAATCAATGTCACCACGGTTTCATTTCTTGGAGAATAGGCTTCAAGCATGATCTTGACAACCTTGTGGTCATTGACTTCTTCACCACCAAGTCCTCGTATCTTCCCAACAATGGTCATCAACCTATCAAACATTTCTTGTGGACCTTCACCTTCATTGATCACAAACCGGTTGAGGTTGGCCATGAAAAGATCAATCTTGGATTTCCTTACTTTGCTCACACCCTCATGTGCAAGATGCAAAGTGTCTCATATTTCCTTGGCAACCTCCAAGCCCATGACCTTGTTGTACTCATCATCATCCAATGCACTTAGCAACACACTAGTTGCTTGTGCATTGAGTTGTATGCAACAGAGCTCGGTGGTGGTGGGGCTTGTGGGATCAACCGGAGGATCACATCCTTTGTGCACAATCTCCCAAGCACCGGGGTGAAGACCTACAAGATAAGCTTTTATCAAGTGTTTCCACTTGGCAAAGTTAGTCCCATCAAAATGAGGCAACTTTCCCGTGGGAACATGGAATAAGGGTTTATGCTCATGTTTAGAAATGGATGAATAGTCAAAGGATATGGCGGAGTATTTCTTGCTGCCATCCTCCTTCTTCTTCTTCTTCTCATCCTACTTCTCTATCTTGGAGGAACGGTATGACACATCATCATCACCGTCGGAGCTACTAGACTCAACCTCCACATGAGAGGCTTGCTCTTTGCTCTTCCTTAGCTCCTCCTCCTTTGCCTTGAGCTCCTTCTTGAGTGCTCTAACTTCTCTTCTATGAAGCTTCTCGGCAAGCTTCAAGCTCTTGGCTTCATTGACTGCTTTTTCTTCTTTTTGCAATCTTTTTGTTTCTTTCCTCAATCTTCTTTATTCTTTTTTTCTTGCTCTTTCTCCAGCGGACATGAGAGGAGTGGTTAGTATTCCTCCGAGTCCACACTCTCATTGTCCGTGTTGTGCAAGTCCACCTTCTTGGGGTCAACCACTATGACCTTGGGGTCAACCATCGAAACCTTACCCTCTTCTACCATTACCTCACACGGTTAAGTGCTTCTTGAGGTAACCTTGCTCTGATACCACTTGTAAGGACCTGATTAGCCTAGAGGGGGGTGAATAAGCCTGTTTAAAAACACTTAGCAACTTTCTGTCAGACAGGGTCCGACACTGCCGGCCTTGGGTCGGGCACTGTCGGGGTGGCCGACACTGCTGGCCTAAGAGGAGCAGTGCTGGTCACCTGAACAAAACTAAGCACAATTCAAAATGTAAAGCTATATTGGAAATTGTGCTTGAATATAAACCTTCCTAGAGGTGTAAAGAACCTCTACCACCACCTGAAGATGGTAGCAACACACCCACCGAGTAGATCGGGTCCAAACCCTAGAAATCACCTTGCAAGCAATATATATCAAAGTAAAGTAACAAGCACATGGTGACACAAGATTTGACCCGTGGTTCAGCTCGCCACCAAGGCTTGCCTACATCCATGTTGTTGAGGTGCGCCACACAAGGCTCAAGCTCGCCACACAAGGCTAGCTCTTTCCTCGGTCTCAAGTCAAGGGGATGAACCCTTAAGATGAGAGAAGTGTATTAGCAAATGATGGGTGATACAAACTTCCCTAGACTGCCACACGAAGGAGGCAAGCTCAAGGGCAACCTCTAGCCGGCTAGGAGCAAAGCTCCAAGAGTAAAGAACTCAAACCGCCAGCCACCACGCAAACCAAATGCTTGTAGGAGTGAAGATCCAAGGGAGAAGCTTCTTCTCAAGCTTGGAGGTTCAATCTCTCAAAGAATGATTGGAAATCAATATGGGAGAGTAGATGAGCACCAAGAGAGAATGGGGAGCAAGAAAGGAGCTTCTCTTTCTGTTCTTTCGAAGTGTGAGACTAAGAATCGTAGAACTAGCCGTTGGGGGTGAGTGAGGGGGTATGAAATACCCCTTCACTGTCCACTAGCTAAACAAGTCGCGGCAGTGCCAGCCTAGCAAAGACAGCAAGGAGTAGATCTTCAATTAGTTGGTTGTTTTGCCCACTAAGTCTGTGGAGGTGTGCTGTATTTGGATAGATATGCATTTGGTTCACTTGTTGGCATGTGTGTTGAATCCCTCTTTATAGTACGGCATACCTAACTCAAATTCAAAGTATAAAAGAATTTAAACCCTTTGAGCTTGTTGCCATGCACTTTTGTAATTGGAGGGGTCCGCCAACTTGTTCATCTACCTCCTTAATTTTAACCTCCTTGTCATACTCACAAAGCTCATTAGTCTTCTAATTGCGTTTTCATGTCACCAAAACCCACTTAAGGCTTGATTGCACTTTCAGTATCTGTGTGCTTGCGGATTTATCTGTTTGCGTTAAGAAATACCAACATTGATGAAGATTTCCTTGAGGTCTTCCCAGCTGTCGATGGTGCCTTCTAGGATCTTTTGGAGCCAACTGATGGTGGAGGTCGACAACATTACTGGTAAGTAATTAACCATCACGTCTTGGTCTCCGCCAGCGGTGTGCACGACGATCTCGTACGTGGATGGCCATTGTTCCGGGTTTGCTTTGCCGTCATATTTCTCCACCGACATTACTCTGAAGTTCTGGGGCCACCAGATGGCGCGCAGACGGTCTGAAAAGGGGTGTAGTCCCCCCGTGGCTCGGGTTGCTGGTGCTTGATTGCGTCTGGGGTTGTGATACTCGTTATCATCATACCTCAGTGATCTTCGTCGATGTTGTCTCAGAGGGCTCCGGCGTGCGGGTTACGGTGTTTGGCCATGCTAGACTCTGTCGTCCTCTCCGTCGTTGTGCCGAGGGGGTCTCTGTCTGCGGTCCCTCGGAGGGCTCCGGTGCACGGGTTCCGGTGTTCGACCACGCCGGGCCCTGTCGTGGTCTTCCTCGTCACGTCTTGGGGACCTTCGTTGTGCTTCCTTGGGGGGCTTTGCGAGTGGTTCATGCTTTGGGATTGGCTGGAGGATTCGAGTACCTGCCCCTTCCTTTTTACCTGGACCACGACCGCCTTGATGTGGGCATCTATCTTTTCGACCATGGGCGTGCCTTGAAGTTTGGATAGCTCGCAGGCGGCTGCCGCTAGATTGGCGCTGAGGGTTGAGTACACCGAGACGTCGCCCATCATGTCAAACTCGTACTGGAGATTGTGTCGTGGCGGGTGACCGCGATTCCTCTGACCCTACTCGCGTTGTTCTCGTGTGATACGTTCCTGCTCGAGACGCTCCTGGTTGCACCTTTCCTACTCACCGCGTTTGTCATCGCGCCTCTGCTTGCGTTCGGCGTTGTGCTGCTCTCTTGCGACGCGTTCGGCGTCTGTTTCGTTGTCGGGAGTGACACTGTCAGTGGAGACATGA
Organism: Microstegium vimineum; assembly: GCA_022036555.1. Lineage (NCBI taxonomy): Eukaryota > Viridiplantae > Streptophyta > Magnoliopsida > Poales > Poaceae > Microstegium > Microstegium vimineum. Next base: position 21,128,095 of record CM039129.1, on the reverse strand, counting down.
AAAATCATCCCTCCAAAGCCCGGGGGGAATTCTGGGAAGCTGCCGGTCGATCTGGATGGGCTGGTGACTTCGGTCCCTGCGCTGGCGGTCGAACTTATGGAGATAGTGCCATCAAGGGATACTACCTGCTCGGAGTCGCTGGGGATTGCGGAGATGACGACTGTTTTCACGATGGGGGGCGCCAAGATCTGGTCGAAGAGTCATCAGAGCATCTAGCGTTGGAAAACCGCCGCCTAATTGCTGAGGCCGTGAGGCATCGTTGGAGGGATGTGGGTTCCCCTGGTCGCCTCAGTCGTTGCCTTTGTCACGAATCGGTGATTGCATGGTTGGCGATCGTGATGGCCGGGGAGTTGGCATCGCGCCGCCTGAACGAGGTCGATGCACTCGATGATGCCGGCGTTGGAGCAGTCGATGGCGTTGACTAAGTCGTCGATGTTGATCTTCTCTCGCGGGCGATACATTGGCATGGTGGGACGACGTGCGAGCGGCAGCGCGTCTGCCCCGCGTGGAGTAGATCCGACAGTCTAGGATATGGATCCAATCTGGAGTACGGTGCCGACCGCCGGGAGGACCATCGAATCCGTGAACATAACCGCTTAACGAGCCATGAAGTCGATGCACACCGCCCCTACCTGGTGGGCCAATTGTCGACAAAATATGCGTCACAGTCTACCTAGGGGGGTACCCCACGTTGTAGGTGGAGGTGTGGCGACGGCGATCAAGCGTAACACAAAGAGCGTAGAAACGACGATTTAGACAGGTTCAGGCCGGCAAATTGCCGTAATACCCTACGTCCTGTGTTTTGGTGGTTGGATTGATATGAGTATTAGGTTACAAGATCCGTAGATGAGATCTAGGGGATCATATGCGTATGTTTTGTAGGGCTCCCTGCTCGCCTTATATAGCCAGGGAGCAGGGTTATAGTTTCCATATCCTAACTGATTACGATCGGTCCCTTTAGGTAAGGGATCCGAGTCTATCTACCAGGATCCTTCTTGGCGAGCAAGGATTCTTAGGAGTCCTTGGCGAGCACGACGGGCTGATCGCGTGCCGCAAGGCCTCATGGACTAGGTCGTCTTTTGGTGAGCAGACCCATAAGGTCCCTGGGGATATGCCGAGGTAATATCCCCAACTAGTTTATATCAAATAAAAGCACTCAACCCTGGCTGTTGTAGCAGGGGCGGCATTGCCGCCTTGGTTACACCATTCAGGTAACAGACATGTTTCTACATAGGTTAAAATAGGTCTAAAACAGCTCAAGCTCAGAATATGATAAGCTAAATCGAAATGCATAAATAGAGTCCAACTAGTGCCTTATTACATAAAATAGAGTTTTGCGGCGACACTCAACCTCACAAGCTAACAAACTAACTCTCAACGGATATGACATGAAGAACATGCTACAGCGAAAAAGATTGAACCCTCTAAACTTCTCCTCCTTTGGCATCAAGCGCCAAAAAGAGAAGAAAAGAGAAGGGAAACCAATCACTCCTCATCGTTGCTGCTGGAGACGTGAACGGCGCGACCAGCCCGATGTGTGGTCTGTGTGAAGCACAGACGGGCTGAGCGGCGAGGCAGTGGTTCAGCGGTAGAAGTCCCTGCAACCTCCTCCTCATCCTGCTGTAGCTGCTGACGACGAGGCCTCCTGCCATATACACAGTCACATGGAGCCCACTGAGAACTGTCCCACTGACCGTACTCTCTGATCTCCTGCTCGTCATCATCATCTTCCTCATCACTAGACACTGGCAGACGAGGCAAGTTGGGAAACATGGGAGGGGTCTCCACTGGTGCAAGCGGTTGAAGACCGGCCATCTCCCTAGCTCCCCTGATAGCCTCTCTGTTGCTCACCTGCTCCTCATAAGTGATCCTGGCCTGATATGTGCATGTAGTAAAGATGGCCTTGATCCACTCTCCAAACTTCTTCATCCTCCTCCCGCTCCTGGATCTGACATGAGAGCGAGAACGAGAACAAGAATCCTTTGGAATATCCCTCTGTCTCTGAGACATACCACCACCTGTGGTAGGTGGAACTGATGGAGCAGTAGCTGATGGTGCACCTCCTCTGGTCTTCTTGATCATAGACATGGTATGCTCACAATTCTTGGGAAATATCCTCCTAGTGACCCTCTCAATCATAAACTGAAGATAAGGAGCATAAGGTAGCCTCCTCCTAGCATCATCCAAAGCAGTAGCTAACTCAACCCAAATGAACCTGGGAATGCTGAACCGCTCACCATTGGGAAACTGTGAGAGCACATTGGTGATATAGCCATTAAGATCTGTGGCATTGTCCTTTGGGTTAAGAGTTACCCTAATGAAATTGTTCAAGATGTAGTAGATGCTCCTCAGATTTGTCATGGAATAGTTAGGGACTGCTTCATCCTCATCCTCACATATATAGCTCATTGTGTGTGGCTCAACTCTAGCACCCTGGTGGATACTAGGTAAATTCCTACGCTCCCTCCCAAAGCCAAGTATGCGATGAAAAGTAATATATTCACAACGGGTGGCGGCCGTCAGTCATCCAGTGTATCTCATACGCCTCCTGATCCCAAAAATAAGTAGCATGGAACTGAGAAAGGATCTCGGTGTTCCAATCATATCTGAAGCCCATGATATCAGTCATCTGAAAACAGTCACACACCCTGATGGCAGCTGTCAACTGAGTGTCCTGCCTGCTCTCTAGCTCTGGGAAGTCAATATACTGCATCTTGCATATCTTACTCGATGACCTGGCAAAGATGGCGGTAGAATAGAAATTGGAATGAAAGACATTCCAAAACCGATAATCAATACCTCTCATATTTCGCACAGTATAGGGATTGATAGCCCTTGCCTCCTCTATAGCCTTCCAAGCTCTGGAGTAATCAGTGACATGATGATGATAGGTGTCCTGAGGCGTTCCAAGTAGGTACTCACCCTTAGCATCCTGTATGTACCCATGATCAAACTCTAAGATTGTTAGATACCTGAGAATAGGGTACCCCAACTTCAGACTTCACAAAAATAAAACCATCCCCGGGGGCTCCACCGCCTCACCCGAACCAGAGTAACATCATTACCCTCGGGGGCTTTCCGCCTCAAAATGGCTAAAGCAACGGCACTCCCTTGGGGGTTCTTCCGCCTCGTCTGAGCGGGGGTGACGTCATCCGTGATGACATCTACCCTCGGGGGCTTTCCGCCCCAAAACGGCTAAGGCAGTGACACTCCCTCGGGGGCTCTTCCGCCTCGTCTGAGCGGGGGTGACGTCATCCGTGACGACATCTACCCTCGAGGGCTTTCCGCCCAAAATGGCTAAGGCAACGGCACCCCCTCGGAGGATCTTCTGCCTCGTCCGAGCCTAGGTGATGTCATCCATGATGCCATCTACCCTCGGGGGTTCTTCCACCTCGTCCGAGCCTAGGTGACATCATCCGTGACATCACCCGCCCTCGGAGGCTTCACCGACCCACGGTGTGCTTTAGCTCATAATCAAAAGGTCCACAGTACCGGCTCGTCCTTGGGGATGGGGGTTAAAGGCATGGATCGCCATGCCTACCCTTGTTGAATCCCTGCGGTACAAGCTCCAGTGCCATCGATTGACTCTTACCATCCCTCCGACGGACAACTGAACAGGGATCAAGGCGCATCTGCCCCTGTATGACGAAACGTGGGGGTACCTAGCCCTGTTCTACCAATCTCCGCCCACCATGCCCAAGTATGGCAACAGGGACACCACCAAGTACAAGGTGCGTGGCTACAGTTGCACCAAGGATGAACAGGACCCAGGTAGCATGCCAACAGGCGTAGTCTTCCCTGGGAAGGAAGACGAACACGAGCCAGAAGCGTCCCCCAAGTCAACAGCCCAAGCTAGGTCCACGTTCTCTCTCTCTCTCTACTGTACTCCTCCATATCTCCCTACGTATAAAGGGGGAGAATGGACGTCCAATTCCTCCCTCTCGACATTCTGAACTCATCCGCACACACTCAAACTCGCACCCACGCGAGCTCTCATCACGAACCTCAAAACTCATACGCACGAGACCTGAGAACCAGCTTCCCTCTCTCACCGTTGCTTGTAGCTCCCCTCTATGAGCTCTCCACGCTCGGTAATACGACCCCGCAACACACTGGACGTAGGGCGTTCATGCCTAAACCAGTATAAACCGTATGTTCTCTGAGCGTAACCATCTGATCTCCGACATGCTTAGAAATTTACTCATTGGCCGTCTAGACCCCGCTATTTTAGACACCGACAGTTGGCGCGCCAGGTAGGGGAACTTTGCGTGTCACCCGTATTTTCGAGTATCGGATGGCTTCTCGCCAAGTTGATCTCGCTCCGGACTCCATTATTCGTTTTGGCAGCCTGGACTTCCAGTGCCACGGGTAGGAGGCCGACTTGGTCCTCTGTCGCCCTACGACATCCTCCGAGTTAGCCGTGGACGCCATCTCGACATCCATGGCCCACCTCAACCTGCCTCCCTCCGGGGAGCAAGTCGCTCGCGAGACAGCCGTCCCGCAGGCCGACTATCCTCAGTTCGAGCGCCAGCTCGACACTCTGATGGGGCCCCAGGCGACCCAGGAGTCCCTGCACAACCTCTACTTTGTGTTCGCCACCCTCCCCCGGGCTCAATGCGCCCGTCCCAAAGGTGCTACCGTACGACATGAGGAATGCCGCCGCATCATACTCGGAGGCGGAGGCCGCGGGTTTCCGCGCTGACCCCACGGAGGGGACATGCATTGGGCTCGCGTCTCACCACTTCCGGTCCGTCTCCGACCTCCTTACGAGCTCGGAGGCCACCTCCTACGCCGACTCCAGCCGCAGCAGCGTCGACCCCTGGGAGCCCCTAGACTTCGAAGGTCTGGGGGATAAGGAGGCCTTCTACGGTTTCCTCCATGCCAGCGACTACTTCCTCAACTCCGGCTCAAGCGACCACAGCACGGGCCACGGCCGCGAGTGTTTCATGTGCGACCCACCGCCACATGGAGCCGTCGTTGACCCCACCCTCATCAATGACGGGGACGACGACGACGATGGCGTACACACACCTGTGCGCGAGACGGGTGTTTCGGCACCCCCACCACGTCCCGATCCGCAGCCTTCGGATGCTTGGCAGCAATAGCTTCACGACCTCCGTGACATGGAATAGCAGCTCACGGAGCACCAGCGAAAGGTGGCGTTTGAGTGTGAAAAGCTCGAGCGCGAAGCCGCCAGGGATCCCGCAGAGCCTCGCGCTCGCAGGGAGGCCCGAATGGTACACCAGTGCATCATCAACAACGACATGGTATGCCGTAGTTCACGCGGGTGTTGACGGTAATTACAAGCTATTTTATCACCATCAAAACACCGTCAACATCCTCATATTCAAAGGAAAACAAGAATAGCATGAACATAATTTACCCAATAGCTAGTTCCACATGTCCCATGACTATTTGATGCAGGTAATGACAAATGGGGTCTTATGGGAGCTAGTGGGCCCACTTAGGGGGTCAGTCGACCACCCTATGGACCCACTTGGCATCCTTAGCCCCCATGATCCATGTAACACCCTCAAGAATACTCTCTACCCTTGGATCCAAGTATATTCACCTCTGAATGGTCCAGATTCACAGCACAAGGATCCATAGGCCCAACATGACATATTTCCAAGTATGGCAAATGTGCACAAGGCATACACCATCATGATGGGCATTACGTCTAGAAGCCACCTGCGAAAGATGAGCCCATTTGGCCACAAAAGGCATTCAGCCGAATGCCTAGGTGGGGCCAGAGACCACCCACAGGCCCCCTGACTAGTGGGGTCAGCTTCTAGAAGAAAAGTGGCAGGGCCCACCTGCCATAGGGTTCGGTCGAATCACCATATGGTGGTTCTAGCTCCCCACCGACTTCCTGCATGCCGCCATGCATCCACTTGATCTCCTCCATTGATTTAAGACGGTTACAATGACGGTTTCATCCTACGGTGGCTGATGGAGGTGGCACGGATCGCTGACGTGGCACCGGAGTAGCCCCTACTCCACCTCTAGCTATAAATAGACCCCATAGGCCCTCACTCTCACTCATGCCTCATTGGAGAAACTACTCCTTAGTAGTAGTGCTATGCTAGTTGGAGGAGAGTGAGGGAAGTCTTTTGGAGAAAGCCCTGGATCTGTCGAGAATCTTCTCTGGAGCTCTACCTCAGCGGATGCGATCCTCTTGTCAGTTCAGCACCTGTGAGTGATACATCCGTGTTCTTTATAGCAATTAATATTCTAAATCTAGTTTAGCTGTTATACACCTTTTCACGCTTGTTCATCACTTTACTTTAAGTAGAGTGCTTTAGCCTTAACGTAGGGTTAAAGTAGTAAGAATAGTGTAGACGTGGTGTCTAGACTAGATCTTGCCTTTGTAAACCGCTTATCGCGCGGATTGTTTGCGGATGCTAGTAGAAGGTGACAGCTCTATCTAGTCTTCGTATTCCACCACGTGTGTCAAATAAGTTATTAAAAGGTAAGGCCTCAATACAACATGATGGCGCGGTCCTGTTAGAGTTTTGCCCTCTTTCTGATCTATCCCATCGCCTCCTGCAAGAGAAGGGCTGATAAAGCCAGTATAACCAGCTTTGCCTTGTTAGATATCTTTGCTACATAGAACCTCTCAACCCAGTTATCATAGTCTCCCTTGATTCATCATAGGACATATCTTTAATCCTAGTTAGATCACTATCGTTCCCTGAGGAAAATACGATACCGGGAATACTCCCGGTGAAGTGCTACATCGGTATAATCTGTGCGCTTGCGGATTTATCCAATAGTCATAAGAAATAGCTACAGCGGGCAAACCAGAACATCGCGGCAACAAGGATGCTGCTCCGCAACCTTCCGGTCCCCGATGCCCCTGATGGGAAACTCACTCATGACGAGCTGAAGACCCTCCTGGAGCGGGCCGCAGCACAACAGGACGAGAGCTCCGCATCGCGGAGGCGCGGGCTCAGCACCGGCCATCCAATCGGTGCGGCACCGAACGACCGCAAGGGGTCGGTCCACCTGGATCCCACACCGGCTGAACGCCGGCGTCCGACGGTGCATGCTCGCGTAGGTCACAAGCGTGACGTGCGCGACACGCTTGACGCGCACAAGCATGCTAAGCAGGATGGTGCCAGCAGAGGCTACCACGTCCGTCATGGAAGTCAATACGACAGCGACGAGGACCGGCCTCCCATGCCGGAGCCACCGGGACCCTTGGCATTCATTCGCTGCATCCGTCGTGCACCGTTCCCGCAACCGTTCTGGCAACCAACCAACATCGTCCGGTACTCCAGCGAAACTAACCCCGGGCTCTGGCTCGACGACTACAACCTCACCTGTCAGGCCGACAGTACGGACGATGATGGTTTCATCATCCGCAAATTGCCTCTCCACCTCTCGGACTTGACTCGCACGTGGCTCGAGCATCTACCTCCCAACACCATCGATGGGTGGAGTTCCCTACGACAGGCCTTTGTCGGGAATTTTCAAGGCACCTACACACGCCTAGGGAACCCTGGGATCTCCGCAGCTGTAGACAGAAGCCAGATGAGTATGACATGATGGGATCCGTCGCTTCTCCGAGCAATGCACCAAGCTCCCGAACATGGCTAACGTGGACATGGTCGGGGCTTTTCCTCGCAGGCAGCACCTACAAAAAGTTGGTCCACGAGCTAGGCTGCAGCAACCCTTGCACCACCGAGCGACTCCTCGACATCGCCACGAGCTATGTGTCGGGTGAGGAGGCGGTCGGTGCAATCTTCCATCCCAACAAGGGAAAGGGCAAGGAAGTAGAGACCGCCGGCGAAGGCGGCTCCAACCGTGCCCAGAACTGGAACAAGAAGAAGGGCAAGCCGTAGCGTGGTGGCGGTGACAACGTTATCGCAGCAGCAGACCGCAAAGCTCCCCACCCCCAGGGCGGAAAGAAGGTTGGCAAGTTCGACGACATGCTCACCAAGCCATGCCCATATCACAACGGGCCAGTTAAGCACACACTCCAGCAGTGTGACATGATGGCACGATACTTCAAAGCCGTCCCAGATAAAGACGAGCCAAAGCAGTCGGAAGGCCAGGATGGGGACCGGGGTCACGAGGACTCCTTCCCCCACGTCAACATGTGTCTCATGATCTTCGGGGTCCCGGAGGTCTACGGCTGCAAGCGCCGGCAGAAGGAGCGGCGCACAGTCTTCGCAGTCGCCCCGGTAACTCCGGCCTTCCTCGACTGGTCAGAACCCGACATCACATTCGGACGAGATGACCACTGGAGCCACATTCCCTACCCGGGTCGTTACGCATTCGTCGTGGACCCAATGATAGGGAGCGTGCGCTTCACCAAAGTACTGATGGACGGGGGCAGCAACCTCAACATCATGTACCACAACGCCTTCGAGGCCCTCGGCCTACGTAGGGCAAAACTTCGATCCTCGGGGGCTCCCTTTCAGGGAATCGTCCCCGGAAGACAAACAGTACCCCTGGGGCAGATAGTCCTGCCCGTCACGTTAGGGGAGCCAGACAACTTCCGGAGCGAGTACCTCACCTTCGAGGTCATGGCTTACCGAGAGACTTACCACGCGGTGTTGGGGAGGCCATGTTACGTGAAGTTCATGGCCGTCCCCAACTACACTTACCTCAAGCTCAAGATGCCGGGGCCGTGCGGCATCATCACAGTCACCTCCGTCCTCAAGGTGGCGTACCAATGCGCTGTGGACTGCTGCAAGAACGCCATGGCCGAGGTACGCAGCGAGGAGCTGGTGGCGGCAATCGAAGCCGCTGACAAGATGGATGTCGACCCATAGAGCGCGAAGAGCTCGGATGCCCAGAGCACCAACAGCTATGTCGTTTATCTAATTTTACTAAGTACTCTAGCACATTGTACATACACATGTAATCTTCTCTCGGACCAATCACTTAGCAAGGTGCACTCCCCGCGCATGCCAGAGCACACCTCGCTCGGGGCTGGAAGGGGTGACCCCCCTGTTTTTCTCTCCAAAAAGCTTTTTCGCACAACAACCCGCACCTCTTTTGCGCAGAACAAAAACTTCTCCTTCCCCGGCCAAGGGAGAAAAATCTTACCAGACCACGGCAGCAGGTTGCGAGGTACTTCGACTCCCTGGAGCCAAGTGCTTTCACCCAAGCTGCCCATCCGAGCAGATCAAATCTCTCACCAGGAAAAGAAAAGCAAGTAGATCGAAACGAAAAAGATGCGGAAACCAGAAAACAAACGAACTTAAAATCCCTCACTAAGGAGCAATAAAAACTTGTCGAAAGCCCACCAGGGCACATCGTACCAAAAGGACAACTTAAAACTGTTTGTTACAAGGGCCCTCGGCCCTGACCACTGACCACGCAGGGTCACTCCTCCAGCGGCGGGAAGATCTCATCGTCAAGCTTGGTGGCCAGGAGCGGCGCCGGCTCCACCGCGGCAGCCTCGATCCGGTCGAGCAGATCCTCCGGGGCGTCCAGGGGGTAGCTGTCACTGACAAGCGTAAGGGACACTGCATCGTAAAGGGAGGCGGAGATGGCCATCGCGCGATGGATCCCAATACGCAGCGCTTCCTAGATCCACACTTGGACCCGCTCCCAGAGCAGGCCAACACGGGTCCTGACCATGGCCGGACCATCCTCGATGGTTGGCACACCGAAAAGGTTGCAAACCCCGTGTACCGCCTCGCGCAACGCCTGCGACTCTTGCGCACCAGCCCGCAGTCCTGGGCGACAGAAAAAGGGGATCGCGACATCCGAATTAAGAAGCAAGAAATCCCAGAACAACTGGGCAAAGAAAGGCAGCATACCTTCGTTCTCACGCTCCAGGCCATTCACTACCACGCGGAGTTGTGAGGCGGCCTATAACAGAACCGCCCAAATTACAAAAACTTAATTCCAAAACTCACCGCAAACGCGACAATCTTCGTCCTTAGGCTTTCATAATCCTGGTAGTCCGCCGAGTGTCCCAAAAGACCTCGGTCAATTAACGTCACAACCGAGAATCGCTAGATCAAGTAAATACAAATCACTAAGCTCAGAGTTTGCAGCGGAATAAAATTACATTTGAGTTTACAATAAATAATACAAGTCTGAGTTGAAAACCATTTAGTAAAGAACATAGCTTTGAGATAAGGGTAATAATATAAGTTGAAATACATTGCTAGCTTTAGTGTCATCCTCCAACAACAACATAGAGAGAAGAGATACTATAGAATCACCGTGCCCACCGGTGGTTAGCCACACCTTCAGCAGCATGAGTCCTTCACCTACAACAAGGTGCGATAAACCCTGAGTACTCGATAGACTTACCCGTCATAAACCAGAAATAAATGACACCAAGGATTATGCAGGCTTTATGGTGGTAGAGTAGCTTGGACTCTCTTTTGAATAAAAGCATTAATGTAACAGGTAAGTACTTCATTGGAACTTTTCCATATTTTAGTAAGCATTACCTAATATCTAGATTAGCACCTGTACTAAGCAATACACTTGATTAACAAGAAATAGTAACCAGTTCACCCTTCTGGTCCATCATATCATTTTCATCGGAACCATTCAAGTAGATTATTTGTTCCCACGCCAGTGTAGTAATTGTCAAGTTCTCGCTAACGGGGAGAGACCGCGATTCGAATCGAATTCCTATCCAGCTGGAGGGTTTATTCCTCACCCGAACCTCACAGTCGCCTAGTCTACCATTCAAACCAAGATCATTTCTGAATCATACTCAACAAGCCCGAGGACCGCCTGGCGCCCGGTACCTCCAGCCTAGGGATCAGCTAGCTGGCCTCGGTCTTACACTCAGCGTCCTCGCCAACCCACACCGGCTTGCGATTCTCTTCGTCCTTGGTTCGGCTAGTAGGTAGGTTTCGCGGCTCGAACGAGTTATCTTGCCAGCTAAGGGTTGAGGCATGCGTTCAACAAGACAACACATTCCTTGAAAAGGAGGAAGGATTGCAATCCTCAGGGGAAACTCGTAGACTCAGCATATCTTTGTTTTTAGTTTCCAACATTCGAAATTATTTCCTGATAGTTCATGAATTCGGTAGGCACACATGTACAAAAGTACTCTGACTACTTGACCAAAATTCATCTCCAACAGACACTGTCTGGTTATCCAAACAACGTCCATTAAAACTTTTTCGGTGTTGAAACTGCAGCAACCAACTGGCAAGACATCTGTCGTTTTCAAGCTTCACTCAATATAGCTCAATCCAACTTAAGACATTGAAGTATCCAAGCGAAAAAGGAGCTTATTGAGTTCGGCAAACCAATCATGTTCACGCCTCTAACCAAATTGCTTAAAGGCAACATAATTAGCGTCGTGAAATCTCGACAGATTTCTCATTCTTCTTTGCTTCACACTTTGTGGGTGTTCAGCACTTTCGAACTCTTCCGATTGTAGTAGCTTTCTCTTGCGGAGGGGAGAGGTTATGTGTTTTTCTTATATACTTCATAGGAAACAACCATAACCGTTTATGGAGACACCATCTGACAATGCACTAGTACTTGTTTTATAGATTATCTTTAAAGGGAATAATGCGTACCCTACAAGAAAGAACAATCCACACAAACAAAGTACCTCTTCTGAATGTCCTTTTGTGCTTCATACCATAGGATTCTAAGCAATTCCTTCTTGGAACACTTGCTACATGGGACAGTCAACTAATATGGGGAACATGTTGTCACAAGCTCCCTGACTTAGCTGACACCACACCATGTGATATCTGTGTGATTGTCCAAAGTGGGAACCGACTTGATAACACAGGTTCAGAAAAAGGAGCAACACTTGTATTGCTGACAAGCATGTTGTCCTTGCTCAACATTGTTCTATGAGACATAGCCTTTATAGCTACCAAGGAGTTGTTAATTAACAAGAAATTAACCTTCCCAAGGGTATCTATGCGGTTGTCTCTGAACACTTAAAAAGCTCCAAAGATGTGACTATGATAGGATTCAAGACTTTTTGAGATACAACTATGTGCTGGCAGACACTGTCAACATCAGCAACACGAAACCATATCGGAGAAGGCTGATTCTGACTATGTGATCATCTTGCATATGGTGATCGTGAACTTGAACCCAAAGATCATAAGCACAAGATGACTTACTCTAGAACATATCAATGTCTAGGAAAATCTTGTCCCACTGACACTTATCCAACTTTAAATGTTAGGTATCTTTTTTGATTCAACAGGGAGGATACATGAGTTGCTCGATAGATGACCGATGTCATCCTAGAAACAATCAAGTAGTCACTCGTCTACTAGTTCTTGCAGTTTCTTAACATTTATGTCTGTGATATGTTCTTCAAAGGTTATCCTCTTTGCATCTTCTAGAAAGGAGTCTAACTTTATCTGACCAAGATAGATAAGATAAGGAAGATAACCAAGTAGAAGTGCACTAGAAGATATCACACCAGTGTAACTTTCACAACGGATTATGACTAGCAACCTCGATACCAACACGTGCCGAGTAGCATAACCATGTGGCGGCTAGTCCATAGGATGCCCTCGGTTTCGTCGTGAGATCGTAGAGTGCTAACTGTAATACCATTACCAAATTTACACCAAATGAGAAATTCCAACTGGCACAACGTGGGTTGTAAAAACAAGCACCACACAAACAAGGGATAAAAAGCAAAGGTAGTCACAAGATTATGAGTCAACAAACGTTGTTCCAAGGTAAAGACAAGGCATATGAGAAACAAGGATTATCACATGCAGACAAAAGAGCGTCAGATTCTTATTTCGAATCTACGTACAACATGCATTTACCAAGGAGAATATGAGACAATAGATTGTCATGAGATTTGATCTTGTCGAGCAGCAACAATAGATCAAGATAGATCAACCATCCAAAGATTGGAAAGTTGGAGATTAACAAGCAAGAGTCAAGGGACGGGGTCGATACAAGGATCAAGGATCCAGCTGGTAAGGCAATGATACGATCTGCTAGGAAAAGATTCCAAAACCAGATAGATAAGGATCACATTGAACTAAGGATGATCTGGCGCCAAGAGATCTGACAGAGATTATGTCTTCTCACATGGGAGTACAACATCCACAACAAGCAAGCACTTAAGGGAACTAAGCCTTAGCTCAGGGACAACAAGGCAAAGTCACACAACATTCAAAAGTTAACAAGCGCATCTACCGGTTTCGGCTTCTAAGAGAGAGAACCTGATTGGAGACGATAAGCCTAAGATTAACACCACTTTAGAGCTGATCCAAGATAAGGCCTATTTGACACTCGAATGCTCACCGAGGACACGAGTGGTGACAACTATTGTACCATCTAGGTAACAACACAACCATACATCGTGACCTTAAGCAAGCATGGGGAGAATCAATCAATTTAGTCTAAGCAGCCATGAGCAATCACAAAACTTCACACATATCAAGCATTCAGTTATTCTAATCATGACCATACATAAGCATGCAAGCAAGGTGATTAGATGTTCTATGTTCTATTATTTAGTTTCTTTTACTAAGTAGGTGTATAACTCTTCTCAGGTGGAGAAGACAAGTTTTAGTTTACATCTAACCAACTTGTTTTCATTCATGCATGACATAGCAACATAGTTATATTGATATGTTACCATACCAACAAACTATAGGCACACATTAAACTCACTTTGGTTACTAGGTTGGTAACATGAACCACCGCATTTAAACAGAGATTAACATTCCTACTAGAATGACAATATTTAAGATACAGTTGATATAGTTGATAGCTGTTATTATGAGTACATGGTAAGCTTCTAGATGATTTATAGCAACTTAAGTATTCTATTAAAAGTTTACTACAAACACTCATGATTTTAAACATGTGTACTAATTTACTAAACCTTAGCAAGCATGTTACTAGAAGGTTATAACAATTTATTTTACATCTATGTGATACATACGATTCTCATATTTTATCTTGGCATGAGATTAAATGTGGACATAAGTTAAAGCATAACTGTGTAGTAAGACACTTACACAACAGGTTCAATAGTATTAACTTACTATGATATGGCACCACTTAACAAAACTTAACAATGTATTATGGATAACTCTAGCTTCGAGTTCAAAAGTTTTAAGTTTTGAAAGCACCTATTAAGGTTAAAAGTCATCGCATGTAAAACATTTCACACGTCAAGCTTTTATTACTTAACTTAGTAAGGCAATTATCAATCTTAACCATGCAACCTACAAAACGATATTTGACAATAGTTTTATAGTTGCATTAAGTAGATTGTTTCAAGACAAGCTAACCAAAATGGTTTAAACCAAGTTGGACATCCCTAGCTCATGTTAAGCATTCTACAGATCAAGCATCATTTATTTTCACAAGCAAGGAGACGTCACAAGGCATAACCTAACAAGGCTATTCAAGCAACATCTCTCTAATCTCTAACAAGAAACTAGCACATCATCTGCATCACATATTACTTAACAATAGAAGCAAGGATGAGAGGAGCATATTCACACATGATGCATCAATCATGATTATGCATGCTTTTCCTATTCGTCCTCACAAGATTGTCAGCCTTAGGCGGCAATCACGTTCTATGTCGGTGGCATAACACACACTCACGATATATAGCTAGTCGTTACTAGTTCATATGTATTCGAGGTTAGTGTACCTGCAGAAGATTTCATTTCAACCCATTCCAACAGTATGAATATCATGCATTGCTGAAATTAAATCTAGATACTCACTTAGGTGTACACCCCGTATACACGTAAGCAGTATATGTACACAGTCCTTCCTCCTACTGACGACATCGTCTCAATAGACGACCACACCCACACATGGATGCCTTCTCATAATCGCGTGTAAACAAGATCATGGTCCAACATCATATAAGCATTCCCTTAGATCGGCAGTGTATCCGATCATACTCTCACAACTCACCTTACCTTTGGCGTAGCGACAACTTGATCCATACAACACCATTCAATTGAATGACCCCCATACTATTCCAACCTGTATGGACATGTAAATAGAAATATGATGCAATTCCCCAAATCAGTACTTAAATAAGCCACCTAGAGTCCTAAGTTAGGCTTAACTGGAGGATGTCGCTAGCATAGTTTTGGAAATTAAGGTTTGGCAAACTTGTTTATAGCTAAAGTTTTAGTCAGAATAACATTATAAAAACAAAACTTTATTTTAAAAGCCGAGTTAATGAAAATATTATACTTAATCTATGCTCTGATGCCATCTGTAACAGAACCGCCCAAATTACAAAAACTTAAGTCCAAAAATCACCGCCAATGCGACAATCTTCGTCCTTAGGCTTTCATAATCCTGGTAGTCCGCCGAGTGTCCCCAAAGACCTCGGTCAATTAACGTCACACCCGAGAATCGGTAGATCAAGTAAATACAAATCACTAAGCTCAAAGTTTGCAGCGAAATAAAATCACAGTTGAGTTTACAATAAATAATACAAGTCTGAGTTCAAAACCGTTTAGTAAAGAACATAGCTTTGAGATAAGGGTAATAATATAAGTTGAAATACATTGCTATCTTTAGTGTAATCCTCCAACAACAGCATAGAGAGAAGAGATACTATAGAATCACCGTGCCCACTGGTGGTTAGCCACACCTTCAGCAACATGAGACCTTCACCTGCAACAAGGTGGGATAAACCCTAAGTACTCGAATGTACTCAACTAGACTTGCCCGTCATAAACCAGAAATAAATGACACCAAGGATTATGCAGGCTTTATGATGGTAGAGTAGCTTGGTCTCTCTTTTGCATAAAAGCATTAATGTAACAGGTAAGTACTTCATTGGAACTTTTCCATATTTTAGTAAGCATTACCTGATATCTAGATTAGCACCTGTACTAAGCAATATACTTGATTAACAAGCACTAGTAACCAGTTCACCCTTCTAGTCCATCATATCATTTTCATCGGAACCATTCAAGTAGATTAGTTGTTCCCACACCAGTGTAGCAATTGTCAAGTTCTCGCTAACAGGGAGAGACCGCGATTCGAATCGAATTCCTATCCAGCTGGAGGGTTTATTCCTCACCCAAACCTCGCAGCCCTTGTACGTCAGGGCGCGGCAGTCGCCTAGTCTACCATTCAAACCAAGATCGTTTCTGAATCATACTCAACAAGCCCGAGGACCGCCCAACGCCCGGTACCTCCAGCCTAGGGATCAGCTAGCTGGTCTCAGTCTTACACTCCGCGTCCTCGCCAACCTACACCCGCTTGCGATTCACTTCATCCTTGGTTCGGCCAGTAGGTAGGTTTCGCGGCTCGAACGAGTTATCTTGCCAGCTAAGGCTTGAGGCATGTGTTCAACATGACAAGAGGGACACCACCCGATCGGCCCGCCAAAAGGCAGACACGACCGTAAACTACCAGCCTAGGGCACACAGCTCACCTAGATGTTGCCGGTATCCTACGGCCGGACAACTTACCAACCTTCCCTATTGCCTTTCCATTTCATGATATCATTCAACCCATCGGTGTGCCACATAGGGCATTACGTGACAGGGGGTCACCGATGTTCCATATTAATTTAGCAATGTTAAGCATCTATCTTTGTTATACTATCAGGTTGACAAGTATATAGGGATATCAATAGCAAGGAGGGTGATATGCATCAAATAGGTTCATTCAACTCCTATACTTAATGCAACAACATAGTATAACATAGTAAATTGATATCATAAAATAAGGAGTTAGGATGCTCCGGGAACACTAGGTCAGTGTTCGTTTGAGGTCACTCGGTTGGCGAGCACCTTGAAGGCACTTCCATCTTCTGACTTTGTCCATCGACACCACCTTCTGGTTAGCTCCAAGCGTCACGTCCTTCATGTATGTGCTTATCGTACCTAAATGAAATGTCAATGCATGTGCATGAATGCAAGGAAATGGTAACACAAGATACAAGATCATGCAAGACATACACACAAGCACTTAGAGTTACTTATAACTAGTTAGCTAATTAACACTCAACTTAACATAGAGGATAAAAAGCACAGCAAGCATGATCTACTATTCAATTCAAGTAAAATCATGGCAAGCATTTAACCATCAAGTTTACTTAGCATGTTTAACTAGCAAGAACAAGTTAAAGCATTTAACTTACACATGCGAGTTTGGGACAGCAACATGCAGTCACGGTTTTAATCATAAGTGGAGTTATACTAATCCAACAAACATGATTCTTACATATTTCGAAAGATTATTAAGTTTTCTACAACTTTGTTAATACCATGCCAAGATGTTTTAATAGTTAAACAACTTGAATTAAATGAAGAAGGCATCTCTGTCCAAAAGGTGGACAGATTTAGCACCCCTTCTTAAAACAGCTATAACGCAAGATCTACAACTCCTAAAAATAAGAATCAAGACAATCTGGAAATATTATGGAAAGTTCTACAATTCCTTCCACATTAGCAATTCGTGATTCACATTTTAAATTAATGTAAAAGCACTTATAAACAGATCTATCCAGGGAGATGGACAGATTCAACTTTCAACTTAGAAAATTCATATATCCACAAATATTGGGGCTATGACCTCCAAACTTTAACACAAGCTAGATAACAATATTACCTACAAATTTGGTATTCACCACATCCACAGAAAACACCTTTTAATACATGATAATATTTATTTTCCAAAATATATACATGCAGCTAAAAGAGCAATATATCAAGCTTGTTATTTTTATAACTCACAAACCACTTATCAAACAGCCATGATATTTTAACCAAACATCATTCATAATATAAAGAACACACCATATTTATTTCATAAATTTTGGAGCAATGCACACCGGAGATAAATATTTAATCTACACAATGAACCTTCTAGAACAGCAGCACAAGAATTATTTTTATAACAATTAAAACGAACTCAAACCTAACATGCAATTTATCCAGTGAGTATAGAAATTCATAAGGATTCCGAAAATTCCTAAATCGCGTCCATGCGATTTGTCTATGATTTTATACGGATTTTCAAAGATCGCTGCAGATAACAAGGAAAATAATTACGGGAATATAAACTTTTGCACATCAAACCCTAGGATCCTGCAGAAATCATTAAGCACATAAATGTAAATATATGAGTCATGCGATTCTGGCAAATAAACCCAAGGAAGAGCTTCTGCTCGCAAGATGATCCTTTCTGCTTCAGCGTCGGGGATTCACGGAGACGACGGCGGATCGAAGGGAACCGGCCGGGGACGAGCTCAGGAGACAACGGCAGTTCCGGTCGTCGGTTCGGCGGCGACAGCCGCAGGCAGCAGCATGCACGCCGGCAGAAGCATCGTGCGGCGCGGCCTCGGCAGGCAGCCGCAACGGGCACACAGGGCCGCGGCTCTGCCACTCGCGCCGAGGGCGAGGGACGCGGTAGCGGCTCGCTGCGCGCGTGCAGCAGAGGTGCGGGAGCAGGGCGAGCTGGGTCGGCCAGGACGCCAGCAGCCGGCCGGCTCAGCCAGGAGGCGACGTGGCAGGGCCGTGCACGCAGAGGCGAGCGAGCACTCGGCCGCGCAGGAGCATCCGGCGGCTCGCGCCTGGCCAGCGGCAGGTGCTCGCGCGAGCCTGCGCGCGCTTGGCGCAGGGCGTGCGCGCGCGAACAGGGTTAGGGCAGGGGGTGGTGCCGGCCTTGGGTCGCAGCGCGCAAGGGAGGAAGGAGGAGGAGCAGCGCTCCTCTTCTGCTCGGCGGGAGAGGCGAGGGGGAACGGGGAAGGGCCTCAGCCCTTTTTCTGCCGAGCAGGGAGGAGGCGAGGGTGGCGAGGACGCCCGGGGCATGGACGCCGGGGTGGAGTAGCGGACAACAGTGCCTGGTCGGCCACGACCGGCATTTTATTTCTTTCCTTATTTCCTTTTCCACTAAATCCATTAATTGTCACTGTCGCATTTTTCTGCTTTTTAAATCGTTCGCCCGATCGCGAATCCGAAGGTACCGATGCGAAGGTCTCGACTAATAGAGCAATTTGCTTTAAATGCCACGGTCAAATTCCAAACGGTTTGCGAATTACGAGTTTCCGGAGAAAATCTCGTGGGTACCGAAAACGGACAATCCGACGATCTTCAGGCATCTGTTTCGCTATTGTCGGCTCTTATTCAGGTCTTGGCGGTTGAATGAGTTTTGTTTGTCTCGATCCGAACTACAACTTATCTTCACATTGCGTCGACATGAGAAATCTCCAAAATGTCAGTCAACGTCGGTCAAAAATGTAGTCGGTTGCGCTCGGGTCAGGGCTCGAAATATTTTCCGGGCATTTTCTCCAATTTCGGGCAACACGAAACTTTCACGCCTTTTATTGCAGAGTTCAACTGGAGTATTCCAGACAAGGTCGGGAGACTTGGTTGAACTCGTATAATTATTTCCGCTTTATAAAATAAACCGAGTAATTATAAAAGTCGTCATTACATGTGATGTTTTAATTCCAAAGTTTACGAAACTTCTCCAATAGTTGATATAGATAGAAATAGATATAAGGCACATAGAGTAAATACCTTATCATAATTTCCCAATATATGAACTAGAGTCTCTGATTGTCGGTTGATCCGATATAATTAGGCTTAATCACTTTTTGACCCGTGATTAACACCGAGGGTGTTACACGGCCGTTATCAACTCGCCGACTCGACTGGAGAACTCCAGAATCCTCCGGTCGGCGTCGAAGCTGCGCTCACGTGCCCTGTTGGACAGGTCTTCGAAGCGGGCCACGGCGTCATCCCGCTCCCGGCGGTTGTTGTCAAGCTGACGCCGCATGGTGTTGCATTCCTCCTCCATAGAATCCAGCACCGAGACGGCCCGGTGTCGCGCTTCCACCTCGGCGTTGCACTCGGTTGTCAGGCACTCAACTTGAGCCTGACGCGCCGCGCGCTCGTCCTACAGCATCTTGCGGATGTCCTGAGTGCCGGCACGAGCTACATCCCGCTCTCGCTTGACCCGCTCGACGTCGGTCACGCTCCGGCGCGCCAACGCTTGGACATCCTCCTCCCTTGTTTCCGGGGCCCTCAGATGCTCCTCTAGCTCCACCACACGGCTCCGAACAGCCAAGAGGTCCTCGGCCACATCAGTTTCCTCGGCGGCTGCCCACGACCCGGGTCCCACCGCCCAACCTCGCGACGGAGGAACTCAGACTTCTCGGCGCTCGTCGCCATCAGAATCTACGTGAAGAGGGATGTCAGGAAGTCGACCGAGACAGAAGAAGCAACACGTACGTTTGGGTGGCCTCTCACATTGCCTTGATGTGAGAGATCATCGTTGAGCGACGCGACCGATCCCTGGAGTAACTCCACTACACGCGCCACTGTCGGGGTGCCCGGCAATGCTGCTCTAAAGCCCGGCAGTGCTGGCCTCCAGGACAGAACTGAGCACAATTCAAAATGTATAACTAGAATGGAAATTTTGCTTCAATGAAAACCTTCCTAGAGCTGTAGGGAACCAAACCCTAAAAATCACCTTGAGGACAAATGCAAGCAACACAAATAACACAAACACAAGTGACACAAGATTTATCCTGTGGTTCAGCGTCGCCACCAAGGCTGGCCTAAGTCCACGTTGTTGAGGTTCGCTACACAAGGCTTAGGCTCGCCACACAAGGCTAGCCTTTCCCTCGTTCTCAAATCAAGAGAGTGAACTCTTGAAGTGAGGGGTGATTTCTTAGCTGCAAAAAGGGTCTTACAAACTGATCCCGCTGCTCACCACAAGCACGGGAGCTCGTCGGGTGATGCCTAGCCGTCTAGGAGGCTTCACCTCCAAGAGTAACAAATGCGCAATGATGATCGACGAAGCCCAACAAGTGCTCAGGGTTTGGTCAGCTCTAATGTGCTCTCTAGCTCTCAATCACACAGCCCCAACACTTAATCAATCACTAAGCACTTCAATCTCACAAAGAGAGGGTTGAGGAGAGCTCTCAAATGGCTTTGCAAAGGTTAGGAGTGTTCTGAACATCAGCAGCCTCACCAGGAGGCGTGGGATGGGTATATATACCCACCCCACTCAATCCAACCGTTAGGATACGAAAACTAGCCGTTGTGGCTGTTTGAGGCTGGCAGTGCCGCCCTAGAAGCTCGGCACTGCCGCCCTCCCAGAGACAGCAAAAGGTACCCCACGGAAACAGCTATAACTTTTGATTCCAGACTCCGTTTTCAGTGATCTTTGACATTTCGGAAAGCTTGTTTCGAGGGCTATCCAACCCAATAGAGAACAAGTCCAAGATCAACAAGTGAATGTGCAGTTCTAAGTGTTTCTCTCATGTTAGCACTTGGGTTTGGTTAGTTTGAGCACTTGAGACTTGTCTATCATTCGTATTGCATCCCCCTTGATAGTACGGCATACCTATACTCAAGATCAATGAAAAATAACAATTTTAAACCACTTGAGTTCTCAATGTCTTCATATGCCATTTCTTCTCAATATTGCTTCATAGGGGTTGCAATCAACTTTGTCTCTTCTCTTGAGCAAATATACCTTGAGCATATGACTTGAACCATTTCCATACATGTTAGTTCAACTCATGGCTTCAAGTCACTTCTACTAATGATTTGATCCTTAACACAAGATGACTTATCATAGCTTGATTAGTACCTCGACTCAATGCAAGTAATCTCTTCTTCACCTTAGCCATGGTACCTCGGTCAGAGCCTTTGCTTACCCTTCACCTCCGCTTAGTACCTTAAAGATCTTTCCTTGCTATCTTCACCTTATCAAGCCATACTCAAGTCACATCATATCAAGTATCCATTGAATAGCCATTTCTTCACTATTGTGATCCTTGCTTGATATCTTGTAGATATGAATGTTGAGATCAATCAAGCTTTGATATATGAGACTCCACATCAATATGGTCAAGCCAATTCACAATTCCTTAGACCCTCCTTATTTTGGCTTGACACTCCTATCACTCACTTCAATCTCTATCTTCAAACTTCTAGCTTGATCATATTAATGCAAAGTGATTATCCAAATCTTTGTCCATACAAGCAAACTAAAGTAGAGACCATATTATATCCAATATACATTGTCTCCTTTGTCATTTGACCTTTGCTTGGTGTTTTCTCACTAATGCACTATTGATTCATTATTTAATCCTTGATCAACACTAGTCCACTATCCAACTCTTCTTGTTCATGTAAAGCAAGCCAATTTAGAGACCAATCCATAACTATCAACTCATGTCTCATTTGCCATTTGTCAAGTATGCTTGCTTTCGCATGATACTATGATATCCCACAATATAGAAGCCATTTCATTGATTCCATTTGCATTGTTGTCTTTTGCTTGAACTAGATTATTCCCATGATCTTCCAATACAACAATACACAATTTGACCTTCATTTCAACATTGTGTGGAATACCATCAAGTTTGCTTGTCTTGTTTAACCTTTCATATACTTAGCAAAGTTGTTAGACCTTTAATTGTGTTGTTACTCAATTCACCAAAACCCACTAAAGGGCTAGATGCACTTTTAGCTACACCTTGCTCCGGCAGCGCGGGAAGGGGGGGAGCCACATGGCTAGCCATCGAACGGCCCCCCCGCAGAAGAAGGACGGGCAATGCATGAGTCGGTACCTCCAAACGGAAGCGCGGAGAAAAGACAATACGGCGCGGTCCGAACTCACCAGCTCGACGAAGTTGAGGTCGGGGCGCATCGGCGGGCAACGATAGACGCCGTCTTCGTCCAGGGCATTGCCCAACAACCTCCGGGCAAAGTTGACCACGTCCTCGAGGCTCAGGTCCACCTCAGCCATGGCAGACCCCACGCGCGATGCTTCGGGCACCATCTTGTGCAGCTAGCGCTCCCTGTCCATGACCGGGAGCACCCGGCGCTACAGGAATTGCGCGACGACCCTCAAACAAATTCAGCTCCTGGTCACGGAGCCGCGTCAAGCTACGAAGATAGGGCTCTATCCCCGTAAGTTCCTGCTGGGTTGGGTCGTCATACCAGCTAGGGAGCTCTTCGGTGAAACGCCGGCCCATGTAGACCGGGAGCGCCGCCTCGGGGTGGTTCCGAATGTAGAACCACTGCGAGTGCCACCCCGGTTGGGCAAAATCGCTCGCGTCGGCATGTAGAGATGCGAGTTGGGAGAACGAAGGCTGATGGTGCATCCCCCGCTCGGTGCCACCCATCTCGCGCCACCAGAATAGAGAAGGAACACCGTCGCCTTGAAAAAGAACTTCCACAGGGCGAAGTCCGGCTCCATCGCCAGCATCCCGTCCGACATGGCTGTGAAGCCGCAAGGTGGAGGACGGAGTTGGGATTGAGATTGTGGAGCTCAATCCCATACTGGTGGAGAATCCCCTGGAAGAAGCGAGACAGCGGCGTCCCGAACCCGTGCTCGTGGAACGGAAGGAAGGAGACCACATACCCCTCCGGTGGGTCCGGCATGTCGGCGCCGGTGGGGACGATCCACTCAATGATGAGGACATCCTCCATTATTACCCGTTGGCAAAGACGCAACAAATAATGGGCCAAGTGGCCCAGTTGTAGTCGAGCGGCGAACGTGTAAGCCTCTGAATAATCCCACCTTGCTTATCTTGGGAGGAGGAAGCCACCTTAAAAGGGAGAGTCACCCTTCCCCTATCAGACTAGTATTTTAGGGAGATTGGGTCTTTCTTCGAGTGGATGTGCCTATGAACTGTTGGGGTCCGGGCAACCTCAATTTATCGGGCCTCGGCCAACCCTACCTGGGCCGGATGTATCATTTGGTATCAACTTGATGAATGTGTGGGTGTCCCGATCTTTCGGTGGAGATAGATAACTACGATTTGACTGGAGAGACGTTCACGATCTGACTACAATCATCCAACGACGCTGCGCCTTAGCGATCGATACACCAAATCCAGCGGTTGCTCACGATCTTGCGGATCACAACCAACCAAACCACTAGGGTTATTCCTGCAAGCAATCGAAGAACAAGCAAGAACAAGTAGAACAAGCACTCAATTGCAAATAAGAGATGAAGGATCAGATGTGATACACATGAAGGTGGGGTTCCGAATCAGGTAGAACGGATGGTCTAGTCGACACACGCGTCTACAAGGAAGTAGCAGTAGCTAAACTTTCATCTAAACAAAACCCAATCTGTTTGTGGCGGCTCTAGGGGGATATAAGGAGGAGGGAGGACGACCACAAGGGTCCTGGTGTCGTCCTACAACCTTAGGATAAGTCCCTAATGGACTCACCTTGATACACGGGCCATCGGCCCAAAATAGGGTGACGCAGCACCATTGACAGAAAAGATCTCGGTATTAAATTGTCTACTGCGCACGCATCTGATAGGATATACGTATGAGTCCGGACCCATTGGAAAGTAGACTTGATAAGCTTTCCAAAAAGTGCTAGAACGTCCCAATCGGAGTCCGTATGAAGTCGTGGCAACCGTCGTAAGTTTGGACTCTTCTGCAGTCCGAATTGAACTTTCCAAAACGTGTTGGACTTGGACTCTTTGTTTCCTTGGATCCAAAGTGACCTGTGGCCTGGTGGAGGACGTTAGGAACACTTGGAGTTGGTCCCCAATCAACTTCATTAACCATCCATGCTTTCCATATGCAATCGAACCTTCCCTTGATCCATGTAAGCAATTCTAAAAACGACAATATACATACTTTGCGGTGCAGCACCAATTCGTCAAACATATCAATTATAATACTCATATAGAATGGTTGCACCTTTGGTTTAGAGGTAGTTAACATGGTCAAATGTGAGCCGATGATGTCCTCATCATTCTCCCCTTCTTGACAGCAAACCGTCCTCGGTTTGACTACTTTTGGAGGATGTGTTGAAGGTAAAAGTGAACCGTGCTCCCCTTCTTGATATGTGACCTGTTTCTTCATAATAAAACTAGAGAAGGTCGACATGACATGTTTATAATTATTGCATACCTCTAATTGATCACATCTTTTCACAATAAAAGAAGATTGCAGAACTGAGCAAATGTAAATTCGATGTACCATATACTCCTCTTTACAATTATATTTTCCAATACCATGGAAACTAACATTAGAAGAACATGGCAATTCAAATCTACCAATCAGTTTATTCTGCAAATAGCTAAGCTCACAAAGATCATCAAACTCAATGTACCCTATTGTATGTAAAGATGAAAACAATTGAATTTCTTCTTTTTCATTTACAATATGAACAATATGCTGGAATTCAGCACTCATTGATTTAGAATTTTTAGCTTTATTCAGTAGTTGTGGTATGGATATAAGTAATTCATTATCACACAACTCTTCTTTGTCACATGGAATATCAAGCATATGAAAGTGTGACAAAGGAAAATCAGCGATGGGTTCCACAATTGATTGATCTATAATATCATGATTAGTGGACAAATGTAATTCTACTAAAGTATGCTCACCTTGATTTATGTTATAATTATCTGACTTACCTTTGATGCTCTTCTCAAATGGTGTATGTGTAGCCAGATTCATGCTTTTTTCAAATGTTTCACCTCCTATCTCAAATTGATCAATGTCCATTTGTATATTGTCATCTACTTGCTGCAAATTATTAGTAATAGGAGAGATACATGCTGCTATAGTATTTGTGAGATCCTTTTTTAGAGTCATTTCAGAATCACAAGCAAGACAAAACAACTCATCAAAAGTATCATAATGTTTATCAACAAGAATATTCTGAATTTTCATGTTAAGACCTTGCAAAAATCTATGTTCTAGAAACTCATCATTTTTTCAAAGCCACAACGTAGCAAACATAATTTTAGTCTTTCCAAGTATTCTACTACAGTTTTGTTTTCTTGTTTTATAGATTGCAATTTGCCATACAAAAAAATCAGAATAATAGCTAGGAACAAAAATATCTCTAAAATGTCTTTTCATATCTTTCCATGATTGAGGAGCATTAGCAAATCTACAAAGGTGTTTCCACTCAGTTAAAGCATACTTGATAAGAACACTTGAAGCAATGCTAACCTTTTGTTTTTCATATAGATCATACTTTTTAAATTCCTTGTCTACATGTAGCTCCCATTCAATATATGCATGAGGATCATAGTTTCCTTCAAAATAAGGTAGTGCAGATTTTATTCTATCAAGCCAAGCATCACATACCTCATGAGCAGCATGGTTATCACTTGCCACACCTGTAGAAAAGTGGTTAGAATATGCAACCCGATCATCTCGTTTTTCCATGTAGACTCCTGTCATGATTAGAAGATAACAAGAAATATACACAGTAGTATTTATGTTCCTATCAACTAGTAGGATGTGGTTGCTGTAATTCTCTCACTCTAAACTCGATCAAACAAATTCTTACAAGTTCTTACCCAGCAAAAGAGGGGGTTGCAGCAACCAGCAAGTCGGAAACCTTGGATGTAGTGTATCAACACCATAGCAACAACACATGTCAAGCTGTATCCGGATATGTGGAGCTATAGGAGGGCTCAAAATAATATGGAAGGAAGTACTAGCACCACATTAGTCACAAAAGCAAGTTGAGAAATTGTTCAACGGAGGTACCGTGTTGGTCCTAGGCTAGACCGTGCTAGAGACACGAGCCTAGACACAAATGAAGTCACGACACAGCAGGAAAAAGGCACAAGAACAACACACTCTCCTTCTTTTCCTCCTCTCTTGTTTTTCTTTTTTTTCTCTTTCTCTTTCTTCCTCTTTCTTTTTTTTCTTTTCTTTTTTTCTTTTTTTCTAGTTTTTCTTCTTCTTTTCTTCTACTTTGCACAACTAGCAAGAATCTGAATCTTAACAAATCAGATTTCAGTAAAGCAAATTACAAAGTGTTTCTATTTCTTTTTAGGAAACAACAAGAAAAGAACTAGCAATGCAGATTTGTCTGTGTGTGCCCAAATCAGATTTTCACGGTGTAGAGAAAAAAAAATATCGGAGATGGATAGAATGCAACAAAGGTGTATATGACAGCAATGACTGCAATGGAGATATATATATGATGTAGTGGAGATATATATGGTGATGGTGATGGCAGCAGACATATATATGGTAGTGGAGATATGATAGTGACCGAAACGTGACAAGAACTCGAAACTCTAAAAGCCTAACCCTAAGACCAGCAACTCGACTCGACCGATGCAAACCAAACTCAACAAGCCTGAACTAATCATTACTAGTAGAAGGCTCAAAAGGTCTATGGGATCATAGGAAAACGAATCCACTATTTTTTTGTTGGCTTTTTCTGGACTATAGGAAATTAAAAGCAAACTGAAATCTCTCACCGATGAAACCTTGCTCTGAATACCACTTGATGAATGTGTGGGTGTCCCGATCTTTCGGTGGAGATAGATAACTACGATTTGACTGGAGAGACGTTCATGATCCGACTACAACAATCCAAGGACGCTGCGCCTTAGCGATCGATACACCAAATCCAGCGGTTGCTCATGATCTTGCGGATCACAACCAACCAAACCACTAGGGTTATTCCTGCAAGCAATCGAAGAACAAGCAAGAACAAGTAGAACAAGCACTCAATTGCAAATAAGAGATGAAGGATCACATGTGATACCCATGAAGGTGGGGTTCCGAATCAGGTAGAACGGATGGTCTAGTCGACACACGCGTCTACAAGGAAGTAGCAGCCGCTAAACTTTCATCTAAACAAAACCCAATCTGTTTGTGGCGGCTCTAGGGGGATATAAGGAGGAGGTAGGACAACCACAAGGGTCCTGGTGTCGTCCTACAACCTTAGGATGAGTCCCTAATGGACTCACCTTGATACACGGGCCATCGGCCCAAAATAGGGTGACGCAGCACCGTTAGCAGAAAAGATCTCGGTATTAAATTGTCTACTGCGCACGCATCTGATAGGATATATATATGAGTTCGGACCCATTGGAAAGTAGACTTGATAAGCTTTCCAAAAAGTGCTAGAACGTCCCAATCGGAGTCTGTATAAAGTCGTGGCAACCGTCGCAAGTTTAGACTCTTCTGCAGTCCGAATTGAACTTTCCAAAACGTGTTGGACTTGGACTCTTTGTTTCCTTGGATCCAAAGTGACCTGGTGGCCTGGTGGAGGATGTTAGGAACACTTGGAGTTGGTCCCCAATCAACTTCATTAACCATCCATGCTTTCCATATGCAATCGAACCTTCCCTTGATCCATGTAAGCAATTCTGAAAATGACAATATACATACTTTGCGGTGCAGCACCAATTCGTCAAACATATCAATTATAATACTCATATAGAATGGTTGCACCTTTGGTTTAGAGGTAGTTAACATGGTCAAATGTGAGCCGATGATGTCCTCATCACTCAACGTCATTGTTGGCGGAGAGCTCGGGGGGCAGCAGCCCCGCATGCACCAGTTCAAGCGCCCGCTCATACTCGGCCGCACATCAGGGCCAGCTCCTATCCGGATGTTCTTGGGCCATGGGGATCGCTCCTGAGGAATGGTGCACATCGCGACGGAAGGCATGGCTAAGGCAGATATGCGGCGGCGCAAACCCTAGATTCGGAGGGAGGCGACGTGAGCAAGACGAGGAGGCGAAGAGGGCAAACACTATGAGCTCAAGGGGGATGACGCGGCGCACAGATATTTATAGGGACCCAAAAGGTGGAGCGGCGCCTCATCGATTCTCCACGCCACGACCCCACTACCCAAGTCGCATTAAATGCGGCCACTCGGCTACGCCGCTTCTGCTGGTCGCGGGAATATCGGGAGCCACACGCACTGTGGCAGGTAACACTCGCCTTTTCCCTCGCTTCGATTCGCGTCCCGTATCTATCATCATTATAGGATCCATCCCGGGCCCACCGTGCCGCGCGCGCAAGATCTTTTTTCTTATGCATCCCCAGCCATGACATGCGCTCTCCGAGCCCCAACGCGCCTCGAGAAAGCCCCCGGCTCGTCCGAGCTCGGCCAACAAACGCAAGGGTGGGAGGGACGCACACGTGGCGCAACCAGCGGCAACGGCCCATGGGCCCAGGTAAGATAAAGGGATCGGGTCTATAGATGCTCCCAACGGCCCATTACAGTCCAGAGATACGGAGGCCGACCCAGCAGGGTTCGAAACGGCCGACTCAGGACGACAGAGTGAGGGGCGAATAGGGAATGGACACACTAGCGGTCATTAGCCTGTCAATCTGCTGACACTGTTTTTTTGGTACGTGTCAATATGAATCGAGTGCGCTGATCAATAAAAGGATGGTTGTTGTTCCTTATCGGCATCAAGAAACTGCTGATCAGATTGCTGATAGAAGCAGGTGATTGAAGGAAAGATGTTGCCGATGAAAGCAGAAGGATATTGCCGATTGGTAGTGTTGCCGATAGAAGCAGGTGATGAGGCTGACGTCAGCAGAAAGACTGTCGATGGCAATAGAAGAAGGTCGCGGATTGAAGGAATCTGCCGATGGAAGGTGTCATCGTAAGGAAGACGGATAAGGAAATTGGTGATTTTTATGCCAATATTATTATTGTAGTTTGGGTCCGACTCTTGTATGAGTCGTTTATTTCCTTAAAAATAGGAGTTTTGTTTAGGTATGAATCGTGTCTGTTTGCAACTCCTTTTGCCGTAGTATAAATATGTACCTAAGGCTTGCATAATAGATACAATCAATCAAATACATCTATTATTTTCATCTACTTTTCCAGCAAACCTACTTTTATCATATTGGTTCTAGTTTATCTACGAGTTCTTGCGAGGTTTCGATGGGCTCCATCTACAAAACCTCCGTCAGCTTTGTTAGTTTCGTGTTTTGATCAAGTTGAGCTTTGACGCCCAAGCGCATCGCTGTCGTCTCGTTCAATTTTGTTCTAGTTATCGTCCTTGTCGATTAACTGGTCAAATCGACTGGCACACCTTGGATATCGAATTTGGGTATAAGCCCAAGGTGTTCACAGATCTGACGCTTTTTGTGTCAACACCTCTTTTGGCACACCCGGTGGGACCAATAGATACATCTGTTGATCGCGATCATGGGCGATTCTACTGATGTCAATCCGAGGAACGTCATTGAAGTCTCCGAAGCAGATCTGAAATATGATCAGAAGCAAGCTATGGAGCAGGCTATGGAGAGGTACAAGCAGCTATATCTGAAATCCTTCAGCCTAAACAGGAGCGGCGATGCTGTCCAGAAGCAAGATCCGCCTTTGCCGCGGCAGGTCACTTTCGATGCCAATCCTGATAAATTGCAAGATATGGTTAATTCTGCATTAAATCAAGCGTTGATTAGCCATTCCAATGTGCTGTCCAATACTATGTACAATGATGTCATGCAATCTTTCAAAGAAGGACAGGCACCCAAGTATGTTAGTCCAGCATATCATCAACCTGGATCGGCATTTGCCACGACTTCATCGGCGGCTCCAGTGATATCTTTCCAACCCGTGAATCCTTCTGCCGATGAAGCTACACCACCAAGATCAAGCCCTGCAAGCGTCGTTCGGTTGAGCACCGATCTGGTGGCGTCGGCAATGTCAGGGCATGTAGTCCAGAGTCAACCAATTCCCGCTAGCTGGTGGGGATACAGTATGCCTCCAGATTCATCTGCTGATGCTAGTTGATCCAAGGTAATAGCGCAGCAGGAAAGGAATCGGCAATATTGGCACAACCAATGAGCCCGATAGTACATTATGCTACGTCTTCTCCAAACATGTAGTTGCCACTAGGAAATCTTCAGATGGTGGTTCCTAAGGTGCCTCACGGGCAACCATCTGCAAGCTCTTTGTCGATGCAGCAAGACATAGCAGTTGTGAACCATCCTATGATGATGACAAATCCTCAGGCTGGGATATCAGTGCACTAGGGAGGCCAATTTGTTGACTACTCCAAGGTGCAGGAGCAAAAGGTGCCGGGTAACTATCAATTATCGGCAAATCACATGCCGATGATGTATAACACTGGATGGGCTAGTCCGAGTCAACAACAGGTGGTACAACCTGGACATCAAGTAGAAGGAGTGCAACAATACCATTACCCGACGAACACTCAGAATGAAACATCGGTGTATCGACCGATGAATATCATGCCGCAGTATGCCCCAGTGGGTGCCCAAGGTTATACATCGGAAAATCAACCGGTGCATAATATTCAGCAAGGTAGTGCTGCGCACGTGCCTATCGGACCAGCTTATTTGCCACAAAGGCAAGAAGGAGCGTATCAACCAGTCCAGCCAGTTAATGTCTAGCCGATTCATCGTCAGGATCAGGATGCATACTGGGTTGATAAAATTGCCGAAGTGATGAGAGAACAATTCGGCATCAAGCCTAAGGTCAATACATACTCTTATCGGATGCCGTACCCTTAGGAATATGAATTGATTCCTCTCCCAAATTGGTACAAGGTGCTGGATTTCACAAAGTTTTCTGGCCAAGATGATACGTCTACAATGGAGCACATCAACCGCTTCATTATTCAATGTGGGGAGGCAGCTAGCAGAGATGAACTAAGGGTAAGATTGTTCTCATCGT
Source organism: Microstegium vimineum (assembly GCA_022036555.1). Lineage (NCBI taxonomy): Eukaryota > Viridiplantae > Streptophyta > Magnoliopsida > Poales > Poaceae > Microstegium > Microstegium vimineum. The sequence continues at coordinate 21,096,738 of CM039129.1, read as the reverse complement.
CTTTATCTGGATCAGTGTTTACATGGTTCATTTCGCTTCCTCCAAATTTTGTAATCACTTGGGCCGATCTGGAGAAGCAGTTTCACAAATACTTCTTCTCTGGTGTTCACGAGAAGAGGATTACCGATTTGGTCAAACTAAAGCAGCGTAATGACGAATCGGTGGAGAGCTTCATGCAAAGACTGCGAGACGTAAAGAACAAGTGCTACAATTTGGTGCTTGATGATCGGCAATTGACGGATTTGGCTTTCTAGGGGTTGTTGCCGCACATCAGAGATAAATATGCATCCCAAGAATTTGAAAGTTTGAGCCATCTCGTGCAACGGGTTGCCGATCAGGAAATTAAAGCTTTCGAGCCCAGAAAAACTTGGAATAAGAAGTTATCTTTCATTGAACAGGAGGAAAATTTTGAATCAGATGAAGAACCAAGCATTGGTGTAGCTGAATAGGTGAAAGACAAGAAGATGATATCTTGTCCGTTTGGTCAGAAAGAAGCCGAAAGATTTACCTTTGATATTACCAAAGCCGATAGGATATTTGACTTATTACTTCAAGAAGGGCGGATTAAGCTATCGCCTAATCAGGTAATTCCGTCGGCAGAAGAGCTCAGAAGGATAAGGTATTGTAGGTGGCACGCCACAACTTCACATAATACCAATGATTGCAAAGTCTTTAGGAAGCAGTTGCAGTCGGAAATTGAATCTGAGCGGATCAAATTTGAAAATTCTAAAGCTCAGAAGCCGATGAAGATCGATCAGCATCCATTTCCAAATAATATGGTGGAAACTAGAGGAAAAATTAAGGTACTGACATTGGAAGTTGCCAAGAAAAATGCATCAGTACATCCCGAGCATCAAATAGCTATGCACGATATAGAGGGAAAGAAGTTTGCCGATGAAAGAGAAGGTAAAAGAACTGCCGATGAAAGCGGCGGCTCCAGGAGGCCTCAGAGACGTGCATCATATGGTGTTGTGATCACACACAGAAGAGCACGACAAGAATATGGACGCTCACAAGGAGAACAACATTGGCAGCAAGAAGAAGAAAGACGCCAAGAATGGTATAGGCATACAGATCATTGGAAGTGCCCCTTCTTTGTCCATTGTTGGGAAGAAGGCATCAAGCTGCCCACTGCCGATAATTGCCCTGAATGCAATGGGTACTATCCTACTGATCGGTTAGAGAGGAAGTCTTGTTTTGAAGATCAGGAATCAAGCTATGGAAGACCGATCAGAGGAAAGGTGATGAGGAGCGGCCCGATCTTCCATGAGGTAACCGATAAATTCGATTGATGGAGGTCTCAACGTTGGTGATCCGGCTTCAAATCAGACACGATTCGAACTCTACAACCGTTACACCACTGCTCCATTGGTTATCAACCAAGAACAACTTGATTGACCTCGCCAATAAGGCTTTTCCTGCAAGAGAATCGAAGAACACAAGCAAGAAGGTATAAACAGACAATCTGAAATTGCAAATATGATTGAAGCGAATATCAATAGAGGGTTCCAGAACTCGGTTCCAAAGGACTAATCGACACAGTGGAGGAGATCAAGAACGAGAGGCCCTGGATCACTGTAAAAGGACTAATCGATACAGTTACAATGAACGATTCAGTTTCTCGATGGAAAACTAAACTCTAAAATAAAACCCCAGTCTCAACGGCGGCGGCTACGTGGAATATAAGGGAGAGACATCCTAGGGTTGGTGGCGACCAGGGGGAGACGCCCCCAACATGGGCTTAAGGCCCGACTCACGATACATGGGCAACTTGGCCCAAAATAGGTGACGCAGCATCGGAATAGATTTTGGACGCTGACTTGTTTCGACGTTTCCCAATGACTCAGTAGGAATTTGGACGTCTAACCAATTCCGTTGGTTTCCTTATGGAATTATCTTTCCATCCGTGGGTGAATCATCGAAAACGGAGTTTGTATGCATCTTGGGCATCCGTTTTACTCCTTGCTGGTCCTAGACTCTGAAACAACCTCGAAGTTGATGTGGCAGCTGAGTTGGAGATGAGTTGCAACTTGGAAAAGACGATGACGTAGATGTGTCCAGCGTGGTGATGTCCTCATCATCCTCCCCTTATTGAATTGGAGTCGTCCTCGACTCCATCATAGCTATGGCCTCATCATCCCATCCTCCTAGAATTGGAGTCGTCCTCGACTCCATCCCATCAACGAACTCCCACAAAAGGTTAGTGACAGCAGGCAATGCACAAGACATAATATGTTGACAAAACATAGTATAACATATTGCATCAAGATTATCACATAACTCAGCAGTAGTAGAAGTTGTAGCAAGAAAAACACCTCCTGATAACTTAATCCCATTTTTATAAATGTTCAACGGAAGTTTATTTTTAATCTCTCGAGCATGTTTAACAATATCCATAGGAGACAAAGGCAGCAAAGTAATTTTCTTGTCCTTATGCATGAAAGTATATTTATTAGTTCTACCATGGTGTAAAGCATCAGTATCAAATTCTCATGGTCATCCTAACAAAATTGAACAAGCTTGCATAGGTACAACATCAAAATCAGCAGTATCATGATACGAGCCTGTGAAAAAGCTAATGCGGGCTGATTTAGTTACCTTCGTCTGTCCACTATTATTGAACCATTGAAGTTTATATGGATGCAAATGTTGTCGGGTGGTTAGGCCAAGCTTCTCAACCAAATCTGAACTCACCAAGTTGTTGCAACTCCCGCTATCAATGATGGTGAGAACACGACAACCCTGCACAATGAGATATATGTGGAACAAGTTGTGGCGCTGGATGTTCATCTCTTCTTCATGTCCCACACTTGAACTCAGCACATGCTGCACAAGAAGGCTAGGATAGCCTGCAGCGGCAGCCACTGAATCAATTGTCTCCTCGTCTTGATCGCCCTCGGTGGAATCTGCAGCAACGTTAGCAGCAAGGGCTAAATCATCTTCAACATCACTAGCACTTACATATCCATCCTCAGTAGCAATCAAAGCACGACGACTGGGGCACATCTTCATGACATGTCCCATGCCTTTGCATCAGTGGAAAATGATTTTAGAGGAGGCGGAGCTAGTAGAAACACCCGGAGTGACATCTTTCTTTGGCTGCGAAAACTGCACTTTAGACAATTTACTTACCGCGGAAGAAAATGGAGGTGTAGTCTTGGGCGTCTCCGATTCGGAATGCTGCTGAAAATTCCGTCCAGTGTTAGACCTGAAAGGTTGTTGTTGTTGTGTGCGTCCCTGTACTTCGCGTTCAGCCTTAACAGCAAGATGATACAATTGGGAAAAATTGTGCCATTCTTTGTAATCAAGAATGTTCTGTATATCATTTTTCAAACCACCAAAGAATCTAGCACTAGCATCATTATCATCTTCATTTATACCACAACGTGCTAAACCAATAATCAATTCTTGATAGTATGCTTCTATGCCTTTATCACCTTGTTTTAAAGTTTGCAGTTTCAAGCGTAAATCACGTTGGTAATAAGGAGGAACAAAACGAGATTTCATACGTTGCTTTAAAACATTTCAAGTTTGAGGCACGATAGCAGCATTACCAGCATTGCAAAGATCACTCCACCAGAACAAAGCAAAATTAGTAAACTCACTAGTAGCAAGTCTAACTCTATGCTCAGCAGATACATTATGAGAATCAAACTTTTGTTGAACAGTAAGTTCCCAATCTAAGTATGCCTCAGGATCAATATTACCAGCAAAAGGAGGTAGGCTAAATTTAATTTTAGCAAAAGGATCATTATTACCATGATTATTACCTCCCATACCACGACGATTGAAGTTGTAGCGGCGACGGTTGCGTGCATCACAGTCAGCATCCGCATCTCCATCATCAAAAACATCTCCATCTTTATCATTATCACGAGGTGGACGACGTTGCTCAACCTGCTCAATGTGGGTGACTAGATTGTTCACATTGCGCGTCAGCTTGTTCATAAGATTACGTTGTTCATTGATGAATGTTGTAAGCTCACCCTTGAACACGCACTCATTGAAATCCGTCGAAGATCCTAACATGGTTAGTAGATAGAAAAATATAACACCAAAGTTTTATCCCTAACAACTAAAAGGAACCAAGTGATGGTGGTGGTGGTGGGTAGTGGAATGCAAAATCACAAGCGGCTTACCACTGTCTTGCAAGTGTTCTTACCAAAGCCAAACAGTAGCAAGACCAAATTGGCGAAGCAATCGGTTGTTCAATGTGGTAACAGTTGCAAGATGAACCTGTGCTGACAGAAGTATATGTAGAGCTTTAGGAAGGCACACTATGAGTAGCAAGGATTAGCAAATAACGAATGTAGATTTAGCTAAGTTCAATAAGTATCCAAAGTAAAAGTCACAAATGCTGCGGGCAAGGACAAGCGCGAGCACCGTTTCGACGACAAGCACAAAGCCAAGGGCGGATTTCACCAGAGATCCGCGAAGAAGGTGCTTGACAAGGTGAAGGCCGATCATCGAGCCTTCCTCGCCTCCCTCAGCAACATCGAGTTCTCCTCTGACAGAGGCTCTTCTTCGAGCGACGACGATGAGTCGAAGGGAACGGTTGAGGACAAGCTCAACGGCCTATGCTTCTACGCCGACGCCAAGCACAGTTGCTTTTGCACCATGACGATTGAAGAAGGCAAGGTCGGCGAGCGCAAGGATGACTCTGACTCCGACTCCGACACTCCCGAGGTATCACCCACCCTCGAATCTCTCTCTCTCTCGAGCTTGAGACTCTGACCGCCACCTACATGAGTTAGGATGTTGTGCTCAAGCGTGCGATTAGAGAGAGGAACAATTTTAAGGCGAAGTACCTTAGCGCGCTTCATGAGCTAGATTTTGCTAAGGCGTCTATGGTGGTTACCAAGGAGGTAGAGTGTGATGCTTGTGCCATCCACATGTCTGATCTTGTCACTCTTCAGGACAAGTATGACACTCTACTTGAGGAGGTTAGGGAGCTGAAGGCTAGGCCTAGCTTACTTGGTGCGTGCAAGTCTTGCTTAGGCTTGCATTCTGAGCTGGCACAGAGAGATGCTAGGATTGTTGTGCTAGAGAAGGTCAGCTCAGATAGCACTAGAGAGTCGGATCACTTTGAGGCTTTGGAGCTTGAGATCGCGTCATGCAGACACGACAAGATGTGTACCGAGGAAGAAAACACATACCTTCGGTTCATCTTGAGCTGAGTGTCTTGCCGAGAGCCGTAGTTGGGGATGATGCTTAGCTAATGCAAAAGGGCTGGCAGCACGAGAGTAGGCTTTGCTATAGATGGGAAGGACGATAGCATGTTCAGTAAGATCGGTGAGTGCAGTGGTTTGAGCGAGAATGAGAAACCCACCATAACTCCCAATCTTACCAAGATCACTTCACGTAAGCCTACCAACCCCTTTGAGTTTCCTGTGAGAGAAGGTGTGTTTGAAGAGCCACCCAAAACCACTCCACAGAAGTAAGTGTGGATTGCCAAACCGAACCATCTTTGCAACCCACTTGACACAATGCCAGACATCTCTAGTGATCCACTTCCTAATAAAGCTAGAGCCACCCAACCCAACAAGAGAGTGCCTACCAAGAGTGCGGTGAGGTACCATTGTGAGTATTGTGAGCGGGATGGACATTTGGCTGAGTTTTGCTATAAGAGGAAGAGAGATGATCGGAGGCAGTTTGAGTTGAACAACCGGGACATGTACCACCCACCAGTTGGGGTGCGTGAACCAGAAGTTCAGAGGCGCACTACTAGGACTAGAGGTACATTGCCTCAAGGTGCTAGGCCTCAGGAGGCGAGACCACGCAGTGGTCATGCCCGGTGGGGTACCGGTCGTGACCCATACGAACTACGGGCCTCGTGATGGTGGCTTCACTCCACCCTTCTTTAGCAGACCACGTTTTCCCTATCGTGGTGATCGTTATCCCTCCGTGGGGCAGGTGATGTTTGATTTTTTCTCCTAACCCATTATTTGGGCAAGTGGGACAGCATTGGTATCCTTCATAGTTTACTAACCCCAGTGTTGGTCCGTTTGCTCACCCTATGTATTTTTGTTGATGTAGGAAGGAGGACTGGAGGAGACTTGACTTGTGGATTCCGGATGTTCACGCCATATGACCGGAAGTGCCAAGTGGTTCTCCAGCCACAACCCCGTGCGCTACACCGAGTACATCACATTCGGGGACAAGAGTAAAGGTAAGGTTGTATCCCGGGGGTCCATCCGAGTCAATTCGTCTTTTGTCCTCAAGGATGTTGCTTTGGTTGCGAATTTGCATTTTAACCTTCTATCGGTTTCGCAACTCCTTGAAGACGGTTTTGAGGTGAGCTTTAAGCCAAACTTGTCTCAGATTTTGGACTCTCGTGGTGATCTTGTTTGCTGGATTTTACCCTTCGGAAAGGTTTTTCGTGCGGATTTTTCTATCTCTTCCGGACCTTCTCGTTGTCTTCTTGTCAGTTCTTCCTCCGAGCTTTGGAAGTGGCATAGGAGATTGGGACATTTGAGTTTTGACTTGCTTGCAAGCCTTAGCTCAATGGACCTTATCCAAGGATTGCCAAAGCTAAAGTATGAGAAGGATTTGGTTTGTCATCCTTGCAGGCATGGCAAGATGGTTGTCGCTTCCCATCCTCCCGTAACTCAAATTAGGACCTCTCAACCCGGCGAGCTCTTACACATGGACACAGTTGGTCTAGCTCGGGTTAGGTCAGAAGGAGGGAAGTGGTATGTGGTTGTAGTCGTTGATGACTACTCGAGATACTCTTGGGTGTTCTTTTTGGAGAGTAAGGATGAGGCTTTTCCTTTGGTTCGAGATCTGATTTTGAGATTGCAAAATGAGCTACCTAAGAATGCTATGAGAGCTATCCGCAGTGACAATGGCACAGAATTCAAAAATGCTCACTTTGCATCTCTTTCCTCTTCTTTGGGACGGTGTTGTTGAGCGCAAGAATCGGACCCTTGTTGAGATGGCCATCAGTTTTCCTCACCTCACACTCTCCAGCAGAACGGTGTTGTTGAGCGCAAGAATCGGACCCTTGTTGAGATGGCCAGGACGATGGTCGATGAGCATAGGACTCCTAGGCGGTATTGGGCCGAAGGACTCAGTTATGCTTGCTATGTCTCCAATCGCATTTTTCTCCAAGCTTTCAAGAAAAAGACTTCTTATGAGTTGCGATTTGGGATACCTATGGGTCTTTTGGGTGCAAGTTTTTATCCTCATGAAGGGCGGTAAGTTGTACAAATTTGATTCACGGTCTTCTGACGGTATCTTTCTTGGTTATTCTACTCACTCTCGCGCTTATCGTGCACTTAACATTGAGACTAACTAACTGATGGAGACTTGTGAGATTACTTTGGATGAGACTATACCATGTGTTTCCACTACTTTTGTGCTTGCAGGTGATGATGAGGTGAACACTAGCATCTTTGTGGAGGAGGAGCAGGACAACGCCGATTGGGGTGATCCCGAGCCGACTCCACCGGTTGCCCCGGTCGACCCTGTGACGTCCACTTCGGCTCATGGTCCTGATCCTACTACTTCCTTTACATGGGGGCCGTTCGAGCAGCTTCCTCAGTCGGTGCCCGTTGCACCTAAGGGAGCTCCAGCTGCTGTCGAGGGGGAGGCCACTTCGTCTAGGCAGGCTCCCGCCACATCCAGCGGCAGCACCCGCCGGAGAACATCATCGGCAACATCGATCGTCGAGTCATGCGGTCTAGGTCCTATCTCTCTCACTTTGCTCATTCGGCTTTTGTCGCTTCTTTTGAGCCCCGGGATGTTGGACACGCTTTGATGGATCCGGATTGGGTTAATGTCATGCATGAGGAGTTAGAAAACTTTGAGCAAAACCACGTTTGGGTCTTATTTTTTCCACCACCTAGTTGCCACCCATAGGTACCAAATGGGTTTTCAAAAATAAACAAAGTGAAGATGGGGTGGTAGTGCGCAACAAGTCTAGGTTGGTAACTCAAGGCTTTTGTCAAAAGGAGGGAATAGACTATGAGGAAACATTTGCTACTATAGCTCGTTTAGAAGGTATTAGAATCCTTCTAGCTTTTGCGGTTTCTAAGGGTTTTAAACTTTTTCAAATGGACGTTAAAAGTTCTTTCTTAAACAGCTACATAGAGGAGGAAGTTTATGTTAAACAACCTCCCGGTTTCAAAAATCCCAAGTTTCCAAACCATGTTTTTAAACTTCACAAAGCTTTGTATGGTTTGAAACAAGCCCCTAGAGCATGGTATAATAGATTGCGAACCTTCTTGCTTGCTAAGGGTTTTAAAATGGGATCGGTAGATAAGACGTTGTTTCTCCTCAAGCAAGGCAAAGACACTCTCCTAGTCCAAATATATGTGGATGATATCATCTTTGGTGGTTCTTCTCATGCTCTTGTTGCCATGTTTGCAGATCTTATGAGCAAGGAGATTGAGATGAGCATGATGGGAGAGTTGACTTTCTTTCTCGGGTTGCAAATCAAGCAAACCCGGGAAGGGACGTTTGTGCACCAAGGCAAGTACACAAAGGATATCTTGAAGAAGTTTGACATGGGCGAGGCAAAGCCCCTCTCGACGCCTATGTAAACTACTACTGCCTTGGATGTGGATGAGGAAGGAGAGGCGGTGGATCAGACGGAGTACTGAAGCATGATCGGGTCGCTTTTGTACCTGACGGTGACCCGACCGGACATTCAGTTCGCAGTCTGCTTGTGTGCACATTTTCAGGCGTCCCCACGGACTTCGCACAAGCAGGCAGTGAAACGCATCATGAGGTACTTGCGCTTCACTCCCGAATTTGGTCTTTGGTTTTCAACCTCTTCCTCTCTTGGTCTTTGTGGTTATTCTGATGAGGATTTTGCCGGATGTCGTCTTGATCGGAACTCCACTTCTGGGACTTACCAGTTTCTTGGGTCTTCTCTTGTGTCTTGGTCTTCTCGCAAACAGTCTAGCGTGGCACAGTCGATGTGCGAAGCTGAGTACGTTGTCGCGGCTAGCTGTTGCTCGCAGTTGCTTTGGATGATTGCCACTTTGAAGGATTTCGGTCTTGAGCTTACTAAGGTGCATCTGCTTTGTGATAGCACGAGTGCAATTAGTGTGGCTAAAAATCCCGTGCTTCATTCTAAGACCAAGAACATTGAGGTCCGCTTTCACTTCTTGTGTGACCACTACGAGAAGGGCGACATTGACCTCCGGCATGTCGAGACCCACAACCAGCTTACGGATATTCTCACAAAACCGTTGGATCAAGCTGCGTTTTCGCGCCTTCGGGGCGAATTGGGTGTTTGCTTCCCTTTTTAGTTGAGGGAATCTCTTTGTGTATTATAGTTCTTTATGGTTCTTATTTGTCTTTCTTCTTATTTCTTTTGGTGTCTTTTTAGTTTTTAGTTGGTGTCAGTTTACATTTTGCATCTCATTTGCATTTGTGACATAGTTCATTTTAAGCCTCATACCTATAGCCGATATAATGGATCTATGCTTTGTTTGAGGTGCTTTATGTGTCTATGGTGTTGCCTAACTTAGACTCTCTTTGATCTCTTGATATGCAATAGAGCTAAGTTAGAAAACCTTTAAAACTGATTTTAGTTCCCCATGTCACCTCTGAAATGGCACTAGCATGTGTAGGCTTTTGAAGATCCTTCTTGGCTGCCTTGTATATAGCTTGTAACTATGGCTCTTCTATGTTTCATTCACTTCCATTGAGCACCATGCTTAAAATTGATCTAAAATGAAACTGCTTTCTGTTTTGTGAATTGGAAAGATTAAGTTGGGTTTGCATTGTGAGCACTTCACTGTGTGTTCGAGACTGCTTCCCATATGGGTTGGAACTTGAGCGGTGTCGTGTATGACCAAAACCGGTGTGTCAAGTCCTTTTACTTTGCTCGGTTGGTAAGCAGTGGGATCACTTTTCTTAAAACCACTCGCATACAACTTAAATGTGCCTAAAACTGAAACTTGGCTGCAAAACTCTGAAATTTGAAAAATTTATTCGGTTGTGTCATTGGCTTGTTGTATGAACTTTGCTAGGGATAGTTCTACTTACTATACATGAGATTGCTTTGAGATAGATCCTATCTTGTTTGCCATGTTTAGTTGTCTCTAGGAGGTGATACCTTTTCTCTGCTCTCACATGTAATGCTCTCTAAAATAGCTTCTAAAGTGATCTTAAGCTCAACTTGAGTCTTTGTTAGGCACGTAGACCTTTTCCTATTCTCACAGGATCACATCACTTAGAGCATCTATTCATTGTCTTAGCTCTAATTATGAAGCTTTTGCACTCATCTTGCATTTAATAACATTTGTGGCTATCTCTTTGAGTCTTTGAGCCTTGATGAGTTGCATGTATCAACAAGGGGGAGAAGAAATGTGCATTTCATCCTCATATCCATCCAAGGGGGAGTTCCAAGGGGGAGAAAATAGTGCATTTTCATACTTACATTAGTCAAGGGGGAGAAATTGGAAATTTGACCTTTTGATCTTTGGTTTGCTTTAGTCCTTCAATTGGTATCTCTTTTGCGTACTTGGTTCGTTTCCCCTTTCTTGGTATCTTGAGTGTGCTCATTCCCAGGGGGAGTTTCTGCTAGATGTGTTGAGTCTTTGCCTCTTCAGGAGGGTATAGCTTGCTTTGTTGACTTCGACAGGTTTCGATGGCTTCTTGAGCTTTAAGGTGTTTTAATTGGTATCTTTAAGCTTCCATTGGTATTTCAATTGGTATCTTTTGAGCTCCCTTGAGTTCTCAATTGGTGTTCTGAGCTTTGAGAGTTGTGATTAGTTTCTTGGACTTACTAGCGGTGTTAAGCCCGTTTTCTGCCTCTTCTTGAGGGCTAGCATTGTTTTGCTTGGTTGCGTCGAGCCGTTGCCCATGTCTTTGGGAACCAAGTTTTGGACTTGTTTTGCTTCTCTCAAGTGACCCCATATTGGCTTTGTTAGCTTTTTGGTCATTTGGAGAGCTTTACCTTGTGGTTAAAATCTGAAATGCACTTATGTTGACAATGCACTCATCAAGGGGGAGATTGCGAACACATGGTAGATAAGTACCCATGTATGGCTTCTTGAGCGAACACGTGAGTGTTTCAGTTTGAGTGGCTTACACTAACCCTTTGTGAAAGAAAATGTGTGCTTGTCTATCGGCTTGTAGTGTGCAGGTGCTATGCCTAGTGACAGTGGTCAATGGCGTGGAGAAGGTCGAGTAGAGGCTTGCCATACCGATGGACTGAGAGAGGTGAAGGGCAGAAGCGGGGCTCGGACTGAGGGACCATGGGCGTCGGCGGACTAGCTGTGGTGGCTAGTACATGGCACCGGCGAGTGCGAGAAGACATGGAGGTAGACCGAGTTGACCAAGTCAAGACGGCGGACGAGCGAGTCGAGCGGAGGCTCATGGGACTCGGAGTCTGACCGACCGAGCACAAGGTGGCTCGAGTCAAGCGGTTTGGTAGTTTGGGCCTCAAAACCATCCGAGGACGGTTTCCTGGGTTTGGGCCTCAAATCCTAGGCGGAGCTTCCGAGGAAGCGGAGATGGCACGTGGCAGAATCCTAGAGGTTGCGTCGAGGCGACGGCAACTCCCGGCATGAAGCGGGGCTGTCCATTCAAATTACGGGAGATATTTTCCGGAGCTTGGACTGCAATGCTTAGGCTAGGTAGTTCACTCAATGTATCTACGGGGGTCTTTGGGAAATAGACAAAGCCCGATAAGTAGGGGGTGAAGGGGTATCCCTCATCCCATCTCTTGAACCCTAATCATTTGCCCCAACTCTCTCTCTCTCTCTACCCTCTCTCTAGTTCATGAGATCCCTAGGTTGATTTCACCAACCTCTATAAGAACTTGAGTTTGTTGCGAGGAATCGGAGGCCGTTACCTCCGTAAGCCATGGTGGCTTCGATTTCTTGATTGTGTCCCCGTTTTGCTTGTGTTCTTCACGTTTTGCTTTTGCTCCCTCTTTGTTCCCGAGATGATTTCTCTTTGTAGGGAGTAGCTCTTGCAAATCCGTTTGAACCAAGTTGTTCGTATTCGAGAGGAGCATCTTTGCACTGAAGGGTTCCTCCTCAAACCTCTCGAGTTCGCAGATCAGGCGATTTCTTTGTGGTGTTCTTCGTTTTTGAGTTTTCCCCCAAATCTTTTGATTCCTCTCAATCCGAACCAAATTGAGTGATGATTCTTTCGGGATAGCACCCCAACTGCACTAGGATCATGCCTACAAAGTTTGGTTGCAGTTGGAGACCATTTGCGTAGGTTTGGGAAGATTTTGAGGAGAGAAAAACGTGTTTCGGGTTCACTGTGCAGTTTTCGAGGGCGCCGGACGCTCCCGACGGACGCTGAAAATCAACCGTCGGACGCTGCCCGTCCCCTAGCCGAGCGTCCGTCGCCTGGGGCTGTTTTGGGCTGTTTTTTTGAGCATCCGACTCGCGTCCGTCGCCCGTCAGACCCGCGTCCGTCGCCCTCTTCGCAGCGTTCGTCGCCCTCTGTCAGCATCCATCGCCAGCGTCCGTCGGCCTTCCAGCAATGTTTTCAGGATTTTCTTCGTCACTGTTTTGGTCGTTTCTCCCTCGTTCGGACTCCGAATTGAGTTCCGTTTGTTGCGTTGGTTTCGTAATCACGCAGGGAATTTGATGAAGCACTTGTGAGACCAGTTCTCATAAGTATTCTTGGGTGAGCCCTCTTCTCTTCTCTCTAGGGTTTGAGAGCCACACTATCGGTGTCTCGGTTTGACTTTTTGGTTTCCGGAAGATCCGTTGTACCTCTTGGTCATCACCATAGGTATCCACCCTTTCTAGGGTCGTGATCTTTCTGGTGGAGTAAGCTTACTTGTTGAGGCTCCCATTCACCCCCCCTCTGGTCGCCGTTCTCGGTCCTTCATGCAAGAAATACTCCATGGACATGTGGAACTATTTATTGATAAAAATCATTATGTATTTGCCTGCTAGTTCCTGGAAAAAGTATTTTGTTGACGGTTTTGATGGTATAAAAACATGGTGAAATTACCGTCAACAGTCATCTTCTTGTTGCACTTGCTTCTTTTTCTTGAGCTTGCTTGTAGATGCTTGCTTGCTGGCCTCTTTCTTGCTTGGGAAGCTTTTCTTGGTTGCCTTGCTTGACTTGAGAGCGACATCCTTGATCTTCATGCCATCAATGATGAGGAGTGGCCCGATCTTCCGAGAGGTAACTGGTAAGTTCGATCTGTGGAGAACTCGACATTGCCGATCCGGCTTCAAATCAGACACAATTCGAACCCTGCAATCCTTACACCACTGCTCCGATGGTTATCAACCAAGCACAATTTGATTGACCTCGCCAATAAGGCTATTCCTGCAAGCGATCGAAGAACACAAGCAAGAAGGTAAAAACACGCAATCTGAAATGACAAATATGAATGATGTCAATTTCAATATAGGGGTTCGAGAACTCGATTCCAAAGGACTAATCGACATAGTGAAGGAGATCAAGAACAGGGGCCCTGGATCACTGTAAAAGGACTAATCGACATAGTTACAATGAACGATTCAGTTTCTCGTTGGAAAACTAAACTCTAAAACAAAACCCGAGTCTCAACGGCGGCGGCTATGTGTAATATAAGGGAGAGACATCCTAGGGTTGGAGGCGACCAGGGGGAGGCACCCACAACTTGGGCTTAAGGCCGGACTCACGATACATGGCCAAGTTGGCCCAAAATAGGTGACGCAGCACCGGAACAGATTCTGGACGCTTACTTGTTTCGACGTTTCCCGATGACTCAGTCGGAATTTGGGCCTTAAACCAACTCCATTGGTTGTCTTATGAAATTATATTTTCATCCGTGTGTGAATCATCGATAACGGAGTCTGTATGTATCCTGGGCGTACGTTTTACTCCTTGTTGGTCCTGGACTCCGAAACAGACTCGAAGTCGACGTGGCAGCTGAGTTGGAGATGAGTTGCAACTTGGAAAAGACGATGGCGTAGACGTGTCCAGCGTGGTGATGTCCTCATCACCCTCCCCTTCTTGAATGGGAGTCATCCTCGACTCTATCATAGCTATGGCCTCATCATCCCCTCCTTCTAGAATTGAGTCGTCCTCGACTCCATCCCATCAACGAACTCCTGCAAAAGGTTAGTGACAGCAGGCAATGCACAAGGCATAATAGGTTGACAAAACATAGTATAACATGGTGCATCAGGATTATCACATAACTCAATAGTAGCATAAGTTGTAGCAAGAAAAGCACCTCCTGGTAACTTAATCCCATTTTTATCAATGTTTAGCGGAGGTTTCTTTTTAATCTCTTGAGCATGTTTAACAATATCCGTTGGAGACAAAGACAGCAAAGTAATTTTCTTGTACTTATGCATCAAAGTGTATTTATTAGTTCTACCATGGTGTAAAGCATCAGTATCAAATTCCCATGGACGCCCTAACAAAATTGAACAAGCTTACATAGGTACAACATCAAAATCAGTAGTATCATGATAAGAGCCTGAGAAAAAGCTCATGCGGGCTGATTTAGATACCTTCGTCTGACCACTATTATTGAACCATTGAAGTTTATATGGATGTGAATGTTGTCGTGTGGTCAAGCCAAGCTTCTCAACCAAATCTGAACTCACCAAGTTGTTGCAACTTCCTCTATCAATGATGGTGAGAACACGACAACCCTGCACAATGAGATACATGTGGAACAAATTGTGGCACTGTATCTTCATCTCATCTTCATGTCCCACACGTGAACTCAACACACACTGCACAAGAAGGCTAGGATAGCCTGCGACGGCAGCCACAGAATCAATGGTCTCCTCATCTTGATCGCCCTCGGTGGAATCTGCAACAAGGTTAGCAGCAAGGCCTAAATCATCTTCAACATCACTAGCACTTACATATCCATCCTCAGTAGCAATGAAAGCGCGATGACTGGGGCATTTGGCAATTTTATGTCCCATTCCTTTGCAACGGTGGCAAATGATTTTAGCGCTGGAGGAGGAGGGGCTAGTAGAAGCACCCAGAGTGACACCTTTCTTCGACTGAAACTACACATTAGACAATTTGCTTACCCTGGAAGAAAGTGGAGGTGTAGATGTGTTGGGCGTCTCCTGCTCGGAGCGCTGCTGAAACTTCATCCCAGTGTTAGACCTGAAAGGCTGTTGTTGTGTGCGTCCCTGTACTTCTCGTTCGGCCTTAATAGCAAGATGATACAATTGGGAAAAATAGTGTCATTCTTTATAATCAAGAATATTCTGTATTTCATGATTTAAACCACCAAAGAATCTAGCACTAGCATCATCATCATCTTCATTTATACCACAACGTGCTAAACCAATAAGCAATTCTTGATAGTATGCTTCTATGCCTTTATCACCTTGTTTTAAAGTTTGTAGTTTCAAACGTAAATCACGTTGGTAATAAGGAGGAACAAAATGAGATTTCATACGTTGTTTTAAAACATTCCAAGTTTGAGGCACAGCAACAGCATTGCCAGCATTGCAAAGATCACTCCACCAGAACAAAGCAAAATTAATAAACTCACTAGTAGCAAGTCTAACTCTATGCTCAGCAGTTACATTATGAGAATCAAACTTTTGTTGAACCACAAGTTCCCAATATAAGTATGCCTTAGGATCAATATTACCAGCAAAAGGAGGTAGGATAAATTTAATTTTAGCAAAAGGATCATTATTACCATGATTATTACCTCCCATACCACGACGATTGAAGTTGTAGCGGCGACGGTTGTATGCATCATCATCAGCATCCACATCTTCATCATCCAAAACATCCCCATGATTATCACAAGGAGGTGGACGGCGTTGTTCAACCTGCTCAATGCGGGTGACCAGATTGTTCACATTGCGCGTCAACTCATTCATAAGATTGTTGTAGGATCTCAGGAAGGGTAAAAGCCTAGAGGGGTTGAATAGGCCTATCAAAAATCACTTCAAGCAAATGTCAAATGCCAGGGCGGCACTGCCGACCTATAAAAACTGAGCAGATAAAGATGAGTTTTGGCAGTGAGATACTAGTCACCAAGATGAGTCCTTCCCTGCAAAATCAACACCAGAACCAGTTCGAAGACTGGTTGTAAGGACCTGATTAGCCTAGAAGGGGGGGGTGAATAGGCCTATTTAAAAGTTCACTTAGCAACTTGCTGTTAGCACAGGCCCGACACTGCTGGCCTTGGGTCCGGCACTGCCGGGGTGGCTGACACTGTGGCCTCTGGGGAGCAGTGCTGGTCACAGGGATAGATCAAGGCACAATTCAAAATGTAAACTGAATATGGAAATTTTGCTTGAATAGAAACCTTCCTAGAGGTGTAGAGAACCTCTAGTACCACCTGAAGATGGTAGCAACACACCCACCGAGTAGATCGGGTCCAAACCCTAGAAATCACCTTGCACACAAGATATATAAAATTAAAGTAACAAGCACACGGTGACACAAGATTTGACCCGTGGTTCAGCTCGCCACCAAGGCTTGCCTACGTCCACGTTGTTGAGGTGCGCCACACAAGGCTCAAGCTCACCACACAAGGCTAGCTCTTTCCTCGGTCTCAAGTCAAGGGGGTGAACCCTTAAGATGAGAGAAGTGTATTAGAAAATGATGGGTGATACAAACTTCCCTAGGCTGCCACACGAAGGAGGCAAGCGCAAGGGCAACCTCTAGCCGGCTAGGAGCAAAGCTCCAAGAGTAAAGAACTCAAACCGCCGGCCACCACGCAAACCAAATGCTTGTAGGAGTGAAGATCCGAGGGAGAAGCTTCTTCTCAAAGCTTGGAGGCTCAATCTCTCAAAGAATGATTGGAGATCAATGGAGGAGAGTGGTTGAGCACCAAGGGACAAGGGAGAGCAAGAGAGGAGCTTCTCTTTCTGTTCTTTCAAAGTGTGAATGAGTGAATGGCAGAACTAGCCGTTGGAGGAGAGTGAGGGGGTAAGAAATACCTCCTCACTGCCAACGGGCAGAACAAGTCGCGGCAGTGCCGGACTATCTGCCGGCCTGGACAGAACATCAAGGTATTGATCTTCGAATAGCTGGCTGATTTTCCCACTATGTATATGGAGGTGTGATGTATTTGTAGATATGCATTTGGTTCACTTGTTGGCATGCGTGTTGAATCCCTCTTAATAGTACAGCATACCTAACTCAATTTCAAAGTATAAATAAATTTAAACTCCTTTGAGCTTGTTGCCATGCACTTTTGTAATTGGAGGGGTCCGGCAACCTGTTCATCTACCTCCTTAAGTTTAACCTGCTTGTCATACTCACAAAGTCTCATTAGTTTCCTAATCACTAAAACCCACTATAGGGCTTGATTGCACTTTCAATCTCCCCCTTTTTGGTGATTGATGAAAACAAACTTAGAACTTACAAAAGTGAATAATAATCTGAGACAATACTAGTCATGGGTGTAGGAGCTCCCCCTAAATGTGTGAATATGAATTTGAATTTCCAATTTGGCATGAAAGGCCAAAATTCACACATTGGAGTGAAGTAGGGCTCCCCCTACATCCATGGCTATTGTGGGGTGCTAAAAAAGTGTCACAAGAATATACGTGATGCATATGTACTTGTCTCAAACACAAATCAGAGTGCCTGCTGTTGAGCAGTCCGGCACTGCCGGCCTGGGGCCCAGCACTGCCGGCCTGGCTGCAAACAGCAAGCCTGCGGAAGCTAACTCACGACCACAAAACATAATATATATAAAAGATAGATGCATACTAAGACAAGCATGATATATATGAGAGAGTACATGTCCATAAATGACACAAATCAAGTACTTAAGTGGCAATGTTACATAAAATAGTTTTTCATGTTGCTCTCTCATATCACAAACTAAAAACTAAAGATAACTAGCAGTCGCTGCTCCTCCATGGTCGTCGAAGATTGTTGTACCCCCTTCACTTAGTAATTCTCCCCCTTTGGCAACAAGTCACCAAAAAGAGATAAGAACAACGCAAAAAAGAATACAGGCTAGTCGCTGTCCTCCTCCATGTGGTCATCGTCGTCGTCTCCATCGTCATCTTCATCATCATCATCAGGAGAGCCTGTGAAGTGGACACTAGGAGCTGATGCACGCTTGTTGCATCTACGAGTCTGGGGCTGCTCAAACTCCTCATCCTCATCATCATCACCATCATAGTTGGACTCCTCACTGAGTACTGGAGGTGGAGTAGGAGGGTCAATCTGCCTGAGGCCTTGCTCCTTCCTGAGCTCCCTGATCTCAAGCCTGGTCTGGTAAGAGTGATCATTTGCATAGCAGATGCTAGCAGAGATCTTCTTCATGATCCTACCAAGCTTGCCCTTCTTCCTGCCTCTGCTAGCTGCTGCACCTGAAGACTTAGGGATATCTGCTGCTTCTACTGTCCTGGTGTCTCTAGGAGGAGTGTCAATCTCCTGAACAACAGTGGAGTGAATGGCCTTCTCTGCTCTGTAAGGCTCATGGATTGTATCCTTGTTGTAGATCCGGCCTGTCACTCTCTCAATGACAAACATCAGGTAAGGGGCATAGGGAAGCCCCTTTCTTGGATCCTCTGCAACAATGCATATCTCATCCCACAAAAATCTTGCAACTAAAAAAGGTGGTGCTCCACGTCTCATCCTCCTTAACACATTTTTGGATGTGTTGTAGAGGTTTGAAGCAGACCCCACCTTGGGATAGAGAGTGGTCCTGAAAAGGTTGTTCAGGATGTAATATTTGCTCCTCAAACCTTTTATCAGACCATCTGCCTCCTCAGGCTTGATGTAGAGTTGTCATATCTCATTTGTCAGACCTCTCTCATCATGGATGTTAAAGCAGGCTCTATCATCTTCTCCAAAACTAAGGAGGTGGGCAAATGTCACATAATCCAATCTGTAATGCATGCCCTCCGTCATCCAGTGCATCACCATGTTTTCCCTGTCTAGATAGTAGGTGGAGTAGAATTGGTAGATGATCTCAGTATTCCACCCATTCTGGAATCCCATCCAGTGATACATGCCAAGCTCCCTGCACTGATCAATGACTCTGTCAAAAACAGGGTCTCTCTTGATCACCAAGTGCTCCCAATCAACATATTTCATCTTGATGATCTTGGGCTTGGAAGCATGGAACAGGATTGTGGAATAATAGTCAGAATGAAACACATTCCAGAACCTGTAGTCCACTCCCATGTCCTTTGGCTCACTGTAAGGGTAGATAGCCCTTTGCTCTTGGACTGATCTCCACTGATTCTGATAGCTTGATGAGGACATCACCGGCTTAGATATGACCATGCCAACCACTTCTATACCAAAGGTGAAACCATTCTATATCAGGTTTATCATTGTTACATTTGATGAATGGGTGCTGCACTATGAAGTGTGTATGTTTTCATTTTCAGAATTGCTTACATGGATCAAAGAAGGGCTAGATTGCATATGGAAAGCATGGATGGTCAATGAAGTTGATTGGGGACCAAATCCAAGTGTTCCTAACGTTCTCCACCAGGCCACCACGTCATATTGGATCCAAGGAAACAAAGAGTCCAAGTCCAACACGTTTTGGAAAGTTCAATTCAGACTGTAGAAGAGTCCAAACTTGCGACGGTTGCCATGACTTCATACGGACTCCGATTGGGACGTTATAGGACTTTTTGGAAAGCTTATCAAGTCTACTTTCCAATGGGTCCGGACTCATACCTATATCCTATCAGATGCGTGCGCAGTAGACAATTTAATACTGAGATCTTTTCTGCCAACGGTGCTGCGTCACCCTATTTTGGGCCGATGGCCCGTGTATCAAATTGAGTCCATTAGGGACTCATCCTAGGGTTGTAGGACGACACTAGGACCCTTGTGGTCGTCCTCCCTCCTCCTTATATCCCCCTAGAGCCGCCACAAACAGATTGGGTTTTGTTTAAATGAAAGTTTAGCTCCTGCTACTTCCTTGTAGACGCGTGTGTCGACTAGACCATCCGTTCTACTTGATTCGGAACCCCACCTTCATGTGTATCACATCTGATCTTTCATCTCTTATTTGCAATTGAGTGCCTGTTCTACTTGTTCTTGCTTGTTCTTTGATTGCTTGCAGGAATAACCCTAGTGGTTTGGTTGGTTGTGATCCGTAAGATCGTGAGCAACCGCTGGAATTGGTGTATCGATCGCTAAGGCGCAGCGTCCTTGGATGGTTGTAGTCGGATCGTGAACGTCTCTCCAGTCAAATCGTAGTTATCTATCTCCACCGAAAGATTGGGACAACCCAGACATTCATCATAGCTTACCCTTGGCCTAACAAAGGAGTCCTAAGGCTCTCTGAAAAGAACCTCCTCAGGATGCTCAACAGGATAAGCGCCATTGAACAACCCAAATCTGGAGGTGTCCATGGGCAAGCATTTTCCCTTATGGTCCTTCCTGCTCTCTGCAATGCCTCCTCTTGAGCCATTCTCTGCCTTGGATTCAAACCATCATCGGCTAAGCGAGTGCAAGCCTTTGATCTTGACCCCTTTCCTCTTGCACCTCCACTAGATCCACAGGCGTCCATCTATGCATTTAAAGGAGAAAAGGTTAAGTTGCTGCACTTAGACAATGACAAGAACTCTAGTGCAAAGATTGAACCAAAATCTAGGGTCAATAGATGATTGTAGGAGCAAATGCACAGGTGCTGTCACCAGGTGAAAGGTCCTAGATGGCTAGAGGGGGGGGGTAAATAGCCTAATAAAAATTCTACAAAACACTAGAGCAAAAGGTTAGATAACACTTAGGCGAAGCTTTTTTGCTCTAGCTCTACTTGGGGTGCAAAGCCACCTATCCAATGCAATTCTAGTTAGCTAAGTGCCTAACAATCAATAGCAAGAACCTAAGGCACTTAACTTGAGCCAGCAAGAACAACTAACTAGCAAAGCTAACAAGCTAACAAAAGAGCTAACTAAGCAAGATATGAACAAGGTAAATACAAGAGAGGAGGTGATTGTTATACCGATGCCTTGTGATGTATGGATGTCAATGTAGAGAACCAACCACAATGAATACCAATGAATAGCCAGGAGACAAGATGACAATCGATTTTTCTCCCGAGGTTCACTTGGTTGCCACCAAGCTAGTCCCCATTATGTCGACTACTCAAATGGTGTTTCGGTGGATAATTGGCAATTCACAAGACAAGCCCACTAACTCGGGCGCCACAAGAAACCACCCAAATGAGAGTAACTCAAAGACACGAGCAATCCACTAGAGTTACCCTTTGGCGCTCCGCCGAGGTGGGTACAAGCCCTCTCACAATGATGAAGCTGGCCACGAACAATCACCAACTCGTGCCAAAACTTCTCCTCAATCGCCAAGCCGTCTAGGTGTTGGCAAACACAAAGAATAACAAGAAACCACGCGGCGATGACGATGACCAAGTGCCACTAAGATGCAATGCAATGATCAAAGCACTTGGATCACTCAAACTCTCACAAGAATGCAATTGAAGATAAGAAAGATGAGTTGGGGGCTATCTCCAGCAAGCACAAGTATGTCAAATGAATGAGAGGTGCGAGAGTCAGCCCAAGAGGCCAGCCAAAACACTTTTATAGCCATCCAAACCGAGCTAGCCATTTTGCCCCTTTCCTTGCCTTTCTGCGTCAGTTCGGACGCTGTTTGCATGGGGGGTCCGGACCATTGTGTATGCGTTCGGACCCTCTGCAGATTTGAAAACGGCCGTTGGCGCCTTTCCTGCAGCCGACATGTCGCATCCGGATGCATCCAACAGTAGCGTCCGGACCCTGCTTCTTCTGTGTCCGGATCCTCACCCAGAGAGAGTCCAGAGAGCGCAAAAGCCCGGACACACATCCGGTGTCCTCGATCCGGACCATGCTTTGCGTCCAGACCCTCTGCTTAGAGAAGTCCAGTGAGCGCAGGACCTCCTGTCCAGAAGCGCCGAGAGCTAGGGTATGCCACCGGACGCATGTCCATTGGTCCGGCTGGCCTTTGCCCTGTGTCCGGACCCTGCGTTCGGAGCCTCTCTGAGTGGCCAACCGAGCCAAGATTCCATGTGCTAACACCTTGTGATCCAACTCTTGTTCACCTGTGTTAGCCTTTTACAATATAGTTCATGGATTTTAGTTCATGTTTGTGTCACTTAGGTTTGTTTTATATGGATATGCAATGCAAACCTAGTGGCACATGATAACCGCAACCGACACGAGTTTTCCCTTCTTGATAGTACGTCTATCTATCCTAAATGTGGTCACACTCTCTATAGTGTCTTGATCACTAAACCAAAAATGGCCATATGGATATACCTTTGCCTTGGGTCCATTTTGTTTTTCTCTTTCTTCTTTTCCTTAGTCATGGAGCACTTGATCCATCATGATCCTTCATCTAGCTCCATGTCTTAAGGTGAACCACCATATCTTGATCATACACTTAGTTAAAGGGTTAGTCCATATGTTTCATCAATTACTCAAAACCAAACATGAGATTTCAATCTCCCCCTTTTTGGTAATTGATGACAACCTTTTCACAAATGAATATATATGATGAAAATTCACTTTGGTAGTATTAGCTCCCCCTACATATGTGATATATGAGTTTGGTTCAATTTGATCACATATGCATGAATGAGAATTGTGGGAGAGTAAATGCTACCAAATGATGCTAAGGTGTGTAGGATGGACCTTCGAAGCGTGATACCAATCGGAGTGCAATATAAACCATCCTTAGCACCATGAATGCCTAGAAACCACATGAAAAGCAACTTGAAAACACTTTGAGAAAACTAGATACCATTTAAAGATGTAACAACCTAAGCATGCTAGTTCTTCAATCACCATATCAAATTAGGTTCTAGCATTCACCACACAAGCATATCATGAATATAAGTACATATGCAAGCAAGCACTTATGAATGCACAAAGATATGCAACAACTTTATTCATAGGCTTGCTCCCCCTACTTGTGTGCTTTCATTTTCAAAAAAATTTAAATATTTTTCTTTTTTTTCTTACTACTTACTTCTCCCCCTTGGTCATCTATTATAATAAAAGATGTGCTCAACGGTTTGATTATTGGAGAGAAGTATTAGTTGTGGTTCAATCTAGATTACTTGCCCCAAGCTATTTAACTCGGTGTAAACCATGGACAAGCTTGGTCACACATCCTAGAATGGTTATCTTGCCCATGTTGAGCTAAACATTTGAAGTTCATGATCTAGATCAAACTCTAGGATTGCAAGCCCACAAATATGTCATATGCTACAACTAGATCAAATCAAGCATAGAAACAATAGTGGTACCATATATGCATCAAATCATTTGATTTTCATAAATGAGCCTAATGAATTTATGTCTGGATGCACTAACAATTCCTAATAAGGATGAATGACATGTCAAACAACTTGTACCTTGCATAGCTCGAAGGAGAGACATGTCATATATATGGGGGGTGCATCAACACATATTTGAGAAGTCAAGAATGTTCAATTCATTCCTTATCTTGCAAAACCTCTTCTCATCTAATGGCTTGGTGAATATGTCGGCAAGTTGATCATCTGTGCCAACACTTGTGATTTTGATATCACCCTTGAGTTGATGGTCTCTTATAAAGTGGTGTCTCACATCAATGTGCTTGGTTCTTGAATGTTGAACCGGATTGTTGGTTAGCTTCACCGCACTTTCATTGTCACATAACAATGGCACTTGCTTGAAATTTATCTCATAGTCATTCAAAGTGGCTTTCATCCAAAGCATTTGAGCACAACAACTACCCGCACTTATGTATTCGGCTTCGGCGGTAGAGAGTGAAACACTATTTTGCTTCTTTGATGACCAAGATACAAGTGACATGCCTAGCATTTGACATGTGCCCGATGTGCTCTTTCTATCAATCTTGCATCCCGCATAGTCGGAGTCCGAATATCCTATTAGCTCAAAGTTAGACCCCTTGGGATACCACAATCCAACATCTTGTGTATGATTCAAGTACCTCAATATTCTCTTTGTAGCCTTCAAGTGACTTTCTCTTGGAGAGGCTTGGAATCTTGCACACATGCATACACTAAACATCACATCCGGCCTAGAAGCAGTCACATAGAGTAGGCTTCCAATCATAGACCGATACAACTTTTGATCTACCATATTGCCACTAGCATCACTATCCAAGTGTCCATTAGTGCCCATTGGAGTGCTAATGCCTTTTGAATCCTCTAAGCCAAACTTATTCATCATATCCTTGATGTACTTGCCTTGACTCACAAAGGTGCCATTACTCAATTTCTTGATTTGAAGACCAAGGAAGTAGCTAAGTTCACAAATCATTGACATTTCAAACTCATTTGCCATCATCTTGCCAAATTCTTCACAAAAATCTTGATTGGTTGAACCGAATATGATGTCATCCACATATATTTGGAGCACAAATAGATCTTTGCCAAGCTTCTTGGTGAAGAGAGTAGTATCAACCTTCCCCATAATGAACCCTTTAGATAGAAGGAAATCCCTCAATCTTTCATACCATGCTCTAGGTGCTTGCTTCAAGCCATATAAAGCTTTCCTCAACTTGTACACATGGTTGGGCTTATTGTCATCTTCAAACCGGGAGGTTGCTCAACATATACTAGCTCATTGATGTATCCATTCAAGAAAGCACTCTTCACATCCATTTGGTATAGCTTGATGTTGTGTGCACATGCATAGGCCAATAGAATTCTAATTGCCTCTAATCTTGCAACCAATGCATAAGTTTCTCCAAAGTCAAGACCCTTAACTTGAGTATATCCTTGAGCTACCAATCTTGCTTTGTTTCTCACAACTATACCATCTTGATCTTGCTTGTTTCTAAATACCCATCTTGTGCCAATCACATTATAGTTCTTTGGTATTTCAACTAGTTCCCAAACTTGGTTCCTAGTGAAATTGTTGATTTCTTCATGCATAGCATTGACCCAATCAACATCTTGTAGGGCTTCATCAATCTTTGTTGGCTTTATGGATGATACAAAGGAGTAGTGCTCACAAAAGGATGTCAATCTTGATCTTGTTTGAACACCACTTGTAATGTCACCAACTATTTGATCAATGGGGTGATCTCTTGCAATGTTGGTTGGATGGAGGATAGGGACTTGATTGCTTGAGCTTGGTTGAGATGAGCTAGCAACTTGTTGATCTTGTGCTTGAGAGGTACTAGCTTGCATTTGAGGTGACTTGAGCACTTGATCTTTATTATCTTTAATGTCAATCACTTGTCTTGGCCTAATATCACCAATGTCCATGCTCTTCATAGCATTTGCCAATTGAGGACCACTCACATCTTCTAGATTCTCATTCTCAACTTGTGAACCATTGGTTTCATCAAATTCAACATCATGAACCTCCTCAAGTATACCACTAGCCAAATTCCAAACTCTATAGGCTTTGCTTGTGGTTGAGTAACCAAGTAGGAACCCTTCATCACACTTCTTGTCAAACTTCCCAAGTCTTGTGCCTTTCTTCAAGATGTAGCATTTGCACCCAAAGACTCTAAAGTATGCAATGTTGGGCTTTCTTCCATTCAATAGCTCATATGGAGTCTTCTCCATCAATGGGTGACAATACAACCGATTGCTAGAGTAGCAAGCGGTGTTGATAGCTTCGGCCCAAAAGGATTGACTCACATTGTACTCACTAAGCATAGACCTTGTCATATCAATCAATGTTCTATTCTTCCTCTCAACAAGGCCATTTGATTGTGGAGTGTACTTGGCTGCGAGTTGATGCTTGATTCCAAGCTCATCACATAGCTCTTCGACTCTTGTATTCTTGAATTCACTTCCATTGTCACTTCTCACTTTCTTGATGGTTGTTTCAAACTCATTGTGACATCTCTTGACAAAAGATTTGAAGGTTGCAAATGTATCACTCTTGTCATTGAGAAAGAATACCCAAGTATATCTTGTAAGATCATCCACTATGACAAAACCATACTTGTTGCCTCCAATACTTGTGTAAGTTGTTGGTCCAAAGAGATCCATGTGCAACAACTCAAATGCTCTACTAGTGCTCATCATGCCCTTCTTTGGATGGGTGTTACCAACTTGTTTGCCGGCTTGACAAGAGCTACAAAGTTTGTCCTTCTCAAATACAACATCTTTCAAGCCTCTTACTACATGTTTGATCAATCTATTCAATTGCTTCATCCCAACATGACCAAGTCTTCTATGCAATAACCAACCCATACTTGATTTAGTGAGCAAGCAAGTTGACAATTGAGCTTCACTAGCATTGAAATCCACTAGGTAGAGGTTCTCATATCTAAAGCCTTTGAATATCAAGTTTGAACCATATACACTAATTATCTCTACATCATCTATTCCAAATATGCATTTAAATCCAAGATCACACAATTGAGCAACTGATAGCAAATTGAAGTTCAAGCTCTCAACTAGCAACACATTGGATATGCTCAAGTCATTGGATATTGCAATCTTACCAAGACCCTTGACCTTGCCTTTGCCATTATCACCAAATGTAATACTATCAATGCCATCATTGGTGTTGGAGTTGATTGATTTGAACATTCTAGAATCCTCGGTCATGTGTTG
This sequence comes from Microstegium vimineum, assembly GCA_022036555.1. Classification (NCBI taxonomy): domain Eukaryota; kingdom Viridiplantae; phylum Streptophyta; class Magnoliopsida; order Poales; family Poaceae; genus Microstegium; species Microstegium vimineum. Next base: position 21,070,310 of record CM039129.1, on the reverse strand, counting down.
AGTGCACCCACTATCAAGCACCCAATGCCTTCCTCCGGCTTTGTAATTGACCTACAAAACAAATTATTTTCTTTTAGGTACCCATACTGTTTTGGGTCCTCCAAAGTTAGTGACCAAGGATTTTGGTACCCAAATAGCCTTCTTCTTTGGGCCAACTATGGATGTGCCAACATACTTAGCCATGATACCTTTAGCACTTTTGGTAAGCATATAACATGAATCAAAGTGCATAGAGGTAGCTTTAGCAAACTTGGTTTGGCTCATGTTAAGTTTGCAATATTGGTCTACATGCCCCACTTGCTTGCATTTTGTGTAAAACCGACCATTGCTCCTCACAAAGCTAGGCTTAGGAGTTACAAAGGCTGACTTGACTTTCTTGGAGGTATAGCCCAAACCCTCTTTGTAATGAGAGAATCTTTGGCTACCCAAGCACTTTAGCAAGCGGGCATCTCCATCATATGCCTTACCCAAAGCATGAGTGAGTTCATTAACATCATTTTTCAATTTTTCATTTTCAATCACTAGTGTAGCATCATCCTTTGAGCTATCACTAGTAGATGTGCAAGTGGAGGTGCTACATTGTGTTTCAATTGGTGCAACAATGATAGGAGTGAAAAATGATTCATCTAGAATATCACAAGTTACTCCAACATTGCATGATGCAACAACCTTATCCTTGCTTTAATCAAGGAGAGAGGAGTGAGCCTTTTCAAGCTTGTAGTGAGTCCTCTCAAGCTTCTCATGGGCTTCCATTAGCCTGTCATGAGAACCATTGAGATCATCAAAGGATTATTCAAGAGCCTTAAGCTTCTTGTTCAATTCTTTGCACTCCTTTCTCTTTTTCTCAAAGCACTCATAAGTTTGCTTCATCATCTCAACTAGTTCCTCCTTGGAGTATTCCTCCTCATCATCACTACTATCATCATCACTATCACTATCATCATGAGATTGTACCTTAGTTGGCTTAGCCATGAAGCATGATGGAGTGTCGAAGCACTCATAAGTTTGCTTGTTGTTGATAACAATGCTTGCCAAAGCCTTCTTCTTGGCCTTCTTCCTCTCATCATCACTAGAGTCATCATCGGAAGAATCACTATCATCCCAAGTCACCACATAGGATTCACCCTTCTTCTTCTTGGTGAAGGATAGCTTCTTCTCCTTCTGGTCATGCTTGCTCTTCTTCTCTCATCATCACTATGATTGGGATAGTCCGCAATCATGTGACCGGTTTGCTTGCACTTGTAGCATCTCTTCTCATATTCTTTGCTCTTGAAGTTATCTCTTCTCTTTCTAGCACCATAGCCCTTCTTATTCATGAACTTGCCAAACTTGCACACAAAGAGGGCCATCATCTCATCATCATCATCACTAGATTATTCATCATCACCTAACTCTTGCTTCTTTGCTTTGCCCTTGCTCTTGGATGAAGAAGCCTTGAATGCTAAGTTTCTTTCTTTCTTTTCTTTCTTTTCTTCTCTTCTTCTTCCTTTGACCTCAGTTTCTCTTCCTTTTGTTTCTCTTCGTCATGATCTCACCAAATACTTCATTGGGAGTGATCTTGTCCAAACCATCTCTCCTAATTATTTGCCTCAAGGTTTTGTATTTCTTGGGCAAACAACCAAGAAAGCGGTTTGAGAAGTCTTCATCTTTGACCTTCTCACCCAAGCTCTTGAGATCATTGATGATCACTTGGAGCCTATGAAACATTTCTAGGATGGACTCATCATCCTTCATCTTGAAGTGAGATAGCTTGTCCTTGAGCATGTATAGCTTGGCATTCTTTACCGTTGAAGTGCCCTCATATGTATCTTCTAATCTCTTCCACACTTCACTTGCTTTCTCTAGATCTTTGATTTGTTCAAACACCTTGGAGCATTGCCGGTTCTCTTGCTCTTTAGGTGTGGGAGCGGCTTCATCAAGAATGACAAAGTCATGTTCGGTCACACTCCAAACCTTCTCATGTATTGATCCTAGATGCATCTTCTTCTTCCTCTTCCAATAATCAAATGAGGTTCCATCAAACATTGGCGGTTTGCTCCCCACATGATTGAATGATATTTGAGCCATCACTAACACCGAAGGTTGTTAAGCCTTGATAATAGCGGTGACCACGGCTTTGATACAACTTGAAAGGCCCTAGATGGCTAGAGGGGGTGAATAGTCTAATAAAAATTCTACAAAACACTAGAGCAAAAGGTTAGATAACACTTAGGCGAAGCTTTTTTGCTCTAGCTCTACTTGGGGTGCAAAGCCACCTATCCAATGCAATTCTAGTTAGCTAAGTGCCTAACAATCAATAGCAAGAACCTAAGGCACTTAACTTGAGCTAGCAAGAACAACTAACTAGCAAAGCTAACAAGCTAACAAAAGAGCTAACTAAGCAAGATATGAACAAGGTAAATACAAGAGAGGAGGTGATTGTTATACCGATGCCTTGTGATGTATGGATGTCAATGTAGAGAACTAATTACAATGAATACCAATGAATAGCCGGGAGACAAGATGGCAATCGATTTTTCTCCCGAGGTTCACTTTGTTGCCACCAAGCTAGTCCCCGTTGTGTCGACTACTCAAATGGTGTTTCGGTGGCTAATTGGCAATTCACAAGCCAAGCCCACTAACTCGGGCGCCACAAGAAACCACCCAAATGAGCATAAATCAAAGACACGAGCAATCCACTAGAGTTACCCTTTGGCGCTCCGCCGAGGTGGGTACAAGCCCTCTCACAATGATGAAGCTGACCACGAACAGTCACCAACTCGTGTTGAAACTTCTCCTCAATCGCCAAGCTGTCTAGGTGTTGGCAAACACCAAGAATAACAAGAAACCACGTGGCGATGACGATGACCAAGTGCCACTAAGATGCAATGTAATGATCAAAGCACTTGGATCACTCAAACTCTCCCAAGAATGCAATTGAAGCAAAGAGAGATGAGTTGGGGGCTATCTCAAGCAAGCACAAGTATGTCAAATGAATGAGAGGTGCGAGAGTGAGCCCAAGAGGCTGGCCAAAACACTTTTATAGCCATCCAAACCGAGCTAGCTGTTTTGCCCCTTTCCTTGCCTTTCTACGTCAGTCCGGACGCTATTTGCATGTGGGGTCCGGACCATTGCGTATGCGTCCGGACGCTCTGCCGATTTGAAAACGGCCGTTGGCGCCTTTCCTGCAGCCGACATGTCGCATCCGGACGCGTCCAACATTAGCGTCCGGACCCTGCTTCTTCTGCGTCCGGACCCTCACCCAGAGACAGTCCAGAGAGCGCAAAAGCTCGGACACGCGTTCGGTGTCCTCGGTCCGGACCATGCTTTGCGTCCAGACCCTCTGCTCAGAGAATTCCAGTGAGTGCAGGACTCCGGACTCACGACCGGAGTCAACGTTCGGACCTCCTGTCCATAAGCGCTGAGAGCTAGGGTATGCCACCGGACGCATGTCCATTGGTCCGGCCGGCCTTTGCCTTGCGGCCGGACCCTGCGTCCGGAGCCTCTCTGATTGGCCAACCGAGCCAAGATTCCATGTACTAACACCTTCTGATCCAACTCTTGTTCACCTGTGTTAGCCTTTTACAATATAGTTCATGGATTTTAGTTCATGTTTGTGTCACTTAGGTTTGTTTTATATGGATATGCAATGCAAACCTAGTGGCACATGATAACTGCAACCGACACAAGTTTTCCCTTCTTGATAGTACGGCTATCTATCCTAAATGTGATCACACTCTCTATAGTGTCTTGATCACTAAACCAAAAATGGCCCTATAGATATACCTTTGCCTTGGGTCCATTTTGTTTTTCTCTTTCTTCTTTTCCTTAGTCATGGAGCACTCTATCCATCATGATCCTTCATCTAGCTCCATGTCTTAAGGTGAACCACCCTATCTTCATCATACACTTAGTTAAAGGGTTAGTCCATATGTTTCATCAATTACTCAAAACCAAACATGGGCTTTCACCAGGGGTCCAGCACTGTCGGCCTGGTGCAGACAGCACCATGGCATGCTCCATCAATCCTCCATTGAAACTAGGTTTTGATCAAATCTAACTACTGAAGGTACATCACCATACATAATGCAACTACTAACAACCTAAATTTTTCTCAAAAACCATACATTGCATAGATCGACCCAAGTTAGGGTTTCAACATTATTACCTTTGAAAGAGAGGGGTGAGGATGAAGAAGGTCAGGCTTGAATGGAGCTTGACGCAGGGAGGAAGATCCTCCACACCTCCTCCAATGGAGGAACCACCAAAGGGCAGCACTGCCGGGGGAAGAGAGGGACCTCCGGGCTCCCTAGGTCTCCTTGGGGTTGAGAAAGGAGAGGAGAGGTGTTGCTGTTGGGGGGATATGACTTGGGATGGAGTTGCCTCGGGTCTGGGCGTAGAGATAAAGAAAAAACTGAGGGTTTGGACTTGGGCCCGACAGGCTTGGGTCACTTAAGTTCCGGCACTGCCGGCCTTCCCAGCACTGCTGGCCTAAGGGCTGGCACTTCTGGCCTGGCCAGGCAGTGAGGTACTATGCCACCTTTATACTATATATTTATGCAATTGTGAACACATACCCCTTGCCATGTGCTGACCAGTAAGCAAATCATCAATCATACAATGACCAACACATTCAAGTTTCTTTCAAAATTGGTTTTGAAGCACATAATTGAAACTTTTCAAAGTTTTGCCTAAGTCGCTAGGTGGACAAACAAATGTGTGCTATAGTTCAAACCACATTACGAGAATCAAGTATATTTAGCTCACTACGCAAAGCACAAAACCTTGTCTCATCAAGAGGCTTAGTGAAGATATCGGCTAGTTTCTTTTCGGTGCTCACATGGCGAGTTGCGATATCTCCTTTTAATTCATGGTCTCTCAAGAAGTCATGACGGATGTCTATGTGTTTGGTTCTAGAGTGAATAACCGGGTTATTTGCGACTTTGATGGCACTCTCGTTATCACACAAGAGAGGTATCTTGGTGAATTTACATCCGAAATCTTTTAAGGTTTGCCTCATCCAAAGTAGTTGAGCAAAACATGCACCGGCTGCAACATACTCGGCCTCGGCGGTGGAAAGGGCTACACAATTTGCTTCTTAGAACTCCAAGACACTAGGGACCGTCCAAGGAATTGACACGTCCCCGAATTGCTTTTTCGGTCTACCTTGCAACTGGCGTAATCGGAATCCGAATACCCAAGTAGATCGAACTTAGAGCCCTTAGGATACCATAAGCCAAGGTTAGGAGTGAAAACTAGATATCTCAAAATTCTCTTAACGGCCACCAAGTGGCACTCTTTCGGGTTAGCTTGAAATCTAGCACACATGCACACACTAAGCATTATGTCCGGCCTAGATGCACATAAGTAAAGGAGAGAGCCGATCATGGAACGATATACCTTTATATCCACGGATTTCCCTCCTTCATCAAGATCAAGATGTCCATTAGTTGGCATGGGAGTCTTGATTGGCTTAGCATTGGCCATGTCAAACTTTCTCAACATATCATGGGTGTACTTGGTTTGGCATAAGAAAGTCCCTTCCTTGAGTTGCTTGATTTGAAAACCGAGGAAGAACTTTAGCTCACCCATCATAGACATCTCAAATCTCTTAGTCATAATCCTACTAAACTCATCACTAAAGGATTGGTTATTACTACCAAATATTATGTCATCGACATATATTTGGCACACAAAGATTTCATTATTGAGCTTATGAGTGAAGAGAGTAGGATCCGCTTTGCCTATTTCAAAGTCATTTTTTAGTAGAAAATCCTTAAGGCATTCATACCATGCTCTTGGTGCTTTCTTAAGCCCATAGAGCGCCTTATGGAGCTTGAAGACATGATGTGGGAAGTTTGGATCTTCATATCCCGGTGGCTGCTCAACATATACTAACTCTTGGATTGGGCCATTGAGGAATGCACTCTTCACATCCATTTGTTGAAGCTTGAAATTATGATGGGCAGCATAGGCCAAAAGCATTCGAATTGCTTCAAGACTAGCCACCAGTGCATATGTCTCTTCAAAGTCTAGGCCCTGCACTTGAGTGAAACCTTGAGCCACCAATCTTGCCTTGTTCCTTGTCACCACGCCTTGCTCATCTTGCTTGTTGCGGAAGACCCACTTGGTTCCAATTAAATTAGTGTCGGGTCTTTCTACCAATGACCAAACCTTGTCCCTTTCAAAGCTATTAAGCTCTTCTTGCATAGCCATCACCCAATCCAGAACATCTAAAGCTTGATCAACCTTGAGAGGTTCCAAAGAGGAGACAAAAGAGTAAAATTGACAAAAAATTGACAAATGTGAATGATTAGTTACCCTCCTGCGAAGACTCCCAAGTATATTATCAACAGGGTGATCCTTTTGAATGGTTTGCCTCAATCTTGGGTGCTCTGTGGCTTCTTATTGATCAGCTTGGTCATCATACTCATACTCTTCAAAGATAGGTTGTAGGTTCCTTGGAGTAGCAGGTGATGGGCTAGCTGTTGCTTGCCTGCTGGGTCCGGCAGTGCCGGCCACAAGGGCAGAGCCCTGACCAGGGAGCACTGCTGGCCCATTTTCTTCAAGTCTTGGGGCAGTAGCTTCATCACCTTGAGGTTCCACTTCTGTGGCTTGGATTTCTTGTGGCCTAATGTCACCAATAGTCATGTTCTTGATTGCTTCACAAGGTGGTTCCTCATTACCTACAATCACTTGATCAATTTGCTCTACTTGAGAGCCATTAGATTCATCAAATATCACGTCTATCGTGATTTCAATTTTCCCTAAGGTCTTGTTGAATACACGATAGGCATGCTCATTTGATCCATAACCAAGAAGAAAACCTTCATCAACTTTAGGTGCAAACTTAGAGGTTTTGGGTTTCTTGTTAAGTATGAAACACTTGCACCCAAAAACTCTAAAGTATGACACCTTTGGTTTGTTACCGGTTAGGAGTTCATATGAAGTCTTCTTCAAGATCTTGTGTAGATAGAGCCGGTTGATGGAATGGCAAGCGGTGTTGACGGCTTTGGCCCAAAAGATATCCGAAGTCTTGTACTCATCTAGCATTGCCCTTGCCATGTCAATGAGTGTACGGTTCTTCCTCTCTACTACACCATTTTGTTGAGGGGTGTATGGAACTGAAAACTCATGCTTGATGCCCTCATCATCAAGAAACTCCTTCACTTGAGTGTTCTTGAAATCGGTTCCATTGTCACTACGAACTTTCTTGATTTGGAAGCCGAATTCTCTTTGTGCTCTTCTAATGAAGGTTTCCAACTTATCTTGCACTTGTTCCTTATCATACATGAAAAAGACCCAAGTGAATCGAGTAAAATCATCAACAATAACTAAACCATGTTTGTTACCACCAATGCTTATGTAGGCCACCGGTCCAAAGAGATCCATGTGAATTAGCTCCAAAGGTTGCTTGGTGGAGACAATGCTATTTGGTGGGTGAGGTGCACCTACTTGCTTTCTGGCTTGGCAAGCACTACAAATTCTATCCTTCTCAAAATGAACATTGGTTAGTCCAAGAAAGTGTTCGTCTTTTAGGAGTTTGGCCAAGTTCCTCATCCCAACATGAGCTAGTCGGCGATGCCATAGGCAACCCATGCTAGATTTTGCCACTAAACAAGTCTCAACCTTAGCTTTACTTTTGTTGAAATCAACTAGGTAAAGCTTTCCCTTCAAACGACCCGTAAAGACAATAGAGGAATCCTCCCTCTTAAAGACTTCTACACCCTTATCCGTAAAGAAACAATTGTAGCCCATCTCACACAATTGAGAAACGGACAACAAGTTGTAACTCAACGAATTCACATGTAATACATTTGAGATGGAATGATCAAGGGTAATAGCAACTTTACCAAGTCCAATCACTTCCCCTTTGGAGTTGTCACCGAAGAAAATGTTCTCACTTGCATTTGATGTAGGGGAATATGACAAGAACATACTTTTCTCTCCGGTCATATGATTGATACATCCACTATCAAGCATCCAACTTGATCCACCGGAGGAGTATGCCTACAAAACAAGTTTAGTTCCTAGATTTAGGTCCCCAATCAATCTTGGGGCCTTGCATGTTAGTCACAACAATTTTTGGAACCCAAATGTTCATGCTCCTTTTATCATGTTTCTCATCACCCACAAATTCTGCAATGACTTTACCATGGTCATTGCATTTCAACATGTAGCATGAGGACAAGCTTCCTTGGGGTGACCTTGTCTTGGGTTGATATGCAAACTTGTTTTTGGCCACCCAGATTGAGTCCTTGGGTTTCTGAGAAACCTGCTTTTGCTGCAGCATCCTCTTGGCATGAACTTGGGCTTGAGCTTGATCAGGTGAAGCAATGGTAGCCTTCCCTTTCTTGGGGCGCGGCATTGCCGGCTTGAGGTCCGGCACTGCCGGCCTCTGGTCTAGTAGAGTTGTTGTCTGTGCAGGCTTATCTGCACCAATGCTTCCCTTCTTCTCAAACTTGACACACTCAATGCCTTTAGTGTGTCCAAGCCCATCTTTAATTGATGGATGCCTTCTATCCTTGTATTGAATCTTCTTTGGCTCAACTTTGTCTTTGTCATTCTTCTTTGAAACTGAAATGACATTGTTGAGCCTTGCTATTTCTTTCTTCATGGCCTCCATGTTGGCAAGGTTAGTGGAATAAGCATTCATATCAACATTATAGCATTTTCCACAACCTTGTCTAGTGGATCGAGAAGAGGCATCGTTTGCTTTAGAGAGATGTGAGTTTCCCTCCCAAAGAAGAGAGTATTGTGCCTCAAGCTCTTGATGCTTTTCAACTAAGCCACAATGATTTTGCTTGAGGTCACCACACTCCTTAGTGAGAGCATGATCTTCTTGTTCTTTGGCCAAAGCCTTAGTCAAAGAGCCCACCTCACTTCTTTCTAATGCAAGGGCTTCCTCACTAGCAATATAAAGATCCTCTTGTTTGATAAGAGTCTTTTCTCTAGATGCTAGTTCAGCTTTGGTTGCCTCTAATTCATCCAATATGTTAGCAATGAAGATTTTGGTTTTAGGATCCATTTTACTAGTTATTTCATTTATCTCTTCATCACTAGAGCAATCACTAGAATCATTACTAGAGATGTCTTCAGGGGGAGGAGCTAGGGGTTTCGGTTTTGATTTTACCTTCTCACCCTTTGCCATGAGACAAGTGTGAGGGAAGCCTTCATCATCATCAGACATGTTGTTGAAGAGCCTTAGTGAAGTGGATGGCTTGTGAATTGCTATGGTGGCCATCTCCTCATCTTCACTTGAGCTATCGGTTGATTCATCCCAACCATGTCCAATGTGATCTTCACCCACATATTTCTTCCCTTTCTTGCAGTCACCCTTGTCTTCTCTTTTTGCCTTTGCCAAATTTGTTGTCTTCTTTCTTGTTTGGGCAATCGACAATGAAGTGTTCGGTGCTACCACATCTAAAGCAAGTTCTTGATTTCTTGATTGGGAACTTCCTCTTCATGAGCTTGTATCCATTGCTCTTTATGCCCTTGTTGAATCTTCTCATGAATAGGGTCATGTAATCTATGTTCTCCTCTTGTTCACCTTCACTTTCACCATCACTTGAAGTTGAAGCTTTGGGTTCATGCTTGATGGCCTTGGTTGCTTGAGCTTTGCTTGAAGATGCTTGCTTGCTATTTTTGGAACAGCTAGGGGCTGATTTTATTGTGCTCTTGTTTGCCTTGAGAGCCACATCCTTGATCTTCATGCCCTCCAACCTTGCTTGCATCTCTCCAAGCTTCTTCCTTTCTTGTGCTTCTTCCCTTTGCAAATCAAAGGTGATAATCCTTCCAAGCACATCACTTGGTGTGAAGTACTCAAACCTCTTCTTGTCTCTAATCAATGTCACAATGGTCTCATTCCTTGGGGAATAGGCTTCAAGCATTATCTTGACAACCTTGTGATCATTGACTTCTTCACCACCAAGGCCTCTTATCTTGCCCACAATAGTCATCAATCTGTCAAACATTTCTTGTGGCCCTTCACCTTCATTGATCACAAACCGGTTGAGCTTGGCCACGAAAAGATCAATCTTGGATTGCCTTACTTTGCTCACACCCTCATGTGCAAGATGCAAAGTGGCCCATATTTCCTGGGCAACTTCCAAGCCCATGACCTTGTTGTACTCATCACCATCCAATGCACTTAGCAACACGCTAGTTGCTTGTGCGTTGAGTTGTGGTGGGGCTTGTGGAATCAACAGAGCTCGGTTGTGGTGGGGCTTGTGGAATCAACCGGAGGGTCACATCCTTTGTGAACAATCTCCCAAGCATCGGGGTGAAGACCTACAAGATAAGCTTTCATCAAGTGTTTCCACTTGGCAAAGTTAGTCCCATCAAAGTGAGGCAATTTGCCCGCGGGAACATCGAATAGAGGTTTATGCTCATTCTTAGAAATGGATGAATAATCAAAGGATATGGCGGAGTATTTCTTGCTTCCATCATCCTTCTTCTTCTTCTTCTCATCCTTCTTCCCAATCTTGGAGGCTTGGTATGATGCATCATCATCACCGTCGGAGCTACTAGGCTTGCTCTTTGCTTTTCTTGAGCTCCTCCTCCTTTGCCTTGAGCTCCTTCTTGAGAGCTCTTACTTCTCTTCTATGAAGCTTCTCGACAAGCTTCAAGCTTCTTGCTTCATTGAGAGCTTTTTCTTCTTTTTGCAATCTTTTTCCTTCTTTTCTTAATCTTCTTTCTCCTTTTCTTCTTGCCTTCTCTCTCTCGGACAGGGCAGCAGATGTCAAGTAGTTCTTCAAGTTTGCAGTCTCGCTGTTGTCCGTGGAGTGCATCTCCATAGCCTTGGGGTCAACCACCGCAACCTTTCCCTCTTCGGCCATTACCTCGCACGGTGAAGTGCAAACTAAGGTAACCTTGCTCTGATACCACTTGTAAGGACCTGATTAGCCTAGAGGAGGGGTGAATAGGCCTGTTTAAAAATTCACTTAGCAACTTGCTGTTAGCACAGGCCCGGCACTGTCGGCCTTGGGTCCGGCACTGCCGGGGTGGCCGGCACTGCTAGCCTTTGGGGAGCAGTGCAGGTCACAGGGACAGATCAAGGCACAATTCAAAATGTAACCTGAATATGGAAATTGTGCTTGAATAGAAACCTTCCTAGAGGTGTAGAGTGTAGGAATACGAGGTTGCTACGCTAGCCGGAAAACAAAACTTTTCGACCTCATAAACCAGGATCTACTGCTAGTTACAGGTTACGGGATTACCACTAGACGCGCAGGTGCAGCGGAAGACGACTTGATGTAGTCGTGCGCGTCGCAGCAGGCAGTGCAGTTGCGTGGTCGTCTGTCTCAACGTCCCCTTCGCGCGGTTCGTCATTGTGCTCCAGATGCAGCACCTCCGAGGAATCCCACACGTGCAGGGAGGAAGCGTTGCGCCTCCGGACTGCTAGGTCCGCGAGGAGCAAAAGGCGCGAGCGTGGGGAGGCGACGACGGCTGCCTAAAGGTGTGGATCAATTCGCCCCGCGCCCACCCCTTGCTTATATAGGCGTCCTAACGAGCTCCCACGGTGGAGGCCCATTAGAAACCCTAAACCTAGTCTAATTCGGGTCCAACCCGAATTAGGCTTCCAACCCCTTAAGCGTGCGACCCTATGGGCTCACGCATACATAGACATGGCCCAAGTACTCTTACTCGACCAATAGTTGATAGCGGCCTCTAGCAAGACGTGTCAACTCCTATGTATACGCTATGATCATATCAGACGAACCACTATGACCATGTACAAGTTATTCCCTTCGCCACCCGATATATGGTTCAACTCGTGGGTTAACACTTAACCCAAGCATGGCCATGCATTTGTTGTTCCAATCACATGAGTGATCCAGTGATATCTCTCTCACGAAGAGAGGGGCAAATTCCATCTTGATTGTCTATGTCTCATAGCATGTTTCCCAACCACCCAAGGACCACCTTTATAACTACCCAATAACGGAGTAGCGTTTGATAGTCTCTAAGTAGATCGTTTCACATCTTGAGTACATACCACAATCTCAGGTCTAAGGACATAACGTACATGACATGAATAGAGACTTTCTCTTGTTGGGTCAGTCCAGCCTACATGTCTCACATGTGCCCACATTATTAGTTTGACATCTCTATGTCTATGACTTGTGAAACATAGCCATCAACTAATACATGTGTTGGTCTAATATTCAAGTGTGCTCTTACAAGAATGCCAACCAGGGACTACTATTAGAATAACCATTCAGGTAATTGAGTTCCACAAACAATTCACATAATTGTCAATCAATACTAGTTGTCTATAATGGATATTCAAAGAACACTTTATTAATCATGGATACAATCGGAATATAATCATCTACATGATTAGCTCTAGGGCATATTCCCAACATAGAGAACCTCTAGTACCACCTGAAGATGGTAGCAACACACCCACCAAGTAGATCAGGTCCAAACCCTAGAAATCACTTTGCACACAAGATATATAAAATTAAAGTAACAAGCACACGGTGACACAAGATTTGACCCGTGGTTTAGCTCGCCACCAAGGCTTGCCTACGTCCACGTTGTTGAGATGCGCCACACAAGGCTCAAGCTCGCCACACAAGGCTAGCTGTTTCCTCGGTCTCAAGTCAAGGGGTGAACCCTTAAGATGAGAGAAGTGTATTAGCAAATGATGGGTGATACAAACTTCCCTAGGCTGCCACACGAAGGAGGCAAGCTCAAGGGCAACCTCTAGCTGGCTAGGAGCAAAGCTCCAAGAGTAAAGAACTCAAACCGCCGGCCACCACGCAAACCAAATGCTTGTAGGAGTGAAGATCTGAGGGAGAAGTTTCTTCTCAAAGCTTGGAGGCTCAATCTCTCAAAGAATGATTGTAGATCAATGGAGGAGAGTGGTTGAGCGCCAAGGGAGAAGGGAGAGCAAGAGAGGAGCTTCTCTTTCTGTTCTTTCGAAGTTTCAATGAGTGAATGGCAGAACTAGCCGTTGGGGGAGAGTGAGGGGGTAAGAAATACCTCCTCACTGCCAACGGGCAGAACAAGTCGCAGCAGTGCCGTCCTGTAGCCCGGCACATCCGGACTGCCCGGCACTGCTGGCCTGAGGGCCAGCACTACCCGCCTAGACAGAACATCAAGGAATTGATCTTCGAATAGCTGGCTGATTTGCCCACTATGTATATGGAGGTGTGATGTATATGTAGATATTCATTTGGTTCACTTGTTGGCTTGCGTGTTGAATCCCTCTTAATAGTACGACATACCTAACTCAATTTCAAAGTATAAATAAATTTAAACTCCTTTGAGCTTGTTGCCATGCACTTTTGTAATTGGAGGGGTCCGCCAACCTGTTCATCTACCTCCTTAAGTTTAACCTGCTTGCCATACTCACAAAGTCTCATTAGTTTCCTAAATATGTTGTCATGTCACTAAAACCCACTATAGGGCCTGATTGCACTTTCACTGGTTACCACAGAAATGCTTCCTTTCCTCGAATCACCAATACAAACCCTAGCACAAGATATATTGCAAGAACCAAACGCTAGGGGACCAGCACACAAGACACAATGATTTATCCCGTGGTTCAGCTCGCCACCAAGGCTTGCCTAAGTCCACATTGTTGAGGTTCCATAAAGGCTTGGAGCTTTGCAACTCCAACTCAATCTCAAGTCAAGGAAGTGAATCCTTGAGATGAGTGGTAATCTCTTAGCTTCACACAACGATGACAAACCTCCCTAGGATGCCACAAGCGAGGGGTAAGCTCTACGGCGATGCCTAGCCGGCTAGGAGCAAGCTCCAAGGGTAACAAACCCTCACACCACCGGCAAAACAAGAACCACAAGCTCTTAGACTTTGGAAAGTAGTAGATCCGCTCTCTAGGAGTGTTTTGCTGCCTTTTCCCTCAAGAATCTATGGTTGGAAGTGTGGGATTGGTTGGAGGGTGAAGGTCCATAATGGAGTGAGAGAGAGAGACATAGCTCTATTTGGAACGGTCTGATTCGGAGGAAGACGAAGAGGTACTAAATTGGTGCTGGAGTACCCCTTTTCCAGCCATTATATATAGTCTCAAAAAACTGCTGGGAAGGTAGGTCGGCACTGCCGCCCTGGCTCAGAGAGGCTGCTGGATATGAGGTTTGGACAGGACTCTGAGCTAGCTGAGTGTATGTCATGGATAAATATTGAGCATGTGATTCACATCTGACCATAACAGTACTAGAATCCCCCTTAATAGTACGGCATCCCTATACTCAAATTCAAACCATGAATGAATTTAAACCTTTGATGAGTAGAGAAGACACCATAAGAATTGGGATACCTCCACCTTCTCTATATCTTCCTCTTTTTGTTATTACCTGCATGTCATCTTAATAGATCTCATTACTTCTTGAATTAAGCGATCATCAACACCAAAACCCACTTACGGCTTGATTGCACTTTCAATCTCCCCCTTTTTGGTGATTGATGACAACCCAATTCAAGCTTACAAAAGAAAATGAATAATCTGAGATTTACAAGTCATGGGTGTAGAGAACTCCCCATGAATATGTGAATTGAGATTTGAATTCTCAATTTGGTATTAGAAACCAAGTTTCACATATGCAAAGTGATTTGTGTCCTCCCCCTATATCCATGCTTGCTGTGGGGTGCTCAAAATATATGTCACAGGATAAGACGTGATGCATATGACAGATTATATCAAATAAAAGCACTCAACCCTAGCTGTTGTAGCAGGGGGCAGCACTGCCGCCCTAACTATAATAGTCAGGTAACAGCAAGGTGTCTACACAGGTTAAAGCAGGTCTAAAGCAACTCAGACACAGAAATATGACAAGCTAAAACGAAATCCACAAGTACATGTCCATATCCAACATAAATAGAGTCAAACTAGTGCCTTATTACATAAAATAGAGTTTTGCGGTGGCACTCAACCTCACAAGCTAACAAACGAACTCTCAATGGATATGACATGAAGCTCAAACTGCAGCGAAAAGATTTGACCCCCCTAAACTTCTCCCCCTTTGGCATCAAGCGCCAAAAAGAGAAGAAAAGACAAGGGGAACCAATCACTCCTCATCATCGTTGTAGATCACGGAGCGACCAACCCGGTCTGTGGTCTATGTGAAGCGCTGACGGGCTGAGCGGCGAGGCGGTGGTGTAGCTGTAGAAGGCCCTGCAATATCCTCCTCATCCTGCTGCTGCTGCTGACAACACGGCCTCCTGCCATACACACGGTCACAAGGAGCCCACTGAGAACTGTCCCAATGACCCTACTCTCTGATCTCATCATCATCATCACTAGAAGTTGAAAGTCATGGCAAGATAGGAAACATAGGTGGGGTCTCCACTTGTGGAAGCGGTGGAAGACCGACCATGTCCCTAGATTCCATGATAGCCTCCCTGTTAGCAACCTGCTCCTCATATGTGATCCTGCCCTGATATGTACAAGAAGTAAAGATGGCCTTGATCCACTCTCCAAACTTCTTCATCCTCCTCCCGCTCCTGGATCTGACATGTGAGCGTGAGCGAGAACGAGAACTCTCAGGAATGTCCCTCTGCCTGTGAGAAGTGCCACCACTTGTAGCAGGTGGAACTGGTGGAGCAGTAGCTGGTGGTGCACCTCCTCTGGTCTTCTTGATCACACACATGGTGTGCTCACAATCCTTGGGATATCTCATCCCAGTGACCCTCTCAATCATAAACTGCAGATATGGAGCATAAGGTAGCCTCCTCCTAGCATCATCCAAAGCAGTAGCAAGCTCAACCCAAATAAACCTGGGAATGATGAACCTCTCACCATTGGGAAACCGATCAAGAACATTTGTGATATAACCATTAAGATCATTAGTATTGTCCTTGGGATTGAGAGTTACCCTGATGAAGTTGTTTAGAATGTAGTGAAGGAGGCTCCTGAGGTTTGTCCTAGAATAATTGGGCACTGCATCATCCTGATCTTCCCAAATAAAGCTGACTGTGTGTGGCTCAGCTCTAGCACTCTGGTGGATACTAGGTAGAGCCATGTGATCTCTCCCAAAGCCAAGAATACGACAAAACGTGACATACTCACAACGGTAGTGGCGACCGTCAGTCATCCAGTGAATCACATCATCCTCCTAATCCCAAAAGTAAGTAGCATGGAACTCAACAAGAATCTTCGTGTTCCAATCATACCTGAAGCTCATGATGTCAGTCATCTGAAAACGGTTACACACTTTGATAGGTCCTGTCAACTGGATATCCTGCCTGCTCTCCAACTCAACAAAGTCAATGTACTGCATCTTGCAAATCTTGCTAGTTGGCCTGGCATAGGTGGCGGTAGCATAGAAATTGGAATGAAAGATATTCCAGAAGCGATAATCAATACCTCTCATATTTGGCACTGTGTAGGGATTGACAGCCCTAGCCTCCTAAGTCGCCTTCCATGACTAGGAGTAGTCTGTGACAGGATGCTGAAATGTGTCCTGGGTCGCTGGAAGCAAGTACTCAACCTCAATCTCCTGTATGTACCTGGGGTCAAACTCAGTGATGTGCACAGGTGTCTCTTGCCACTAAGGAATCTCATAGCCCTCCATATGATCTCTCTCTTCTTGCTCGAAGGCTGCATCTATGTCAAAAGGCATCTGCATCTTCCCACTAGCCTTGCGACTTTGCACCTTGCCAACCCGCTTCCTCCTGCCACCAGCTACACTTCCTTCACCACCAGGATTCATCTATGCAACACATATAGAGACTAGATTAGAAACTGTATATGATAGTGTGTAGATCAAATTAAAAACATGGGTTAAACAGGGGAAGAAATTCATAGAGGAACCCAAGTGGAAGCTTGCTGTTTGAATCAACATGGGTAGAGCGGCATTGCCGCCCCCGGAGGCCGGCACTACCACCCTCAAGAGCTTCATTGGATTTTCTCCAAATTTCTTTCTCTGCCTAAATCCTGGTTTCAACAACTTCTACACCTTGTCAAAATTTCAGAATCACAGTCTAGTAAAATAGAATATGATGCCCTAGACAAGGATATGAAGGGTATGATATATTCCGAAACAAAAACTTTGAACTAGGGTATGGATTCAGCACATCTGGGCCTACCCATCCTAGAAAAAAGTGGCTTAGCAGATGGATTCTGCTAGGGTATGGATTTAGCACATCTGAGATGGATGAATCCAAATCCACTCAATCCAATCCCTAATCCTAGTTCCAATCCTTTCATACACCTCCCAGAAACATAAATCCCCAACTAGAACCATCACATTGCATAGATCGAACCGAAAAGATTAGGTTAGGGTTTCACCTTGCTTTCAAATTGTGAGATTAAAGGGGAAAGAGGAGAGGGCTGCCTTCCACAAGCATCACGTCCACCAATCTCGCAGAAAGTTGATGGTGGAGGATTGAGGAGCGGCAATGCCGGCCAAGGGGACGGCAATGGAGCTCCTAGGTCACCTCTATGGAAGAGAGGAGAGGTGGGGGAGGTTCTGGATGAGGGAGAGGCGGCGTGGTCGTGGGCACTTAGCAATGGATTGGTTTTATAAAGGCCCACGGGTCCACAAAAGATTCACCCGAATCTACCCAAAGGACAAAGGGTGGCACTGCCGGCCTAGGTGAAAAACAGATATTGGACTAAATCCAGTTGGACTGTTCTCTATATTAGATATGGACATATATGCCTAAGTATCATGACCAGTAAGCATTCACCAAGTCAAACTTCTTTAGCATATCTTGGGTGTACTTTGCTTGGCATAGAAAAGTTCCTTTCTTCAATTGCTTGATTTGAAAACCAAGGAAGAACTTGAGCTCACCCATCATGGACATCTCAAACCTCTTAGTCATAGTCCTACTAAACTCTTCACAAAACAAAGCATTAGAAATACCAAATATTATGTCATCGACATATATTTGGCACACAAAGATATCTTTATTGATCTTATGAGTGAAGAGGGTAGGATCGGCTTTGCCTATTTCAAAGCCTTGCTTGAGCAAGAATTCCTTAAGGCATTCATACCATGGTCTTGGTGCTTGCTTAAGCCCATAAAGCACCTTTTGGAGTTGGCAGACTGTTGGTATTTCTTAACGCAAATAGATAAATCCGCAAGCGCACGGATACCGCTGTAGCTTTCACCCGTGAGTATTCCAAGGGTATCGATTTCCATGGGGAACGTGAAGTGTACTAAATAAGAACTAAGAGCATCCAAGGATAGATAAGATAACTGGGTAGAGAGATTTTAGAGTTTTCTAAGGGGGATATCTAATCAAAGGTCCACTATACTCTACTTACTTTGGAGCAACAGTACCTTCCCAACTCTTGAGAAAGACTCGGAAAAAGGTAGTCAGGGGGAGGCTGCCAAAAGCTCTACGAAAACACCAACCCGAACGTGGTGGACTACAAAGGCCTTACAGAGTTGTCACCCCTGGGGCTACCACAACTATCCGTAGGATTGGGTGAAAACTCAGGTAAACTCTAGTCTAGACACCACGTTTACACTATCGCTTACTACTCTAATCCGAATTCAAGACTAGAGCACTAAATACGAGCGGAGATCCCGTAAATAGAATAAAGTAAGAACTAAAATAAGATACTTAGAAATATAAATGAAGAACCTGGAGATTGCTCCGAACCAGATACTGCAAAGTTACAATGTTGAGGAAGATCCGACGGATCCGGCTCCTCCTAGCTCTCTCCTCCTCTCTCTCACCTCTAATTACAACTAGATGAACTAGAACTAGAAGAACTAGATCTAGACAACTAGAGGGACCTCTCTCCTTCTCTACATCTAATTGAAACCCTAGCTTTTCTCTGGAGAAGAATAATGAGATGAGATATGCCTCCTCAGGGCCAGGGGGACCTTCCTTATATAGCCTCCACAAATGAACGTCGGTCGTCGGATCAAATCGACCTTAATGGAAGGGTTAGATGCAACCTCAAAGGCGGTGGAGGGGGGTATCCGCGAGGTGGCGTGTGATTGGCCCCTAGGCCAGGGAAGCCGCCCCAGGGGTAGGGCGGGTGCCTATAGGTATTTCTTAATGCAAACAGATAAATCTGCAAGCGCACGGATACCGCTGTAGCTTTCACCCGTGAGTATTCCAAGGGTATCAATTTCCACGGGGAACGTGAAGTGTACCAGATAGGAACTAAGAGCATCCAAGGATAGATAAGATAACTAGGTAGAGATATTTTAGAGTTTTCTAAGGGAGTTTTCTAATCAAAGGTCCATGATACTCTACTTACTTTCGAGCAACAGTACCTTCCCGACTCTCGATAAAGACTGGGAAAAAGGTAGTCGGGAGAGGCTGCCAAAAGCTCTACGAAAACACCAACCCGAACATGGTGGACTACAAAGGCCTTACATATCTGTCACTGCTGGGGCTACCACAACTATCTGTAGGATTGGGCACAAACTCAGGCAAAAATCTAGTCTAGACACCACGTCTACACTATCGCTTACTACTCTATAATCCCATGAAAACTAGAGTACTCAATACGAGCGGAGATCCCGTAAATAGAATAAAGTAAGAACTGAAATAAGATACATAGAAATAAATGAATAACCTAGGCGCATGATTGAGCAAACTTGAGCATGATTGGCTGAGATAGCAGGGTGGGCGCCCTGACTCCGGGCCCGTTTTGCCTGCCGTTCGTTCTAGTGTCTCCTGGAACCTTCTAGAGTAGAGAAAATTGTGCGGTTGATAAATATCTCTATGTAAACATGACATGTGGGCCTTTCCTTGGTATTTCCTGATAACCCCCCTGTAGAAACAGACATTCACCAAAACTTGTGGAATTTTGTTAGTATAAACCCTAATTCTAGGTATTGGTTTCATTTAGATCCTTATCCTTGTTTAGTTGATAGTTGAATTTGGTAGTTAAGGACCGTCAACAAACTCCCCCAAGCTTACCTTTTGCTCGTCCCTTAGCAAAGATGGACTCAATGATGGATCATGAGGTGCTACTATGCTTTCACGCCTTAAAGGTACACATGCATTCAAACAAGAATTCTCCTCTGGATTAGAGTAAACTATTCTAACTTTCAAACTTACCCATATTACCTTTAACCATGGAGCTTATAGCCATCACTTGGGTCTTGAGTAATTGAAAAGTAGAATGATCAGGCCAATCACTATGCCTAAGGCTCTTCACTTTACCTTCATCCTGGAGTTTTGCAAAGTTTTCAAAATAAAACTCAAAGTCTCTTTTGTATGACCCTCTCAAGTCTCAATATGTGGTATTTTTGGATCCTCACCAAGGCAACAATGGTGTTATGCCTTCTCTTAGAACATTATTTGGAACAGGCAAAGTAACAATGTGCCTTTTCTCTCTCACCCTATAACTAATAGTCAATATATGTAAATCATAGGTGGGGAGAAACAACGCATACATACTTGCAAAAAATATGTTGTAAAGTCAAACAATGGATCCAGAGAAACATGTCATACAATCAAATCAAGATGTGCATGTGTATAGGATATATGGTGGATGTATGAGGATGAATATATGGTGGATGTATGAGGGTGAATATATGGTGGATGTATGAGGGTGAATATAAATGTGTGATGGATATATGAGGGTGTATGGTGGAAACCAAATCTAACTCTGCTCCTTGAATACATATATACATACATCTCTCTTTTGGAACTTGGAACTTTTGAGAGAACTTGGGCTTGCTCTTTATTTATTTATTTTTCTTTTTTTTATTTTTCTTTTTTTAGAGAGGCGGGCATCTAAGTACCCATTGTTTTGATAGGACACTTGTCCATGTTTTACTCTCTTTTTTTTGACAAACCCGAGTCTCTTTCTAAAATAGCACTTTTGAGAGATAGCAACAATTGAGAGATAATAACAAGGAAATCCTTGGAGCAGTTATATATGTGGTAATGGGATATATGGATAGGTGGAGAACTAGGATATTTTTGGTTACTTAGTCCTAGGGTAGGAGTAGAGCATTTTTCTGGTGGATCTGAATGGCATATATGTGGATGCGTACTTCTAGGATAGAAGTAGCATATATGAGTGGAGTGTATGTGATCTTGATTTTAAAAGCATGACAAGTCTCTAAGGGTCAACAAAGCTTGACAAAACTCAATGCAAATACAAGCAGTAAATATGATAGTGAATGTTTTCCTAATCTACCAGGCATGTATATATGGTTGTGGTAGCACTACTAAATTTTGACCCTATTGCACTAACCAGTTTTTGATGTTATAACCCTAAAATAGATGTGATAACATGGTTTTGCATCCATTTCTCGTCTGATGCAAGCCGATGCAAGTGGTCCCGATGAAAGAGCCTTCCACATCGGTTAAGTGTTGTTGATGCGACAAGGAACTATTGCATCGTCCATCAGATTTCTCTCGCATTGAAGGACCGGAAACGATGACCAGAGGGGGGTGAATGGGAGCCTCAAATTTCTCTCGAAATATTCGGGCCACTCTTCCCAAAAACAAACCCAGCAAGCAAGCTTACTCCACCAGCAATATCACGACCCTAGAGAGGTTGGATACCTATGGTAAAGAACAAGAGGTACAACGGATCTTCCGGAAACCAAAAACTCAAACCGAGACACCGATAGTGTGGCTCTCAAACCCTTGAGAGAAGAGAAGAGAGCTCACCCAAACATACTTATGAGAAGTGGTCTCACAAGTGCTTCATCAAGTTCCCTGCGTGATTACGAAACCAACGCAACAAACGGAACTCAATTCGGAGTCCGGACGAGGGAGAAACGACCAAAAGAGCTACGAAGAAAATCCTGAAAACCTTGCTGGAAGGGCGACGGACGCTGGCGATGGACGCTGACAGAGGGCGACGAACGCTGTCCGACGGGAGCGTCCGACGCTCAAAAACACAGCCCGAAACAGCCCCATGCGACGGACGCTTGGCTAGGGGAAGGGCAGCGTCCGACGGGATGATTTTCAGTTTCCGTCGGGATCGTCCGACGCCCCCGAAAACTACACAGTGAACCCGAAAATCGTTTTCTCTCCTCCAAATCTTCCCAAAACTGCAACCAAATTTTGTAGGCATGATCCTTGTGCAGTTGGGGAGCTATCCCGAAGAAATCATCGCTCAATTTGGAGAGGATAAATGGGAACACTCGGATTTGGGAGAGAAAAGACAAAATGAAGAACGCCGCAAAGAAATCGCCCGATCTACGCAGTCGTGAGGTTTGAGGTGAATTCCTTCGGTGCAAAGATGCTCCTCACGAATCCGAACAACTTGGTTCAAGTGGATTTTGCAAAGCTACTCTCAACAAAGAGAAATCAACTCGGGAAAAAGAGAGAGCAAAAGCAAAACGCGAAGAACACAAGCAACCGGGGAGACTCGATCAAGAAACTAACCGTGCCATGGCACTCGGAGAGTCGGGCCTCCGATTCCCACCAAAAGATTCGAGTTCTTACAGAGGTTGGTGAAAGCCCAAGTTTGGTTTTGGCTAATTGATGAAACCTAGTGTACTAACCTTTGTCATTGAAGTGATATATATGAGCTAGGTTGGTACACTCCAAGCAATGGAGCTAGATGATGGTCATGGTGATGGAAGTGACCAAAAGATGATGTGCTCCAACTTGAAATAATGAAAGAGAGACAAAACCATGATGATCAAGGCAAAGGTACCACATAGGTTTTTGTTTTAGCACTCAAGACACCATAGAGGGTGTGAGTGTGTTTAGGATAGACAGTCGTACTATTAAGAGGGGTGAACTCGATGCAAAACGGTTGTCTAAGTTCCACTAGGTGAGTGAATTCCATGCATATGCATTAGGACCGAGTGACCTAACATTTAACCCTTGATAGTTGCTTGAAAAATATGCTAAAACACATGCATAAGTGATGGAACACTTGGATGTTAGCACATGGAAGCAAGGGTGAAGAAATAGAGAAGAGAGGAGTTGTCCAGAATGCAACGGACGCTGAAACAGGCGTCGAACGCTGCTGAAACAATCAACGGACGCTACTGACACAGGCGTCGAACGCTAGTGAAACATGCGACAGATGCTATGCTCCTAGAGGTCGCGAGTCTGATGGTTGAGTGGTTCTGTGCACGTTGAGCGATGGACGCTAGGAGAGTCTGTTGACAGGTCGACGTACGCGTCCGTCGGTAATATGCCTCTCTGGAACCTCTCTGTTGTGGCGATGGACGCTGAGTGAAACATCCGTCGGACGCTGTTGAAACATCGACGGATGCTGGCTGGAACATGCAACGGACGCTACTGCAACAAGCGACGGAGCGTCCGACGCAACATAAATAGAGTCCGTTGCTCGCGCAGTTTGAACATAACGGCTAGTTTTGAGATGGGCTGCCTATTTAAAGGGCTTGGCCGGTTCAAGCTCCATCTCTTGCCACTCTAACTTGTTGATACATCTTGTGAGCATACTCCCTCACCTCTCACTCATTCTCTTGCTTGATTGTGCAGCCAAAGTGAGATTGGGAGAGATCGAAAGTGCATTTGCTTAGAGTTTGAGCATCTAGTGGCACTAGAGATCATTGGGCAGCGGATTTGCTTGTTACTCTTGGTGATTGCTGTCACCTAGATGGCTTGGAGCTACGGAGGAGCTTTGGCACGAGTTGGTGTTTGTTCGTGGCCATCTCCCGGTGATTTGTGAGGGGTTCTTGCGCCTATTCCCCGCGGGAGTTCGCGAAAGGTGACTTTAGTGGATTGTTCGTGTCATTGAGCTACCACCACTTGTGGGTAGGTGATTGCAGTGCCTTTGTGTTGGGCTAGGCATTGGAAGCCTATTAGCTTGCGCACCACCAAAGTGATTCATTGCCTCTTGCCGACATTGGTAATTATCTCTATCACTTGCATTACTTTCTCATATTCTTGTGTAGTGGTAGTCTTAATTGCTAGAAGTAGCTCACTAGCTTAGAGAGTAGTGACTTAGATTGTTGATTGATAGAGATCATAAGTGTTTAGAATTGCAAATAGGTGGCTTGCATAATCTTTAGAGCTAGAGCAAAGCGCAATATCGCTTTGTTATTTACTAACAATTTGCTCTAGTGTATTTGTAGATTTTTAATTAGGCTATTCACCCTCCCTCTAGCCATCTAGGACCTTTCAGTCGGTGAAATCAACCTAGGGATCTCATGAACTAGAGAGAGGGTAG
This sequence comes from Microstegium vimineum, assembly GCA_022036555.1. NCBI lineage: Eukaryota > Viridiplantae > Streptophyta > Magnoliopsida > Poales > Poaceae > Microstegium > Microstegium vimineum. The sequence continues at coordinate 21,046,276 of CM039129.1, read as the reverse complement.
AGAGAGAGAGAGTTGGGGCAAATGATTAGGGTTCAAGAGATGGGATGAGGGATACCCCTTCAACCCCTACTTATCGGGCTTTGGCTATTACCCAAAGACCCCCCTAGATACATTGAGTGAACTACCTAGCCTAAGCATTGCAGTCCAAGCTCCGGAAAATATCTCCCGCATTTTGAATGGACGGGCCCGCTTCCTACCAGGAGTTACCGTCGCCTCGACACAACCTCCAGGATTCCGCCACGTGCCATCCCCGCTTCCTCGGAAGCTCCTCCTAGGTTTTGAGGCCCAAACCCAAGAAACCCGCCACCGGTAGCTTTGGGCTCAACTACCGAACCCCGAGTTTTGAGGCCCAAATTCGGAAACCGTCCTCGGATGGTTTTGAGGCCCAAACCACCAAACCGCTCGACTCGAGCCACCTTGTCCTCGCCCGGCCGGACTCCGAGTCCCATGAGCCTCCACTCGACCCGCTTGTCCACCGTCTTGACTCGGTCAACTCGGTCTACCTCCATGTCTTCTTGCACTTGCCGGTGCCAAGTACTAGCCACCACAGCTAGTCCGCCGGCGCCCATGGTCCCTCAGTCCGAGCCCCGCTTCCGCCCTTCACCGCTCTCAGTCCATCGGCACGGCAATCCTCTACTCGACCTTCTCCACTCCATTGACCACTGTCACTAAGCATAGCACCTGCACACCACAAGCCGATAGACAGGCACACATTTGCTTTCGCAAAGGTTTAGAATCAAGCCACTCAAACTGAATCGCTCAAGTGTTGGGCAATCACTCATCACAAAACTGAACTACATGGGTACTTACCCACCATGTGTTCGCAATCTCCCCCTTGATGAGTGCATTGTCAACACAAGTGCATTTTAGATTTGAGCCACAAGATAAAGCTCTCCAAATGACCAAAAATCTGAGAAAGCCAAAATGGGTCACTTGAGAGAAGCAAAGCGAATCCAAAACTTGGTTCCCAAAGACATGGGCAACGGCTCGACGCATCCAAGCAAAACAAAACTAGCCCACAAGAAGAGGTAGAAAACGGGCTCAACACCGCTAGCAAAACAAGATACCAATTGAAGCCTACCAAAGCTCAAGAAACCAATTGAAAACACCAAGGGAACTCCAAAGATACCAATTAAAACACTTAACATTCAAGAAGCACTCGAAACCTGTCGGAGCCAACAATGCAAGCTAGACCCTCCAGAAGAGGCAAAGGCTCAACACATCTAGCAAAAGCTCCCCCTGGGCAAAAGCACACTTAAGATACCAAATGAGCTCCTTAGGGAAAAAAACACACAAACTCCCCCTTGACCAAAGAAGCTCTAAACCAATGAAAACAATGAGATGCACTCTTTCTCCCCCTTGGAAGTCGATGGCTGAAAATGGAATGAAATGCACATCTCTCCCCCTTGTTGACACATGTAGCTCATCAAACATCAACAACTCAAGATCCAGCTACAAATGCCATGAAATGCAAAATGAGTGCAAAAGATTCATACTTAGAGCTAAGACAATGAATAGATGCTCTAAGTAATGTGATCCTGTGAGAATAGGAAAAGCTCTACGTGCCCAACAAAGACTCAAGTTGAGCTTAAGATCACTTTAGAAGCTATTTTAGAGAGCATATCATGTGAGAGCAAGGAATGGGTATTAACTCCTAGAGACATCTAGACATGGCAAACAAGATAGGATCTATCTCAAATCAATCTCATGTATAGCAAGTAGAACTATCCCTAGCAAAGTTCATACAACAAGCCAATGACCCAACAGAATAAATTTTCCAAATTTCAGAGTTTTGTAGCCAATTTCAGTTTTAGGCACATTACAAGTTGTATACGAGTGGTTGTAAGCAAGGTGATTCCACTGCTTACCAACCGGGCGAAGTCAAAGGACTTGACACACCGGTTTTGGTCATATATGACACCGCTCAAGTATCAACCCATATGGGAAGCAGTCTCGAACACACGGTGAAATGCTCACAATGTAGACCCAACTCGATCTTTCCAATTCACAAAACAGAGAGAAATTTCATTTTAGATATTAATTATGGTGCTCAAAGGTAGTGAATGAAACAATGAAGAGCCATAGTTACAAGCTATATACAAGACAACCAAGAAGGATCTTCAAAAGCCTACACATGCTATTGTCATTTCAGAGGTGACATGGGGAATTTAAATTCAGTTTTAAAGCTTTTCTAACTTAGCTCTATTGCATATCATATAGATCAAAAAGAGTCTAAGTTAGGCAACACCATAGACACATAAAGCACCTCAAACAGAGCATGGATTCATTATATTGGCTATAAGTATGAAGCTTAAAATGAACTATGTCACAAATGCAAATGAGATGCACAATGCATTGACACCAACTAAAACTAACAAGACACCAATTTAGAAGAAGGACAAAGAAAAGACAAAAAGAACAAAAAATAACTATGAAACACAAAACTTTCCTCCTCTAAAAAGGAAAGCAAACACCCAACTCGCCCCGAAGGCGAGAAAACACAGCTTGATCCAACGGCTTTGTAAGAATATCCGCAAGCTGGTTGTGGGTCTCGACATGCCGGAGGTCAATGTCGCCCCTCTCGTAATGATCTCGCAAGAAATGAAAGCGGACCTCAATGTGCTTGGTCTTTGAATGAAGCACGGGATTTTTGGCCACACTAATTGCACTCATGCTATCACACAGCAGAGGCACCTTAGTAAGCTCAAGACCGAAATCTCTCAAGGTGGCAATCATCCAAATCAACTGCGAGCAACAACTAGCTGCAGCAACGTACTCAACTTCGCACGTCGACTGTGCCACGCTAGACTGTTTGCGAGAAGACCAAGAAACCAAAGAAGACCTGAGAAACTGGCAAGTCCCAGAAGTGGACTTCCGATCAAGTCGGCAACCGGCAAAGTCGGCGTCAGAATAACCACAAAGCACAAGAGAGGAAGCGGTGGAAAACCAAAGACCAAATTTGGGAGTGAAGCGCAAGTACCTCATGATGCGTTTCACCGCCTGCTTGTGCGAAGTCCATGGGGACGTCTGAAAGCAAGCACACAAGCAGACGACGAACTGAATGTCTGGTCGGGTCGCTGTCAGGTACAGGAGTGACCCGATCATGCTGCGGTACTCCGTCTGGTCCACCACCTCTCCTTCCTTGTACGCATCCAAGGCAGTCGTAGTCGACATGGGCGTAGAAAGAGGCTTTTCCTCACCCATGTCAAACTTCTTCAAGATATCCTTCGTGTACTTGCCTTGGTGCACAAATGTCCCTTCTCGGGTTTGCTTGATTTGCAACCCGAGAAAGAAAGTCAACTCTCCCATCATGCTCATCTCAAATTCCCTGCTTATAAGATCTGCAAACTTGGCAACAAGAGCATGAGAAGAACCACCAAAGACGATATCATCCACGTATATTTGGACAAGGAGAGTGTCTTTCTCTTGCTTGAGGAGAAACAACGTCTTATCTACCGATCCTATTTTAAAGCCCTTAGCAAGCAAAAAAGTTTTTAGCGTATCATACCATGCTCTAGGTGCTTGTTTCAAACCATACAAAGCTTTGTGAAGTTTAAAAACATGATTTGGAAACTTGGGATTTTCAAAACTGGGAGGTTGTCTAACATACACTTCCTCCTCTATGTAGCCGTTTAAGAAAGCACTTTTAACGTCCATTTGAAAAAGTTTAAAACCCTTAGAAGCCACAAAAGCTAGAAGGATTCTAATGGCTTCTAAACAAGCTACGGGAGCAAAGGTTTCCTCATAGTCTATTCCCTCTTTTTGACAAAAGCCTTGAGCTACCAACCTAGCCTTGTTGCGCACTACCACCCCATCCTCACTTTGTTTATTTTTGAAAACCCATTTGATACCTATGGGGTGGCAACTAGGTGGTGGAGGAACTAAGACCCAAACACGGTTTCGCTCAAAGTTTCTAACTCCTCATGCATGGCATTAACCCAATCCGGATCCATCAAAGCGTGTCCAATATCCCGAGGCTCAAAAGAAGCGGCAAAAGCCAAATGAGCAAAGTGAGATAGGACACGCGTGACTCGACGGTCAATTTCACCGATGATGTTCTCCGGCGGGTGCTGCCGCTGGATGTGCCGGGGAGCTTGCCTGGACGAAGTGGCATCCCCCTCAATAGCAGCTGGAGCTCCCTCAGGTGCAACGGGCACGGACTGAGGAAGCTGCTCGAACAGCCCCCATGTAGAGGAAGTAGTCGGGTCGGGGCCGTGAGCCGAAGTGGATGTCGCAGGGTCGACGGGGGCAGCCAGTGGAGTTGGCTCGGGATCATCCCAGTCGGTGTCATTCTGCTCCTCCTCCACAAATATGCTAGTGTTCACCTCATCATCACCTGCAAGCTCAAAAGGAGTGGAAACATAGGGCATAGTCTCATCGAAGGTAATCTCACAAGTCTCCATCACTCGATTAGTCTCAAGGTTAAGTGCACGATAAGCACGAGAGTGAGTAGAATAACCAAGAAAGATACCGTCAGAACACCGTGATTAAAATTTATCCAACTTACCGCCCTTTTTGAGAATGAAGCACCTGCACCCAAACACCCGTAGGTGACTTACCTTGGGTGGTCTCCCAAATCGCAACTCATAAGAAGTCTTCTTCTTGAAAGCTCAGAGAAAAATGCGATTGGAAACATAGCAAGCAGAACAGAGTGCCTCGGCCCAATACTGCCTAGGAGTCCTATGCTCATCGAGCATCGTCCTAGAAGCAAGATCCGCCATCGCCACGGCAGGTCACTTTCGACGCCGATCCTGGTAAAATACAAGAGATGGTTAATTCTGCATTCAATAATGTATTAATTAGCCAGTCCAATGTGTTGTTCGATGATGTATACGACGCCATTAAGCAAGCTCGCAAGGAAGGACAGGCACCATATTATGTTGGTCCAGAGTATCGTCAACTCGGATCAGCATCTGTTGCGACTCCATCGGTGGTTCCAAGGGTGTCCACACAAATTATGAGCCGATCTGCCGATGAGATCGTGCCACCAAGATTGAACCCGGCAAGTATTACTCAGGTAAATACAAATCCGGTGGCCTCAACAATGTCTGGACCCGTGACTCAGAATCAGCCAACTTCTGCCAACTGGTGGGGATACGGCATGTCTCCAAGTCCATCTGCTGATTCCAGATTGGTCCAAGGTAACCATGCAGGGTGGACGATTCCCATGGCATCGGCAACACCTGTACAGCCGATCGTTCCAGTGATGCATTATGCTACGTCCTCTCCAACGATGCAGCTGCCGACAAGAAATTTTCAGATGATACCCGGAGTGCATTATGCACAACCATCGGTAAGTCATTTGCCGATACAACAAAACCCAGCAGCTGCAAGTCAACCTATGGCGGCAATGGTTCCTCAAACTGGAGTACCTACCAACCAAGGTAGTTATTCTGTTAATTACCTGATGCCACAAGAACGACAGGCATCAGCTGGTTGTCAGTCATCGGCAAATTCTTGGCTGATGCAACAAGGAATGTCGATTGTCAATCAGCCTGTATCGGCAATGGCTGCTCAACCTATGGTACCCCGCAAATCAAGGCTATCATCCAAGGGTACAAGGGCTACAAGAGTCAGCTGGTTATCAGCCATTGGTAAGTCATATGCCGATGACACCTAATGTAAGTCGGATCGATCAATTACCGATTCAGCAGCAAGTTGTGCAGCCTGGGCACCAAGTAGCAAGAGCTCCGCAGTGTCATCCGACGAGTTTTCAGAATGAAATATCGGTATATCAGCCGATAAGTACTACTTCGCCACAAGTGAGCGTACACGATGAAACATCAGCACAACAACTGATGAATATAATGCCACAACACAAGCCAGTGAGTGTACAAAATTGCACATCGGCAACTCAGCCGATGCATAATGTTCAGATGACTGGTACTGCACACGAGCCAATTACTTCAAGCACTTCAACATCAGGACCCGAAGGAGTGCATCAACCTACTCAACCAGTGGGTGTCCAAAGTTGCCCATCGGCCAATCAGCCGATGCTTAATATTCAGCAAACTGATGTAGTAAATGTGCCAATTGCCCCGACCTATTTACCGCAAGGATATGAAGAGGTGCATCGATCTGCTCAACCGGTCAATGTTCAGCCAGTGTATGTGCAGGATCAAGATGCATACTTAGCCGATAAGATTGCCGTAGTGGCGAAAGAACAATTCGGTATCAAGCCTAAAGTTAATGCATATTCTTATCGGGCTCCATACCCTCCAGCTTATGATTTAGTCCCTTTCCCAAATCGGTACAAAGTGCCAGATTTCGCCAAGTTTTCTGGTCGAGATGATATGACCACAGTGGAGCACATTAACCGATTCATTACCCAATGTGGGGAAGCAGCCAACAGGGATGAACTGAGGTAAGATTGTTCTCGTTATCATTATCCGGATTGGCGTTTACATGGTTTGTTTCACTGTCTCCAAATTCTGTGATCACTTGGGCCGATCTGGAGGGGCAATTTCATAAATACTTCTTCATAGGCACAAATGAAAAGAAGCTTACCGATTTGGTTAATCTGAAGCAGCGCAGTGATGAATCGGTAGAAAGCTTCATCCAAAGGCTTCGGGATGTGAAGAACAAGTGTTATAGCTTGGTACTTGATGATCGGCAATTGGCTGATTTGGCTCTCCAAGGATTACTGCCGCACCTCAGGACAAATATGCATCTCAAGAGTTTGAAAGCTTGAGCCATCTTGTACAAAGGGTTGCCGATCAAGACACCGAAGTGTTTGAGCCCGAAGAAAATTGGGATGAAGAGGTGTCTTCAACTAAGACAGATTCGGATGAAGAAGCAACTATCGGCTTAGTTGAATCGGTGGAGAACGAGAAGCTGATATCTTGTCTGTTCGATCAGACAGAAGCTAAGAGATGTACTTTCGACATCACCAAGGCCGATAGGATGTTTGACCTATTGCTCCAGGAAGGGAAGATTAAGCTGGCACCTAACCAGGTAATTCCATCGGCCAAAGAGCTCAAGAGAATCAAGTATTGCAAGTGGCACAATGCGACTTCGCACAATACCAATGACTGCAAAGTCTTTAGGCAGCAGTTGCAGTCAGGAATTGAATCTGGGTGGATTAAGTTTGAAAATTCCAAAGCCCAGAAGCCGATGAAGATCAATCAGCACCCGTTTCCCAATAATATGGTGGAAACTAGTGGAAAAATTAAAGTGCTGACATCGGAAGCTGCTAGGAAGAATGCATCGGTGAGTCTTGACCATCAAATAGCTGAATGTGATGTGAAAAAGTTTACCGATGACAGAAAGGGCAGGAGGGTTGCCGATGAAAGCAATAGCAAGAAACCTCATCGGCACGCACCATATGGCATTGTAATCACGCATAGGCGACCAAGGCAAGAGTATCGGCAGTCACGAGAGGAACAATATCGGTTGCAAGGGAATGAAAGGCGCTAAGAGTGGCATCAGCATCAAGACCATTGGAGGTGCCCCTTCTTTATTCACTGTTGGGAAGAAGGCATCAAACTACCCGCTGCCGATAATTGCCCTGAATGCAATGGGTACTACCTTGCCGATCGATCAGAGAAAAAGCCTCGTTTTAACAATCGGACATCAGGCTGTCGCACGCCGGTCAAAGAATCAGTGCATGATCGGCTGGGGGGCAAGCTCAGTGCACATGACAGGCTTGGCAGGCGTATTTGTCAGGAAGAGCTTGAGGAGACGGTAGGTGCCAAGGTACCTGAAGAGAAAATTTTCTCCAAGGATGCAGATACAGGCAGTGAGAAGCAGTATCAGCCTGTCTGGAAAACTAAGCTCCCTCGATGGTGCCCTAAGGGTCTGACGAAGACTCAGAAGAGGAGGATTTAGCGTGAACTCCGAGAAGATTTGTATCACGATGATAATCCTTCAAGAGGGAAATCTTCAAGCAGGCGATGAAGGCCAAAGCGCAAAGGTGGGAATCCATCGGTAAATATCAATGAGTTGCCGATGGCATAACTAGAGTCGATGGCCTTGGGCGTTTTGATCTGGGAGCGGTACTTGGTGAGCCCTGGTGTCTCAACCGTTACACTTGGGGGGCATTGGTAAACTTAGCGTGAAGAGTTTGTGCACTGGCAGCAGTTGCCAATGAATTTATCGGCAAACAACTCGGAAGAGGGGATAACAGCAGAAAGAATTTCGGCGCATAAGACATCTTATACTCCGAAACTGGGGGGCATGTGTTGACACCGTTTTTTGGTGCGTGTCAATATAATCTAAGGATGGTGCCGATCGCAAGAGGTTGGTTGCTGTTCCTTATCGACATCGGCATATTATCGGTCAGATTGCCGATAGGGGCAAGAATGTTGCTGATGAAGACAGACTTGTTGCCGATGGAGGCGGAAAGGCTTGATGAAGGCAAAGGTCAGCTTGCCGATGAGAAGCCAGTGCCGATGGAAGCTGGAGGTTTCGGATGTTGCCGATGCCGATTGCCGATAAGGTTGATTGGTGAAGTCAAGTCGCTTGGGCTGTAAAGTTGTTGTTGCCGATGAGGAGGTGTGCCGATTGCCGATGAGGAGATGTTGTCGATTGCCGATCGGGGAGTATTGCCGATGCCGATGCCGATGAGTACAGGTTGACTTAGCGCTTGATGTTAGCAGAAGATTACCGGTGGCCAATGAAGGAAGTCGCGGATTGGAGGATCTGCCGATGGAAAGTTTCCATCGAATGAGAGACATAAGGAGACTGGTGATTTTATACCAGTGTTATTATAGTAGTTTGAGTCCGACTCTTGCATGAGTCATTTTATTCCCTTAATAATAGTAGAATCTGTTTAGGAAAAGATTGTTTCTGTTTGGGTCCGACTCCTGCGCGAGTCAATTATTTCCTTAAAGTTAGGAATGTTTGTTTAGGAAAGGTACGAGTCGTATCTATCTACAACTCCCTCTGCCGAAGTATAAATAGGTATCCAGGGTGTACGTGAAAGATATATCCAAGCATATCAAAAAAAATCAATTACTTTTATCTTATTTACCTTTCCAGCAATTTACCTTTATCACATTAGGTATTAGTCTATCTACGAGTTCTTCAAGCTTCGACGGGCTGCATCACCCTGATCTCCATCAAATTCTTGCAAGTTCCGCGTGGGAGTACCTCTGAGCTTTGGCATTCCGGGCGCATCGTTGTTTGCCTCGTTCAGCTTTGCTCTAGTTACTCTGATCAAGCCTCAATCCCAGCATCCGGGCGCATCGCTGTTGTTTGGATTGGATCTTGTTCTAGTTATCCTTGATCAATCTGAGCCTTGACGTCCGGGCGCATCGCTGTCGTCTCGTTCAGTTTTGTTCTATTTATCGTCCTTGTCGATTAACTGGTCAAATCGACTAGCACGCCTTCGGACAACCGAGCTTTGGGTAATAGCCCGAGGTGTTCGCAGATCCTGACGCTTTTTGTGTCAACAGGGGAGAAAAGGCAAAACGAAGAACGCCGCAAAGAAATCGCCCGATCTACGCACTCGTGAGGTTTGAGGTGAATTCCTTCGGTGCAAAGATTCTCCTCACGAATCCGAACAACTTGGTTCAAGTGGATTTTGCAAAGTTACTCTCAACAAAGAGAAATCAACTCGGGAAAAAGAGAGAGCAAAAGAAAAACACGAAGAACACAAGCAACCGGGGAGACTCGATAAAGAAACTAACCGTGCCATGGCACTTGGAGAGTCGGGCCTCCGATTCCCACCAAAAGATTCGAGTTCTTACAGAGGTCGGTGAAATTAACCTAGGGATCTCATAAACTAGAGAGACGGTAGAGAGACCGAGAGAGTTGGGGCAAATGATTAGGGTTCAAGAGATGGGATGAGGGATACCCCTTCACCCCCTACTTATCGGGCTTTGGCTATTTCCCAAAGACCCCCCTAGATACATTGAGTAAACTACCTAGCCTAAGCATTGCAGTCCAAGCTCCGGAAAATATCTCCTGCATTTTGAATGGACGGCCCCGCTTCCTGCCGGGAGTTATCGTCGCCTCAACGCAACCTCCAGGATTCCGCCACGTGTCATCCCTGCTTCCTCAGAAGCTCCGCCTAGGTTTTGAGGCCCAAACCCAGAAAACCCGTCACCGGTAGCTTTGGGCTCAACTACCGAACCCCGAGTTTTGAGGCCCAAACTCGGAAATCTTCCTCGGGTTGTTTTGAGGCACAAACCACCAAACCGCTCGACTCGAGCCACCTTGTCCTCGCCCGGTCGGACTCTGAGTCCCATGAGCCTCCGCTCGACCCGCTCGTCGACCATCTTGACTCGGTCAACTCGGTCTACCTCCATGTCTTCTCGCACTTGTCAGTGCCAAGTACTAGCCACCATAGCTAGTCCGTCGGCGCTCATGGTCTCTCAGTCCGAGCCCCTCTTCCGCCCTTCACCGCTCTCAGTCCATCAGCACGGCAAGCCTCTACTCGACCTTCTCCACGCTATTGACCACTGTCACTAGGCATAGCACCTGCACATCACAAGCCGATAGATAGGCACACATTTGCTTTCACAAAGGGTTAGAATCAAGCTACTCAAACTGAACCGCTCAAGTGTTGGGCAATCACTCATCACAAAACTGAACTACATGGGTACTTACCCACCATGTGTTCGCACGCATCAAAATTGAGAGATGCAATTGCTTATTGCATCGAAATCATGTGGATGCAAAACATCTATTGCAACTACTGTTGGGTGCAATAGACTATATTGCACCGACTAATGTTGGGTGCAATAGACTATATTGCATCACCTTTTAATTTGATGCAACGAGTCCTATTGCATCACCATTTTAGCTCGATGTAAGAGAAACTATTGCATCAACATTATGTTTGAAGCAAAAAAAAAAGTGTTGCATCAGCATTTAGTTGGATGCACAAGTAACTATTACATCGTCATGAGGTTGGATGCACAAGCAAATATTGCATCAAATTCATTGCATACAAATTCATAATAATGCAGAATACAATGGCACAAAAAGGGTATCATATTAATAATTAACTTGGATCATCACCATTCAATAGTTTGTACAATATAAGGAAGTCAAAGGCCTTCCTATTTGAAAAAAAGACAATCATAAACTAAAATACATGTCTCTTAGCATAGATGAACATGACATCTTTCTCAATGCACAATATTTGATTCATTTTAGCTTGCCAACACTCCCTCAAGGTTGATCATCCTGAAAAAGTCAAAATTACATACATTAGTAATATATAGTTGATCACACAGTAGGAATCAAACATAGACAATACATGATAGATAATTGAAAACAATATTTTAGTGTTTAACAAATAAAATGGATATTGATTCATGTATGAGTTTTGCAACTCATAGCACATGTAAAATAAAGGCAGAATTATGTTTAGAAAATATTTGTTCATGACTGCTCTTATTAATACAAGTGAAATTGTGAAAAGGATCTCGCGTTAGATTGTCACTTACTCTACATTCAGTATAAGCACAAGGTAAAAATGCATTTCCTAGCTATTTTTTTGGCAACACAGAAAAGAAAGATTTCAAGGCATCGTCACTGATTATACCTTGACGACCTAGATGTTGTGTATGGACCTTCAGTCCCAACTCCAGTTCAGTGAGTCTCCACTCAAACAAAAGAGCAGCAGCAACATTTTCAACACTTACACGTTCTAGTTGTCGTACTGGAAGATATCCAGCATCATCTCCTCTTGTGAGTTAATGTTCTGGTGGCAGTATACCTGCGGACAGAAGACATAATATATAATACACGAAATTGCAGTACAATGGTGGTATTGCTGCTGCCTATGTGTACGTGCATACCTTGATCCAAGAGCAGAGAAAGGCACTTGTTGTAGCATATGGACGGTCATCAATAGGCAATCAACAATGCCAAATTCCTCATTGATAACCAGTAGAGCATGAATGTATATTAGTATGTTATAAGTAACGAGCAGTGGTACCACAGTGGCAGCACTGGAAGATACTCAGCATCCAAAGGGCATGGAATACTAAGATACAAAGGACATTTTGCAGTTACAATATGTCAAATTATTCTTTTGCATCCAAAGGTCTTTTATCATTTTGCAGTTACAATATGTCAAATTATTCTTTTGCATAATTTAAACTTACTAGCCAATCAATAAAGGACCAGACACATTCAAAAATCAATATGTATTCAGTTTTTTTATAGAAACTATGGCAAAGCTTATGCAAGCTGTCTGAACTTTATTGAAATAAAAATTACCATTACACAGACCAACACTGTGTGCAGCACTGATACATATTGCTGGAATGTTGAATATTTATGCACTAAAAATGAACATGTTTGACACCAGATACATGGTCAACACCTCCCTGACACCGGCTTGATTCAACCCCAAGACATAACCAGTAACACATAAACTTGTTCAGTTCAGTGAATGAGTAAAATTAGGCAGCCAAGCTTCGGGCTTTGTTATGGATTCACACTGAAACTCTAAGCAGTGCATGATATATTTTCCTTGCTCTGGTGTGGATTGGCATTGAGATTCAGGCAATCGAGCAGACCTCTGTGTAGAAACCTTACAACCCTACACATGTGTTAGATATAATAACAAGGACCACTAACAACATATAGTCTTCACTACATCACGATTTAGAGAATGGCTAATCCTTTTGTCATTGCCAGTGCATCAAAGTTATAATGGCAGACCCAAGGATCAGTACAAAGAGGCATGCTACCTGAATAATCCAAAAGTTGAAAGAGGCATGCACTCCCCAAAATAAGTGTTGGTGCATACAAAATTATTTGATGAAGAGGAAGCCAAACAAAGGACATAAAGATTACTCCTTTACGGATTGCTACTTTTAGGACAAGGAATGACATGATCAAAAAATATTAACCAGTTAACCTCAAGCAAGCAAGTTTCAGACCATGGAGTCAAATCGAACAGTGTGATGTCATCTAATAACCTATATAGACGACTAATGAAGCAAGCATATATATCAGCGTAGCTAGATCCACGCACACATAAGCACAATATAGACCATTCGGATGGGAGGAGGAAGAGGAGGATGGCATGCAGGGTTGAATGGATGGGATGGCCAGCACCGCCGAGCCCGAGCGTGCGTGCGTGCGTGTGTATACCTTCCAGTCAACAGCGTGAAAGAAGCCGACGAAGGAGTCGACGGCGGTGTGAAGCCGGTGCGAAGCTCGGAGGAGACGCGACCGAAGAGGTCGGCAACCACGTCGGCATGCTCGTTCAGGGCCGAGCGCACCTCCTCCACCGCGCGGTCGAGCACCGGCGGGCGCTGCGGGCGAGGTCCCGACCGGCGTGGCAGGCGAGCACGCGGCGGGCGGTGCGAGCGAGGTCGCGACCAGCGTGGCCGCACGCCACCGGGCGAGGACGCGAACGGCGCGCCGCCGGGCGAGGACGCGAACGGCCGCCGCACCAACGCCAGGGCAGCGGAAGGGACCGGAGCTGCCCAGAACCCGCTCCACACAGCCGCCCGGACTCCAGCCGGATGCTGGCACAGTCGTGAATGTGCGGGCCGTAGGTTGAGCGGTGGCACCGGTGTGGCTGGTCGGCAGTAGGAGGCGGCAGCGTTGATTGGGTAGCCTTGTGGACATTGCGGATCTGGGAGTGGTGGTTGACGAAGAGTATAGAGGGGAAATTTTAATTGGGTGCGCGCGGCAGACACGGCGGGGCGGATGGAAAATTTTGTAACCCTAAAGCCAAAATAAAACTGAACCTGATTAGATGTACTGGGCCAAAATAAAACTGAACCTGATTAGATGTACTGGGTGAAAAAACTAATTGGCGACGACTGAAAATTTGTAAAAAAAATTAAATCCAAGATCACGTGTGACAATTTAAATAGGATAAAGAATATTGGTCTCGTCGATTGTGACAAATTGTTTTTAAAAAATAAATCCAAGATCACGTGTGACAATTATTGATCTCTACGAGATCGAGAATATTGGTTTTCATTATTTTTTTTAATCTAAGGTAGTTTGGACAGTTCAAAAAAAATCTAAACTATGATACATGGACTTGAGCTTAGCATGTTAAAGTTTGAGATTTGTTAAACTCATTCGGATCTATATTAGTTGTTTTGGTCAACTTTTCATTTCAAATTTAGATTTTTAAATTTTGACAGCTTCAACCAAGTTTTCGAAACCTTAGATTGTCTCAACTAGAAAAGTTATGAATACCAAGTTTGATCAACTCATCAAGATCTATATTTGTTATATAGGTCATTTTTGCATTTGAGAAAGTGTTAGGAAATTTTAGTTCTAATAGGAATAAGATCAAAACAAGATGATAGGTATTGATTCTAGAAAAATACAGGAAAAAACCATCGCTTTTCGAGTTAGTATGAGAGAGAAAAACTAGTTACAAGTTTCAACTACAGATTAAAAAAACAAAATCACACTTGTTCGTCGTGAACAAGTATGATTTGTTTTTTTAATTTGTAGTTGAAAATTGTAACTAGTTTTTTCTCTCTAATACTAACTTCAAATGTGATAGGGTTTTTTCCTGTATTTTTCTAAAATCAATACCTATCATTTGATTTGGTTCATCTATTAATGTGACTAATTTTAAAATAATTTAAATTTTGATTTCAAAAAATGGTAACTTGAAATTAGTTTTTGAAACTCTAAATGGCTTCAAATAGAAAAGTCATGAGTACCAAGTTTGTTAAACTCATCAAGATCTACATTTTTTGTTTTGGTCAACTTTTCATTTGACAAAGTTTGGACAATTCAAATTTTGAATTTTTAAATTTTGAAACTTCAAACCAGTTTTAGAAACCATATATGGTCTCAACTAGAAGGGTCATGAATACCAAGTTTTCTCAACTCATCATTATCTACATTTGTTATATTGGTCATTTTTGTATTTGAGAAAGTGTTAGAATAGTTTAGTAGTAAATTGACAAGTCTCTCGTAGAGTTTCATAAACTCTTGGTGAGATTCATAATTTTATGACTAATGTTTATTAACACTTTCTCAAATAGAAAAATGATCTATATAACAAATGTAGATCTTGATAGGTTATAACACATTTGTATTCAAAAGTTTTTCAGATTAGATCATTTAGTGTCTCATTTGACAAAGTTTGACCAAGTCAAATTTTGAATTTTAAAAAAATGATACCTTGACACCAGTATTTGAAGGCTTCAAATAGAAAAGTCATGAATACCAAGTTTGTTAAACTCATCAAGATCTACATTTTTCGTTTGGGTCAACTTTTCATTTGATAAAGTTTGGACAATTCAAATTTTAAATTTTAAATTTTGAAACTCCAAACCAGTTTTAGAAACCCTATATGGTCTCAACTAGAAAAATCATGAATACCAAATTTTGTCATCTCATCAAGATCTACATTTGTTATATTGGTCATTTTTTCATTTAAGAAAGTTTTAGGGCAAGTCTCTCATATAGTTTTATAACTCTGAGATTCATGATTTTGTGACTAATGTTTACTAACATTTTCTCAAATACTTCTGTTATGAATAAGTAAATAGTGTAGTTGTAAAGCAGTTTGAGGTGTTGAGTTCGAACCCTTGATATTGCATATTTATTCTTTTTTTGAAATTTGTTATTTATTTTAATTTAACCATATTTGACGAGACTTAGACCCACAGATGTCTTAAAGAATTACACCATGCTGCTGCATATTTTTTTTGAAATTTGTGATTTATTTTAATTTAACCTTGTTTGATCAGACTTAGGCCCATAAATTTCTTAAAACAATAGATCATGCATTAACTTATAAGTAGCCTAGTGGTTTGTCCATGATCTAGATAGTCATAGGGGCATAGGTTTGACTCCTCTTCCCTTTACATTTATTTTTTTAAATAATTAACAATTCACTGACATGTCATTTTTTTATAATTAGCAATTCACTTAGTAGTTGTTTTTTAGAACCCTTGCTACGACATATTTATTACTTTTTCGAAATTCATTATTTATTTTAATTTAACCCTATTTGAACACGGTTATACCCACAAATATCTTAAAAAATTAGACCATGCATTAACATATAAGTAGCATAGTGGTCTGTCCATGATCTGGACTGTCCTAAGGGCATAGGTTTTACTCATCTCCCCTTCACATTTATTTTTTTAAAATAATTAAAAACTCACTGACATGTCATTTTTCTTATAATTAACAATTCACTTATTAGTTGTTTTTTTCAGAACCTTTGTTGCTGCATATTTATTATTTTTTTTAAAATTCATTATTTATTTTAATTTAACCCTGTTTGATCAGACTTAGACCCACAAATATCTTAAAAGGATTAGACCATGCATTAACTTATAAGTAACCTAGTGGTTTGTCCATGACCTAGACAGTCCTAAGGGTATAGGTTCGACTTCTCTTCCCTTCACACGTTATTTTTTTTAAAAAAATAATTAACAATTCACTTATTGGACGCATCTATGTTGGCGACACCTAATATTTTTCCTTTTTCCAGCTTATTAATCTTATTTGTTTTTTCTATTCTAAGCAAAGCTTGATTTAGGGGCCATGGGACTTGTGTCTTTGTCTTAGACCAAAGGCACATGTGACCCAATAGATGTAATCACATATGAAAAAAATAGACCGGTGCAATACCAAACACATATGTGGCAATAATATACATTTTTGCCTCGCCTATAACACTTTAGTTGCAATTAACAACTACATATTGCAATGGGCGCGGGAACTTCTTACAACGTACCAAAAGTGTGGCAATTCTAGCTTTATATTGCATCAGTTTTATTATTCAGTTGCAATAACCAACACCCTAATTGCAATGCGCGCGAGAACTTCTTACAACGTACCAAATGTGTGGCAATTCTAGCTTCATATTGCATCAGTTGTATTATTCAGTTGCAATAACCAACACCTTAATTACAATGGGCGTGAGCAACCTTGCAACCCACCAAGACTGTGGCAACAAAATGAATGAATAGCAACTATATACTTTATGTTGTAAGAGCACCAGATAGTTGCAACGCTAATCAACATTAATGCCACGAAATATCATCATGGCAAACATGCAAACCTATGGCTACGGTGTATAAAAAAGGGTTGCTATAGGGATAACATATTGCCACGGTTTGGACAAATGTTGCAGAACGTCCCTCTTTTACCACAGATTTTCAGGCGTTGCACGGAGGGTACTGTGGCAATTTGGTGCGAGTCTTGTAGTGTTAAAAGCAATGTACAGTCCAACACTATCATTTTAGAGATATATATGTATCACATTGGAGAGATACTAAACAAAAGGACAAGGAGATGATGAAGTTTTTTGACTTATTACATGTTTTTTCCACGTTAGTCAATTTTCTTTCAAACTACTAAAAATAACTTAAACAAGGTCCCACCTGCTACTCAGTCGCAAGGTCACCTTGCATCTAGCACAAATCCCTTGCAATAGTAATTCCTAGTTGCATCCATATTCTAAACTGGTGTAATACCGCCTACATATTCCATCGAACATTCAACACTAACACAACCAAATTTCTCTGATGCAATAATTCCTATATATTGCATCCTTGTTCCAAATGATGCGTTAGATCAAACGTATTGCATCGACGTGAATTACTATGGCATCCAACTAATGATCGATGCAATTACGACGACCTATTGCATCAGATTCTGATCATTGATGCAATAACAGCCACATATTACATCAGATTTGTGTTTGATGCAAAATGACATGATGCAATAGGGTCAAAATTTAGTAGTGTAGGAATTCAAGCTCTCGTCATACAGAGACTCATCATGTAATATTTTTAATTTTCAAAAGACATATTCTCCAGAACTCCAGTATTGCTAGGAACAAGATAAACAGTAGCTCAACTTTCTCATTTCATACCTATCAACTACCTAGACTTAGCTCAAGCATTCGCAACCCACAAGTTTGAGGTTCAGAGCAAATATTATGTAAAAACAATTGTATTTAAAATTTGGGAGAATTCAAGGCTGAAAACTAGGTACTTGAAAGGAATTACGGCAGAGCAACTATTCATCATTTCCATAGAGTTATCTTCGGAGTTCTTCTTTTTATTATTAGCAACTTCTAAAATCAAACAAACTAAACACACCTATTATCATTTTATTAATTGAGAAAACTCACTTAAGGATAAAGTAGATAATGAAAAGTATCTAAGTTATAACTCTTGTGATTAAGTGTGAACCTTCATGTGCTCACATTTTTTTGAATTTATTTATGTAACTAATATCTAAGTAAACCTAAGTGAATAAGGATACTTACCTGGGTACAAGGGGGTGCTCTCCCCCAAGCTGGATGTTGACATAGTCATTCATTTAGACAGTGTAGACTTACTTTACTTCTCTGAGCCTTCAAAGATGATAGTTGATGTAGTTGTACTTCTCAAAGTAGAAGAAGTTATCTAATCTTGTGTTAGTCTTTCCAAATCCTGCTAAACTCAAAATAGACAACAAAGCTCGTGGAACGGATTAAGCGTTAGCGGTAAACTATTTATTCCTTGATTCTCTAGAGCTTTGCAGAATTTGAATATTCAAATATTGAAGGACCGAGAACGGCGACCAGAGGGGGGGGTGAATGGGAGCCAAATAAAAATTCCTTTTGGAAATTTCTATTGCTTGACCCTTGTCCCAAAATCACGCCCAAAACTTGAGCTCGATGAAATGACGCGCACACGACCTAACAAGTAGGTGGACACCTTAGGAAGACCCCTAGAGGTGCATCGGAGCGGTCGGAGAAGGTCGGTGAAAGATCGAAACCACGAACTCAAAACGCGACCCGAAAGAGGTGCTCTCAACCTCTAGATAGAAGAGGCAAGAGCACACCCAAAAACCACTTGTGAGAATTGGTCTCAAAAGTGCGTCATCATGTTCCCTACGTGAATATGAATCCAACGCAACAAACGGAACTTGATTCGGAGTCCGGATGAGTGAGATACAATCAAAACAGTTGTGCAGCTTTTGCGGACTGTCCGGAGTGAACCGCGGACTATCCGCCCTTGCTGAAAAATGACATGCGGACAGTTCGCAAATTGGCCCCAGACAGTCCGCCGTTAAGTGGAAAAGCACCCAACAGAATGTTCAGAATCAGTGTAGTTCGGCGGATTTGCACTGCGGACAGTCCGCGAAGAACCCCGGACAGTCCACCGGCAAAACTCAGAAAATCACCCCGAGAAGCTGAGTTTCTGCCCCGACTCCCGGACTATCCGGGAATAAACCCCGGACTGTCTGCGGTTGGCTGGACAGACGCGATTTGGGTGCGATTTTGAATTGCCTCTCCCCAAATCTTCCCAAATCACTTCCAAATCTTCACCAATAGCCACCAAACTTTGTGGGCATGATGCCAAAGCTATGGAGAAGCTATCCCTAGAGAATCATCGCTCAATTTGGATCGAATCAATGGGGAGAAAAGAAATTCAGGAAAAGTGCTCAAGAACAAGAACACGAAATAGATTTTGCCTGATCTATGTGTTCAAGATGTTTGGGATGAAACCCTTCAATGCAAATCTTCTACTCGTGATCCCGCACAACTTGGTTCAAACGGAATCGCAAAACTCCCTCTCAGTCAAGAGAAATCATCGCATGAACAAAGAGGATTAAGAGGAGCAAAAACACGATTAGCGAAGAACACAAGTAAAAGAGACACAATCACGAAATCGAAGCCACCATGGCTTACGGAGATTACGACCTCCGATTCATCGCAACAATCACAAGTTCTTACACCGGTGACACGGTGGATCTCAAGCAAGAAGAAAACTAGGGAGAGGAAAACCTAGGAATAGGTGGGAGAAAGAGTAATGCAAGACATAAGGATGAGGATACCCCTTCATCCTCTATTTAACAGGGCTTTGACTATTTCCCAAAGACCCCCCTAGATACATGAGTGAACTACCTAGCCTAAGCATTGCAGTCCAAGCTCCGGAAAATATCTTCCTCAATTTGAATGGACGGCCCCGCTTCTTGCGAGGAGTTGCCGTCGCCTCGACGCAACCTCCAGGATTCCGCCACGTGCCATCCCCGCTTCCTCAGAAGCTGCGTCTAGGTTTTGAGGCCCAAACCCAGGAAACCCGCCACCGGTAGCTTTGGGCTCAACTACCGAACCCCGAGTTTTGAGGCCCAAACTCGGAAACCGTCCTCGGATGGTTTTGAGGCCCAAACCACCAAACCGCTTGACTCGAGCCACCTTGTCTTCGCCCGGTCGGACTCCGAGTCCCCTGAGCCATTGCTTGACTCGCGCGTCCACCGTCTTGACTTGGTCGACTCGGTCTACTTCCATGTCTTCTCGCACTCGCCGGTGCCAAGTACTAGCCACCACAGCTAGTCCGCCGGTACCCATGGTCCCTCAGCCCGAGCCCCGCTTCCGCCCTTCACCTTTCTCAGTCCATCGGCACGGCAAGCCTCTACTCAACCTTCTCCACTTTCATTGACCACTGTCACTAGGCATAGCACCTGCACACCACAAGCCGATATACAGGCACACATTTGCTTTCGCAAAGGTTAGAAGTAAGCCACTCAAACTGAACCGCTCAAGTGTTGGACAATCACTCATCACAAAACTGAACTACAGGGGTACTTATCCACCATGTGTTTGCAATCTCCCCCTTGATGAGTGCATTGTCAACACAAGTGCATTTCAGATTTGAGCCACAAGGTAAAGCTCTCCAAATGACCAAAAAGCTAAGAAAGCCAAAAACGGGATCACTTGAGAGAAGCAAAGCGAGTTCAAAACTTGGTTCCCAAAGACATGGGCAATGGCTCGACGCAACCAAGCAAAACAAAGATAGCCCTCAAGATGAGGTAGAAACGGCTCAACACCGCTAGCAAGCCAAGATACCAATCACAGCTCTCAACTCTCAGAAAACCATGTGAACCACCAAGAGAAGCTCAAAGATACCAAATAAACCAAAAACGGCTCAAAGAGGCCAATCGCAACCTGTCGGAGCCAACAAGGCAAGCTAGACCCTCCAGAAGAGGCAAAGGCTCAACACATCTAGCAAAAGCTCCCCCTAGGCAAAAGCGCACTCAAGATACCAAGAAGGGTGAGACGAGCCAAGACGCAATGAAATGCACATTTCTCCGCCTTGTTGACACATGAAGCTCATCAAAGCTCAAAACTCAAGATTTTGGCCACAAATGCCATGAAATGCAAAATGAGTGCAAAAGCTTCATACATAGAGCTAAGACAATGAATAGATGCTCTAAGTGATGTGATCCTATGAGAATAGGAAAAACTCTACGTGCCCAACAAAGACTCAAGTTGAGCTTAAGATCACTTTAGAAGCTATTTTAGAGAGCATTACATGTGTGAGCAAGGAATGGGTATCACCTCCTAGAGACAACTAGACATGGCAAACAAGATAGGATCTATCTCAAAGAAATCTCATGCATAGCAAGTAAAACTATCCCTAGCAAAGTTCATACAACAAGCCAATGACCCAACTGAATGAATTTTTCAAATTTTAGAGTTTTGCAGCCAAAATTCAGTTTTAGGCACATTTAAGTTGTATGCGAGTGGTTGTAAGCAAAGTGATGCCACTGCTTACCAACCGGGCGAAGTCAAAGGACTTGACACCCCAGTTTTTGTCATACACGACACCGCTCAAGTATCAACCCATATGGGAAGCAGTCTCGAACAAACGGTGAAGTGCTCACAATGCAAACCCAACTCGATCTTTCCAATTCACAAAACAGAGAGCAATTACATTTTAGATATTAATCATGGTGCTCAAAGGTAGTGAATGAAGCAATGAAGAGCCATAGTTACAAGCTATATATAAGACAGCCAAGAAGGATCTTCAAAAGCCTACACATGCTAGTGCCATTTCAGAGGTGACATGGGGAATTAAATTCAGTTTTAAAGCTTTTCTAACTTAGCTCTATTGCATATCATGAGATCAAAGAGAGTCTAAGTTAGGCAACACCATAGACACATAAAGCACCTCAAACAGAGCATAGATTCATTATATCGGCTATAGTTATGACGCTTAAAATGAACTATGTCACAAATGCAAATGAGATGCAAAAAGCTAACTGACACCAACTAAAAACTAAAAAGACACCAAAAGAAAGAAAAAGAAAGACAAATAAGAACCATAAAGAACTATGATACACAAAGAGCTTCCCTCAACTAAAAAGGGAAGCAAACACCCAACTCGCCCCGAAGGCGCGAAAACGCAGCTTGATCCAAAGGTTTTGTGAGAATATCCGCAAGCTGGTTTTGGGTCTCGACATGCCAGAGGTCAATGTCGCCCTTCTCATAATGATCACGCAAGAAGTGAAAACGGACCTCAATGTGCTTGGTCTTTGAATGAAGCACGGGATTTTTAGCCACACTAATTGCACTATGAAAGGATCAAGATGCCCAAGAAGGGGGGGTGAATTGGGCTTGTTTTAAATTTCTAAAGCAAATATAAAAACCTATCAAATGCCAATCACCCTCTAGTGCCTACGATCCGTGTGTCCTAGCTAGAAAGCGGTAGCAGTTCATAGGAATTAAAAGCAACCTAAGCAATTCTAGTTGGTAAGATAAAAACAAGACGAAAAGTAATGCGGAAATGTAAAGAGCTAGGGAAAAGAAATTCTCAGTGATACAGCGATTTTTTCCCGAGGTATCGAGGTGTCGACACCCCCCCTAGTCCTCGTTGGAGCACCTCGCAAGGTATCGCTCCCCCTCTACCCGTGCAAGGGTAGAGTGCTCTCTACGGGCTGATTTTTCGCCACTCCGGCTCGGTGAATCGCCCACAACCGATCACAAGAGCTTGGAGAAGAGCCGCCAACAATCTCCCGGCGGTCACTTCCTTCGAACAACACCAAACCGTCTAGGTGCTGTCGAACACCAAGAGTAACAAGCACAGGACCTTCACTTGACCCACTCAAGGCTAGGAAGGTGGATGGATGCACACAAGTCACTCCTAATCACTCTAGGAGGGAAGAACAAGATGAACTCTCTCTAATATCTCCCTCACTAGCCTCTTGACTCTCCAAAAGATTTCTCAAGGTGTCACCAGCTGAAACAATGGCCAAGAGTCCCTCTAAGGACGAAGGGGGCAACTATAAATAGTCCCCACCTCCAAAACTAGCCGTTTTTTTACTTTTTCTTCTCTCTGCGAAGCCATCGGACTAGTCCGGAGCTCATACCACCGGACGATGCACACTGGTCCGGAGCTCACTCTGGATTCAAACTCAAGCACCGTCGGACTACTCTGCTTGGTCCGACGCACTGGTCTGGAGCCTCGGTGCTCTCTGAGTGAAAAACTTCCTCTCTTTTACGAACCACCGGACCACTCTCCTTAGTCCGGTGCCCTAGTCCGACGCTCTGGTCTGGAGCCAGGGAGCTCTCTGCATGAACCCAACTCCCTGTCTTGAGGCGTCGGACTAATCGTCGGACTAGTCTGGAGCCTTCTCTGTCTCTGAACCAAGCCACCGGACCACTCTCCTATGGTCCGACGCTTTCCAGACAGGTGGTCTGGAGCTCCTCGAGCTGGAAATCTGCCTAAGTCAGGGACCGTCGGACCACTCTCCTTGGTCCGACGCCCACTTAGAAGAGTGGTCCGGAGCCTCTTTCTCCCCCTATTTCAACTGTTTTCGCTAAGGTTTCTCAAGGGATTTTGCTCCTACCATTTCTAGGGTTTATCAAGGGTTGAAAGCAAGGTCTCTAGGACAAGTTTGACAAGTGTGCATATACCCACTCTCCTAAACTCTCCTAGGTCAAGCTACTAATCTCATACCCCCCTTTATAGTACGGTCAAAGAAAAAACAAAAGCCCTAGCTATACTTAGTGCCCTTCTCACCCTTACGACACTAAGAACTAGCTTAGTCTTCAACTTGTATCATCATCCTTTGCAACCGAAACGATTTCCATCTTGGGGGCATGAATATCCATTAAGCCCATTCAAAAAGCGTCACTAATGACCTAACATCAATGACTTTGCCTCTGCAAAACACACGTTAGTCATAGTGACTTAGTATTGTCGTTAATCGCCTAAACACAAGGGTCCATGATTCTTCAATCTCCCCCTTTTAGGTGATTGACGACAATACAAGCTCGAGTAGAGAATAATGAGTGAAATTTGATAAGAGAAAAAAAAACATGACTTGACATGAGATAGGCATGGGTTAGTGATTAGAAAGTCAAGTACATGCCTAACCATTCAAGCCATGACAAGCACAATAGATATGAATTGAGCATAGTACTTGATTTCATAAAGGATATGCTATAGCCAAAAGATCAGAGATTAGCGTGGAAGCAATATAGCATAACCAAGTGACATGATATAAAAATATGAATGTCCACACATGTCACACAACCATCAAGTCTCAACCATCACACATATCATACAATGCATTAAGACGGTAAACGTGATGCATGATGCAATAAAGTTTATACACATCAAAAGAACGAGTCCTACAGCTCCCCCTGAAGCTAGCCCATCTACTCGACTCTTCCTCTCCCCCTTTGGCGTCGAAGCACCAAAACTAGGCGTCTGGAGGCGGAGTGGAAGCAGCCGTGGAGCGGTCGAGCACCCTGAAAGCTGCCAGATATGTCTCATCATCGGAATCCTCCCCTTGAGTGTCTGTCGCTGGTAGTGAAGCGGTCTAGGGGTCGGAAGCTGACAGGTCTGCTATGGTCGAAGACTCTGGAGCAGTAGCTGGGGTAGCAGTAGAATCAGTAACCGGTGCCAGTGTCACTGCGGGAGCCTCAGGAGTTGTGGTGTCCGGTTGTGCCTCATGCACGGACTCATCTGGAGTCTGAAGGACCGAAGACTGCGAAGGCTGAACTGGAGTGGAAGTGACCACTGTGGCATCGGTAGCAACTGCAGCTGTAGGTGGGGTAGACACGGCTGGAGCCCGACTGTCGTGTGTAGCCTCTGAGGAAGCTACTGAGGAGCGATGCTGATCAGCTGTCGGTGCAACAAGCTCGGCCTCAACCTCTGCTGCTATCTGAGGACCAGTGGGGGACGGCTGCCCGGTAATGTCGCTGAACGACGCAGATAGATCTCTAGCAGTAGCACCCATCATAGCAGTGAGCGGAGTGAAACCAGTAGTGAGAGGGGTGAACTGCTGAGTTGGGCCGAAAGTGTCCAACCACTGAGTCATCTGAGTCGCCGGAGACTGGAACGGGGTGGTCAATCCGGCACCCTGAAGTCCACTGGATTGTACGGCTGGGTGGGAGTGACTGTCTGACCGGCGGAGCTCGTAGGGGCCACTGAAGGGCCAACTGAGGGTCCAACTGAGAACTGTGGGCCTCCTATCTACCCAACTGACTGAGAGGGTTGTGAGGTGCTCATCATCTGTATCTGAGGAGCTGCAGGAAACTCAAGAGGAGGAGCGCCAGTCCACTTCATCATATGGGCCATAAAGGCCATGTTCTGCTGCTGCAGCTGCTGAGACTGTAACTGTAGGCGCTATGACTCTAGCTGCATGGCTAGCATCTGTCGCTGCATCTTGAAGTGACGCTCCTCAGACTGTCGCTGCATTTCATCCTGGCGCTGTTGTACCTGTGTAACTGCAGTGACCAAGGAACTCTGCTGCTCATTCATTCGGTCAAGAAGCTTCAGCATCATGGTCTCGGTGGCAGAGGCAGAGCCGTCAGCCTCAGTGTCGTGAGCCCGCGGGGGCATCTATGGAACTGGCTGGAAATCGGCATCTGAGCTGTCTAAAGTAGTGTCCTCAGGAGTCACATCAGCTCCAGTGTCTAGACCATGGAGCTCCTGCTGCTCAACACTGCGTATAGCCTCATCCTGAGCATCAACCTCAGCTCTATCAGTTGGAGCAGTCCTCTCTCTGACAAGACGAAGGACCCGGTTTCCAAACCGGCTGTCAAACGACCCAAGAACTCTGTAAGCTGGGAAAGAGGTCGGTGACTGGTCTAGCAGGGCGCGAAGTCCAGGGTTCGCTCCCTCAAGCTCAATAGCTATGATCGATGAAATCCAATGAGCATAGGGAAACTGTCGACGTGCCCTCATACCATCTGCTATCACGTCCTCTATCTCTGACACAAGAAAGTCTGCGACGTCGAACGGTGTCTGAGATACTAGGGCTTGAAGGAGTAGCTGCTTCATATTTGTCAGTCCTTCCTTGTAACCCGTGCGAGGAAGCAAAGTACGACGAAGGACCTCGTTCAACCTGTGAACGGTGGGTTTGAGCTCTGCTGGGCTACGTCTGGAGCCCTTTGAGAAGGGTGGCTTGAAGAGAGGAGCCACCTCCGGAACTGACAGTGTACGTCCACCTCGAGCTCTGTGAGGCACGGAAGCTCCTCTGTAGCACTCATAATGTAAATCGAGCTCGCCACCCTGCTGACGGAGGCGAAAGATCTCTCTGAGTCTAGTCAAGTATAGCCTATATCGCTCGCCTCAGACCACCCGACCAGAGGGGAAAAACAGTGAGCACCCGACCACCGGACCAGGGCGTCGAACGACTCACCGGACTGGTCCGACGGTGTATAGATAGAATTGACAGAGGCACCGGACAACTTGCCATTGGTCTAGAGGAGTGTCGGACTCTGGTCCGACGGATTTTGTGGCTAAAAAAGATTTATGCAGTGAGGCATAGGGCATCGGACCACTGCGTCGGACCATTGCAGAGTGGTCCAGAGGGTGGTCCGGTGCTTAAATTTGCTCTGAATTTTCCTATTTTTCTCTCCAATCTTTTCTCTTAGCCAAGTACCAACACAAAAGAGCAAAGAGAAACACTTGTTGGACTTAGCATAAGAACCATCTCTCAAGCCCTCAATTTTAGAAGTAGTTTGCCATAGGCTAGGATTAGTTTTCATAAGAAAATAGTTCAATAAAGCTCCAAGGGTCACCTTAGGGGCACAAGAGGGGTATTAGCTGAAGCTAGAGCGTTGAATTGCTCCCCCTAAGTGTTGAACCTAATAATGACCAAAAAAACTTAACCGAAAAGAAACGAATGAGCAACACTCATGCATATGCAATGCAAAACGGAATTTGAATCTAGGTTGCTTGCAAGTTTAAACCGCGGTTAAACTTTGTCACACGCTTTGAGGGCGGTTATCTTAACCGCGTTAGCCAAGCCTATGTGCATTACCAAATTAAACATGTTATATTACATATGAATGCATGATTCACACAAGCTCATCTTTTAGTGAAGTTAGAGTGATCAAGCACATTCAACTCGCTTCTCAACCTACAAAAGGTTGTTTCATCGAGTGGTTTAGTGAAGATATCCGCCAATTGATCTTCGCTCTTAACTCCAACTAGTGTGATGTCTTTCCTAGCCACATGATCTCTAAGAAAGTGATGGCGAATATCAATGTGCTTGGTGCGAGAGTGTTGAACCGGGTTGTTAGCAAGCTTTACGGCGCTTTCATTATCACACAAAAGTGGAACTTCTTTTAAAAACACGCCGTAATCAAAGAGTGTTTGGGTCATGTATAAGATTTGTGCACAACTTGCTCCCATGGCAATGTATTCCGCCTCGGCGGTTGACAATGCCACACTGTTTTGCTTCTTTGAGGACCAAGAAACAAGTGATCTTCCTAGCATGTGGCACCCGCCGGAGGTACTCTTCCTATCAACCTTACACCCGGCATAGTCCGAATCGGAATAGCCAACTAGTTGGAAGGGAGCTCCTTTGGGATACCAAAGACCCATGCTAGGGGTGTGCCTTATGTACCTAAGGATTCTTTTAACCGCACAAAGATGCGACTCCTTAGGGTTTGCTTGAAACCTAGCACACATGCACACACTAAACATGATATCCGGCCTAGATGCGGTGAGGTAAAGTAAACTACCGATCATAGAGCGATAAAGAGTTTGGTCAATCGGTTTACCTCCCTCATCGAGATTGAGATGCCCATTAGTTGGCATTAGGGTCTTGATTGGCTTGCAATCCTCCATCTTGAACTTCTTAAGTAGATCATAAGTGTACTTTTCTTGAGAGATGAAGGTCCCTTCTCTCATTTGCTTCACTTGAAAGCCAAGGAAGAAGGTTAGCTCGCCAATCATTGACATCTCGAACTCCTTGGACATCAAGTCACCAAACTCCTTGCAATGGTCTTGGTTCGTTGACCCAAATATAATGTCATCGACAAATACTTGGAAAACAAAGATCTCTCCATTAAGCTTCTTGGTGAATAGTGTAGTGTCGACGATCCCGATCTTGAAGCCCTTCTTGATTAGGAAGTCCCTTAGCCTCTCATACCAAGCTCTTGGAGCTTGCTTCAATCCGTAGAGTGCCTTGGACAACCTATACACATGATTAGGCAAGTTTGGGTCTTCAAACCCGGGAGGTTTTGAGACATAGACAAGTTCATTAATGAAACCATTAAAGAAAGCGCTCTTCACATCCATTTGAAAAAGTTTCATTTTGTGATGTGAAGCATACGCCAAAAGGATACGGATGGCTTCAAGTCTTGCAACCGGAGCAAAGGTCTCTCCAAAATCGAGTCCTTCTACTTGAGAGAACCCCTTTGCCACCAATCTTGCTTTGTTCCTCACAACCACGCCTTGATCATCTTGCTTGTTCCTAAACACCCACTTGGTGCCAATGATTCTTGCATCCTTTGGCTTCTCTTCAAGTGTCCACACTTGGTTCTGGGTGAAGTTGTTGAGTTCTTCATGCATGGCATTCACCCAATCCGGATCCGCAAGTGCTTCTTCTACACTAGTAGGCTCAACAAAGGAAACAAACGAGTGATGTTCAACATAAGATGCAAGTCTAGAGCGAGTCATTACTCCCTTTGATGGACTTCCTATGATTTGATCATGGGGGTGAGCTTGAAGGATAGATGTTGATCTTCTATTTGTCTCTTGAGGAGGAGGATGCGGTGCTTCAACATTGCTTGCTTCGGCCTCGGCTTGATCTTGAGGAATGTGAGTGTCTTCTTGAGCTTCTCTCACTCGATCTCCTTCATCAACTTGAGGCGTGTGGGGTGGAGAAGGATCTTGATTTGCTTCATCTTCAACTTCTTCCACCTCTTGCGGGTTGATAGTACCAATTGGCATATTCTTCATTGCCTCCCTCAAGGGTTCATCACCTACATCAATATCCTCAAGCGCTCCTTGGGAGCCATTAGTTTCATCAAACTCCAAGTCATACGTTTCTTCAACTAAGCCGTGGTTTGTTAAATACACGGTATGCCTTGGATTTAAGTGAATAACCAACAAGGAAACCAATGTCACACCGCCGTTGGAATTTACCTAAGTGTTGGAGCTTCTTGTAGATGTACACCTTGCAACCAAACACCCGGAAGAATGAAGTATCCGGCTTCTTCCCATTGACAAGCTCATAGGGGGTCTTCTTTAATAGCCTTTGGACGAAGAGATGGTTTGCCGCATAGCACGCGGTGTTGATTGCCTCCGCCCAAAACTTCTCGGGAGTGTTGTACTCATCAAGCATAGATCATGCTAGAGTTATGAGTGTCCGGTTCTTCCTCTCTACGACACCATTTTGTTGTGGAGTATATGTGGCGGACACTTCATGCTTGATCCCAACTTCATCACAATAATCTTCAATCTTTGTGTTCACAAACTCGATGCCATTGTCACTTCTAATCTTCTTGATCTTCACATCAAATTCATTTTGAGCTCTTGTAGCAAACTTCTTGAAGATGCCTTGTGTCTCTCCCTTGTCTTGAAGAAAGAACACCCAAGTGTACCTAGAGTAGTCATCCACTACCACTAAGCAATAGAGATTTCCTCCAAGACTAGCATAGGTGGTAGGGCCAAATAGATCCATGTGTAGCAACTCTAGGACTCTTGAGGTTGACATGAAAGCTTTGGTTGGATGAGTGTTTGCCACTTGCTTGCCGGCTTGACATGCACTACAAAGTTTGTCCTTCTCAAACACCACATCCTTGATTCCTCTAACCATTTCCTTCTTGACAAGCTTCTTCAAGGTTGACATGCCCACATGAGCTAATCTTCTATGCCATAGCCAACCCAAGGAATTCTTGGAGAAAAGACACGCTTGCAAGTTAGCTTCATTTGAAGTGAAGTCCACTAAGTAGAGGTTGTTGTGCCGGAACCCTTTGAATATCATTGATGAATCTTCAATCTTGGTCACAATCACCTCATTTGGAGTGAAGAGACAATGAAATCCGAGATCACAAAGTTGACCAACCGATAGCAAGTTGAAGCTCAATGATTGTACTAGCAAGACATTTGAAATTGATTGATCTTGGGAGATAGCCACTTTGCCTAAGCCTTGAACTTTGCCCTTTGAATTATCCCCAAAAGTAATCTTGTCTTGATTTGCACAATCCTCATCAAGTGTGGTGAACATCCGGGGTCGCCGATCATGTGTTGAGTGCAACCACTATCAATTACCCAATGGCTCCCACCGGTTTTGTAGTTCACCTACACACAAGCAACTTGGAGTTAAGCTTGTTGTTTGGGAACCCCCTTAGTGCGGGGCCCCATTGCCTTGTCAACCAACTCCTTAGCAACCCAAATAACCCTAGGCTTGTTCTTCATTGGTGGTCCAAGAAACACCACAAGTGGTCTACCCTTGGAATCTTTGTTGATGACATAGTGAGCATCATGAGCAAATGGCCTAGTGTGCTTGGGCAAGGTCTTGGAAGTGGAGTCTTGCATTGAAATGATAGATGACCAATTTTTCCACATCCAAAACACCTCTTAGGCTTGGGCTTTGGCTTCTCTTGATTGTAGCCATTGTACTTGTTCTTGTAGTAGTTCTTGGCTTCAATCTTGACCTTGGCCTTCATCACTTGGTTCTCCTTGTACCCAATACCGGTCTTGTCATTCTTCATGACGGTGCTCATTAGAAGCTCACTTTGGAGATTATGGCCCTTGGTGAACTTTTCAAGGCCACTTGTAAGCTTGGTCTTGTCATTATTGAGCTTGGCAATTTCTTCTCGAAGAGAGTTGATCAAAGTGATAGCATCTTTGTCTTCTTCTTGAGCCGGCTTGATGGTGAAAGGCTTGTTTGCCTTGAGATTGATTAGCTCTTCCTTGAGCTTTGAGTTCTCTTCACTCATCTTCATATAATCATCATACTTGTTGGCTTCTACAACTCTCTTGCCCTTGCACTTTGCACTTTGCTCAAGAGCCACATCATCAAGCTCGATATCACAAGAGGTAGCACTTGCACACTTAGCACATGGGTTAGCAGCAACATGTGTAAGATCTTGAGTAAGTAATTCATTTGCTACCACTAGTGTACCATGATCATTTTTCACTTGATTGTAGTCATCTTTTAGCAAGTTAAACCTTGTGAGGAGCTCTTGGGAAGACCTCTCAAGCTTATCATGTTTCTCATTGGCTTTCTTAAGAGAGGCTTTGAGCTCCCTAGTGCTAGATGTGAGAGAGTTAATCTCAAGCTTCAAATCATCATTAGCACTAGACAAGTTGTCAAGCTTATCATGCAAGTTTTCTTTGATTTCAAGAAGTTTGTCATTTTTACTCTTGTACTTCCTTATGATGCTAGCATACTTGTTGCAAATTTTAATTAGCTCATCATAGGAAGGTGCTTCTTCATCATCACTATCATCACTAGAGAGGTCATCACCATCATCCTCTTTTTGTACCTTTTTGTCACCTTTAGCCATAAGGCATAGGTGTGTAGAGGATGAGCCCGGCGATGAAGGAGGAGGTGGCGGTGGAATAGAAGAACCAATCACCAAAGCGGCCACCTTCTCTTCTTCACTCTCATCATCGGAGGAGTCACTTGAATCATCAATATCGGTGAGCCAATCACCCACAATGTAAGCCTTGCCATCCTTCTTCTTCTTGTGGAAGTTGAAGTTCTTCTTCTTCTTGTATGGCTTGTCTTGCTTCTTGTCATCATCACTTGAGTCACCATTGCCGCCCTTGTTCTTCTTGAAGTTCTTGAACTTGTTGTTCTTGAACTTGTCTTTCTTCTCTACGGGACATGCATGGGCTAGATGACCAAGGGTGCCGCAATTGTAGCACTTCATTTGGGAGATTGGATTCCTTGAAGAGCTTGTGAAGAATTTCTTCTTCTTTGAGTCAAACTTGACTCCATTCTTGTTTAGCCTCTTCAACATCTTGGCGATCTTCTTCACCATGAGAGCGATGTTGTCTTCATCATCATCATCACTTGTACTCTCAACGACATATTGAATCTTGCACTTCTCCTTGGAAGATGCCTTGAGAGCCAAGTCCTTCTTCTCCTCCTTCTCTTTCTTCTTGGAGGATGATGAAGTTCCATCATTGATCTTCATATACATCTCATGAGCATTGATCTTGCCCAACACTTGCATTGGTGTAGTTGCGGAAAGATCGCCTTGATGAAGAACCGTGACGATGTGGCTAAACTTGTCTATTGGAAGGACACAAAGTATCTTACGCACCACATCGGCCGGTGTCATTTGGGAGAGCCCAAGGCCATTCAACTCCTCTACAAGCACATTCAAGCGAGAATACATTTCATTAGCATTTTCATGAGATAGCATAGTGAAAGCATTTAACTTAGCAATGATGAGGTGATAACGCTCTTCTCTTTCACATTTAGTGCCCTCGTGAAGAGCACAAATGTTTGTCCAAATCTCATGTGCAGTTTTGCAATTCCGCACATGGTTGAACACATCCTTGAAAATGCCACGGAAAAGAATGTTCTTTGCCTTAGCATTGTTCTTCTCAAAGTATAGGTCCTCGGCGAACACCGATCCACCTTGGGTGGCGGCTTTGTGAACGCCGACATCCACGGCCTCAAGGTAGGCCTCCATCCGCACTTTCCAATTGGAAAGTCATCCCCATCGAACATGGGTGGCGGTCCATCCCCATGGGACATCTTGCTCTAGGCGGTGAAGCCTAATTTAGAGCAACAAGGCTTTGATACCAATTGAAAGGATCAAGATGCCCAAGAGGGGGGGGGGTGAATTGGGCTTGTTTTAAATTTCTAAAGCAAATATAAAAACCTATCAAATGCCAATCACCCCCTAGTGCCTACGATCCGTGTGTCCTAGCTAGAAAGCGGTAGCGGTTCATAGGAATTAAAAGCAACCTAAGCAATTCTAGTAGGTAAGATAAAAACAAGACGGAAAGTAATGCGGAAATGTAAAGAGCTAGGGAAAAGAAATTCTCAGTGACGTAGCGATTTTTTCCCGAGGTATCGAGGTGTCGACACACCCCCCTAGTCCTCGTTGGAGCACCTCGCAAGGTATCGCTCCCCCTCTACCCGCGCAAGGGTAGAGTGCTCTCTACGGGCTGATTCTTCGCCACTCCGGCTCGGTGAATCGCCCACAACCGATCACAAGAGCTTGGAGAAGAGCCGCCAACAATCTCCCGGCGGTCACTTCCTCCGAACAACACCAAACCATCTAGGTGCTGTCGAACACCAAGAGTAACAAGCACAAGACCTTCACTTGACCCACTCAAGGCTAGGAAGGTGGATGGATGCACACAAGTCACTCCTAATCACTCTAGGAGGGAAGAACAGGATGAACTCTCTCTAATCTCTCCCTCACTAGCCTCTTGACTCTCCAAAAGATTTCTCAAGGTGTCTCCAGCTGAAAACATGGCCAAGAGTCCCTCTAAGGATGAAGGGGGCTACTATAAATAGTCCCCACCTCCAAAACTAGCTGTTTTTTACTTTTTCTTCTCTCTGCGAAGCCACCGGACTAGTCCGGAGCTCATACCACCGGACCATGTACACTTGTCCGGAGCTCACTCTGGATTCAAACTCAGGCACCGTCGGACTACTCTGCTTGGTTCGACGCACTGGTCCGACGCACTGGTCCGGAGCCTCGGTGCTCTCTGAGTGAAAAACTTCCTCTCTTTTACGAACCATCGGACCACTCTCCTTGGTCCGGTGCCTTGGTCTGACGCACTGGTCCGGAGCCAGGGAGCTCTCTGCATGAACCCAACTCCCTGTCTTGAGGCGTCGGACTAATCGTCGGACTAGTCCGGAGCCTTCTCTGTCTCTGAACCAAGCCACCGGACCACTCTCCTATGGTCCGACGCCCACTTAGCAGAGTGGTCCAGAGCCTCTTTCTCCCCCTATTTCAACTGTTTTCGCTGAGGTTTCTCAAGGGATTTTGCTCCTACCATTTCTAGGGTTTATCAAGGGCTGAAAGCAAGGTCTCTAGGACAAGTTGTGACAAGTGTGCATATACCCACTCTCCTAAACTCTCCTAGGTCAAGCTACTAATCTCATACCCCCCTTTATAGTACGGTCAAAGGAAAAACAAAAGCCCTAGCTATACTTAGTGCCCTTCTCAACCTTACGGCACTAAGAACTAGCCTAGTCTTCAACTTGTATCATCATCCTTTGCAACCGAAACGATTTCCATCTTGGGGCATGAATATCCATTAAGCCCATTCAAAAAGCGTCACTAATGACCTAACATCAATGACTTTGCCTCTGCAAAACACACGTTAGTCATAGTGACCTAGTATTGTCATTAATCGCCTAAACACAAGGGTCCATGATTCTTCACACTCGTGCTATCACAAAGCAGAGGCACCTTAGTAAGCTCAAGACCGAAATCTCTCAAAGTGGCTATCATCCAAATCAACTGAGAGCAACAACTAGCCGCAACAACGTACTCAACTTCGCATGTCGACTGTGCCACGCTAGATTGTTTGCGAGAAGACCAAGAAACTGGCAAGTCCCAGAAGTGGACTTCCGATCAAGACGACATCCGGCAAAATCCGCATCAGAATAACCACAAAGCTCAAGCGAGGAAGAGGTGGACAACCAAAGACCAAATTCGGGAGTGAAGCGCAGAGTACCTCATGATGCGTTTCACCGCCTGCTTGTGCGAAGTCTGTGGGGACGCCTGAAAGCGTGCACACAAGCAGACGGCGAACTGAATGTCCGGCCGAGTCGCTGTCAAGTACAGAAGTGACCCGATCATGCTTCGGTACTCCGTCTAATCCACCGCCTCTCCTTCCTCGTCCGCATCCAAGGCAGTCGTAGTCGACATGGGCGTCGAGAGGGCTTTGCCTCGCCCATGTCAAACTTCTTCAAGATATCCTTCGTGTACATTCCTTGGTGCACAAACGTCCCTTCCCGGGTTTGCTTGATTTGCAACCCAAGAAAGAAAGTCAACTCTCCCATCATGCTCATCTCAAATTCCCTGCTCATAATATCTGCAAACTTGGCAACAAGAGCATGAGAAGAACCACAAGAGATGATATCATCCACGTATATTTGGACAAGGAGAGTGTCTTTGCCTTGCTTGAGGAGAAACAACGTCTTATCTACCGATACCATTTTAAAACCCTTAGCAAGCAAAAAGGTTTTTAGCCTATCATACCATGCTCTAGGTGCTTGTTTGAAACCATACGAAACTTTGTGAAGTTTAAAAACATGGTTTGGAAACTTGGGATTTTCGAAACTGGGAGGTTGTTTAACATAAACTTCCTCCTCTATGTAGCCGTTTAAGAAAGCACTTTTAACGTCCATTTGAAAAAGTTTAAAACCCTTAGAAGCCGCAAAGGCTAGAAGGATTCTAATGGCTTCTAAACGAGCTATGGGAGCAAAGGTTTCCTCATAGTCTATTCCCTTCTTTTGACAAAAGCCTTGAGCTACCAACCTAGCCTTGTTGTGCACTACCACCCCATCTTCACTTTGTTTATTTTTGAAAACCCATTTTGTACCTATGGGGTGGCAACTAGGTGGTGGAGGAACTAAGACCCAAATGCGGTTTCGCTCAAAGTTTTCTAACTCCTCATGCATGGCATTAACCCAATCCGGATCCATCAAAGCGTGTCCAACATCTCGGGGCTCAAAAGAAACGACAAAAGCCGAATGAGAAAAGTGAGAGAGATAGGACCTGGACCGCGTGACTCGACGGTCAATGTCGCCGATGATGTTCTCCAGCGGGTGTTGCCGCTGGATGTGCCGGGGAGCCTGCTGTGACGGAACCGCCCAAATTATAAGAGATCAAGTGCTAAAGTAGCTGACTTAGCTACCACTTAAAACACTTGAGCCCATATAATCCCGGTAGTCCGGAAATCTCGAAGGATTTCTTACATCAACTCAGGATCGCGTACATTCAGGGATACACATTCGAACGAGCCACAAATCAACCGAAAATACTTAAAGTACGAAATAAAGTTATTACAACACTTTGTTCCAAATAAAAGTAGTACTTACGCCACAACACTTGCGGCCAAATAAAACATTGTTTGAAACTGAACTTGAAGTTTTAAAAGACAGGGGTGCCCGCAACGTCAGGTCCGACAACAGCAAAGGTGAGCTTATAGAAGACCT
This sequence comes from Microstegium vimineum, assembly GCA_022036555.1. Taxonomy (NCBI): domain Eukaryota; kingdom Viridiplantae; phylum Streptophyta; class Magnoliopsida; order Poales; family Poaceae; genus Microstegium; species Microstegium vimineum. The sequence goes on along the minus strand of CM039129.1, from coordinate 21,010,198 downwards.
TGCCCAAGGCCTACTCCTCATCTCCGTAGAAAGGATAGAGACAGTGCTTACAATAGCCGATGTATACTTGGCCATCTGCAACAAACGGGATAAACCCTGAGTACGGGAAGGTACTCAGCTAGACTTACCCGTCTAACTGAAAATAAAGACTCCAAGGGTATGCATGGCTGTATCTGGAGTTGGGTAAGCTTTACTTTGCGGAAATGCTTAACTTAAGGAGTTCACTTTAAAAGATACGATGAGCAGTCATCTTTTATCCTATTAATTATTTCTAGGTTATTGCATCTACACTAGAGCACACACTTGATTCTACTCAAACAATATAATAACATATATCCAGTTCCTTCATCAACATTTTAGTAGAACCATTAAGATGTCACATGGAGTTGTACCGTGGTGAAGCTCAGCATAATCCCCCATATCCAGTGGGGGCGGCAATTCGAATCGATATACACCAGCTGGTAAGATTACCTTTAACACACGCCCATGCTTTACCCCGTCGGGTCAGCATTAGGTCACCGCTCAACAAAGTCCAGGTGGTAATCGACGCTGGCTTGCATTGGTCCACCCCAATTGTAGAAAATAGATGGCCACCACGGGGCAGATCATCCCTACAGTCTAGAGGGGTGCTCACAGCAGAGCGAGCTCCGGCCCAGACAGTGTTTACTCGGCTTCGGGGTCGATACTCACAACGGCCCCTATGCGAAAGGGCGCATTCAAAGATGTAAGAGGGCCACCATCGTGTACAAACCTACACGATCCAACGGACGGGCTGCCCCCAAGTCTAAACCACTTGGTGCACTTGCCTTCCAGTTGACCGTATTTCATTACTACCACAGGTTCTTTCCACGATAGCGAATATAGCCAACCGTGATAGTATTACCCACAAGGGATAATACAAAACATAAAAGAAAGGTAACCATTATTCTAAGCATGCTAAGCGGTTGCTTTTACTTTATTATTAACAGGGTAACAAGGTAGGTAAAACAAAGATCAAGAAAGGTAATGCATCAATTTGGGATTCAAACAACTCCTATCCCCTAATGCATCACAGTATAAAATACTCAAGTAGATTAAATTGTAAAAAAACTGGGAGGCTTAAGAATGCTCCGGAGCTTGCCTTGAGAGAAGGTGGAGGGTTGGTGGTCAGGGCACTCAGGAAGGTTAGTGTCGAGCTCTTGGTACTCCTCGTACAGCTCCTGTACCTCCTGGACTTCGGTCTCTGTGGGCTCCTGATGTTCCTCCACGAATCCTAAATGATTGCAATGCATAGATAAATAATTGAATGGTGCAGGGATGATGCTCGAACAGAATTTAACACACTAACAGAGATGGCAAACCATCTTGTCATGCCTGCAAGGATGGCAAACCAAATCCTTCTCAAACTTCAGCTTCGGCAATCCTTGGATAAGGTCCATTGAGCTAAGTCATGCAAGCAAGTCAAAACTCAAATGTCCCAATCTCCTATGCAACTTCCAAAGCTCGGAAGAAGAACCGGCAAGAAGACAACGAGAAGGTCCGGAAGAGATAGAAAAATCTGTACGAAAAACCTTCCCAAAAGGCAAAATCCGGCAAACAAGATCACCACGAGAGTCCAAAATCCGAGACAAGTTTGGCTTAAAGCTCACTTCAAAACCGTCTTCAAGGAGTTGCGAAACCGACAGAAGGTTCAAATACAAATTCGCAACCAAGGCAACATCCTTGAGGACAAAAGACGAATTGACTCGGATGGACCCTCGGGACAGAACCTTACCTTTACTCTTGTCCCCGAATGTAATGTACTCAGTGTGGCGCACGGGGTCGAGGCTGGAGAACCACTTGGCACTTCTGGTCATATGGCGTGAACATCCGGAATCCACAAGCCAAGTCTCCTCCAGTCCTCCTTCCTACATCAATAAAAAGACATAGGGTGAGCAAACGGACCAACACTGGGGTTAGTAAACTGTGAAGGATACCAGTGTTGTCCCACTTACCCAAAGAATGGGTTAGGAGAAAAACCAAACATCTCCTGCCCCACGGAGGGATAGCGATCACCACGATAGGGAAAACGTGGTCCGCTAGAGAAGGGTGGAGTGAAGCCACCACCACGAGGCCCATAGCCGTATGGGTCACGACCGGTACCCCGCCCCGAGCACGACCACCGTGTGGTCTCACCTCCTGAGGCCTAGCACCTTGAGGCATTGTACCTCTAGGCCTAGTAGTGCGCCTCCAAACTTCCGGTTCACGCACCCCAACTGGTGGGTGGTACATGTCCCGGTTGTTCAACTCAAACTGCTTCCGATCATCTCTCTTCCTCCTATAGCAAAACTCAGACAAATGCCCATCCCGCTCACAATACTTACAATGGTACCTCACTGCACTCTTGGTAGGCACTCTCTTGTTGGGTTGGGTGGCTCTAGCTTTCTTAGGAAGGGATCACTAGAGATGTCTGGCAGTGTGTCAAGTGAGTTGCGAAGATGGTGGGTATCTCATTCTCGCTCAAACCACTGCACTCACCGATCTTACCGAACATACTATCGTCCTTCCCACCTATAGCAAAGCCTAGTCCCGTGCTGCCAGCCCTTTTGCATTGGCTAAGCATCATCCCCAACTGTGGCTCTCGCAAGACACCCAGCTCAAGATGGACCGAAGGTATGTGTTTTCTTCCTCGATACGCATCTTGTCGTGTCTGCACGACGCGATCTCAAGCTCCAAAGCGTCAAAGTGATCCGACTCTCTAGTGCTATCTGAGCGGACCTTCTCTAGCACAACAATCCTAGCATCTCTCTGTTGATGAGGACATCACCGGCTTAGATATGACTATGCCAACCACTTCTATACCAAAGGTGAAACCATTCTATATGAGGTTTATCATTGTTACATTTGATGAATGGGTGCTGCACTATGAAGTGTGTATGTTTTCATTTTCAGAATTGCTTACATAGATCAAGGAAGGGTTAGATTGCATATGGAAAGCATGGATGGTCAATGAAGTTGATTGGAGACCAAATCCAAGTGTTCCTAACGTTCTCCACCAGGCCACCACGTCACATTGGATCCAAGGAAACAAAGAGTCCAAGTCCAACACGTTTTGGAAAGTTCAATTCGGACTGCAGAAGAATCCAAACTTGCGACGGTTGCCACGACTTCATATGGACTCCGATTGGGACGTTCTACCACTTTTTGGAAAGCTTATCAAGTCTACTTTCTAATGGGTCCGGACTCATACCTATATCCTATCAGATGCGTGCGCAGTAGACAATTTAATACCGAGATCTTTTCTGCCAACGGTGCTGCGTCACCCTATTTTGGGCCGATGGCCCGTGTATCAAGTTGAGTCCATTAGGGACTCATCCTAGGGTCGTAGGACGACACTAGGACCCTTGTGGTCGTCCTCCCTCCTCCTTATATCCCCCTAGAGCCGCCACAAACAGATTGGGTTTTGTTTAGATGAAAGTTTAGCTGCTGCTACTTCCTTGTAGACGCGTGTGTCGACTAGACCATCCGTTCTACTTGATTCGGAACCCCACCTTCATGTGTATCACATCTGATCTTTCATCTCTTATTTGCAATTGAGTGCTTGTTCTACTTGTTCTTGCTTGTTCTTCGATTGCTTGCAGGAATAACCCTAGTGGTTTGGTTGGTTGTGATCCGCAAGATCGTGAGCAACCGCTGGATTTGGTGTATCGATCGCTAAGGCGCAGCGTCCTTGGATGGTTGTAGTCGGATCGTGAACGTCTCTCCAGTCAAATCATAGTTATCTATCTCCACCGAAAGATCGGGACACCCATACACTCATCAAGTGGTATTCAGAGCGAGGTTTCATCGGTGAGAGATTTTAGTTTGCTTTTAATTTCCTAAAGTCCAGAAAAAGCCAACAAAAAATAGTAGATTCGTTTCCCATAATCCCATAGACCTTTTGAGCCTTTTACTAGTATTGATTAGTTCGGGCTTGTTGAGTTTGGTTTACATCGGTTGAGTCGTGTTGCTGGTCTTAGGGTTAGGCTTTTAGAGTTTCGAGTTCTTGTCACGTTTTGGTCACTATATCCGCTGTGTTTACCATCACCATATACATCTCCATTACATCATATATATTTCTTTTGCAATCGTTGCTACCATATACATCTTCGCTGCACCATATCCATCCACAAAATTTTTTTCACATCCAGATCTGATTTAGGCACACAAAAAAATATCAGCATTGCTAGATCTTTAAGAAAGAAAACACATTGTTACGTTGCTTATTGGAATCTGATTTGTCAAGATCCAATTTTGTTATAGTTGTGCAAAGTAAAAGAAAAGAAGAAGAAAAAAATCAGAAAGAAAATAGAAAAAAAAGAAGAAAAGAAGAGAAAGAGAAAGAGAAAAGAAAGAAAAGAAGAGAGGAGGAAAAGAAAGGGAGTGTTTTGCTTGCTGTTCTTGTGCCTTTTTTTTGCTGTACCGTGACTTCGTTTGTGTCTAGGCTCGCGTCTCTAGCACTGTCTAGCCTAGGACCAGCACGGTACCTCCGTTGAACGATCTCTCAACTTGCTTTTGCAGCTAATGTGGTGCTAGTACTTCCTTGCACATTATTTTTTAGCCCTCCTATAGCTCCACATATCTGGATACAACTTGACAGGTGTTGTTGCTACGGTGTCGATACACTACATCCAAGGTTTCCGACTTGCTGGTTGCTGCAACCCCCTGTTTTTTTGGGTAAGAACTTGTAAGAATTTGTTTGATCAAGTTGAGAGTGAGAGAATTACAACAACCACATCCTTCTAGTTGATAGGAACATAAATACTATTGTGTATGTTTCTTGTTATCTCCTAATCATGGCAGGAATTTACATGGAAAAAGGAGATGATCAGGTTGCATATTCTAACTACTTTGCTAAAGATGTGGCAATTGATAGCCATGCTACTCATGAGGTATGTGATTCTTTGCTTAATAGAATCAAATCTGCCCTACCTTATTTTGAAGGAAACTATGATCCTCATGCATATATTGAATGGGAGTTAAATGTAAACAATGAATTTAAAAACTATGATCTATCTGAAAAACAAAAGGTTAAAGTTGCTTCAAGTGTTCTTATCAAGTATGCTTTAACTGAGTGAAAACACCTTTGTAGATTTGCTAATGCTCCTCAATCATGGAAAGATATGAAAAGACATTTTAGAGATCTTTTTGTTCCTAGCTATTATTCTGAATTTTTGTATGGAAAATTGTAATCTATAAAACAAGAAAACAAAACTGTAGCAGAATACTTGGAAAGACTAAAATTATGTTTGCTACGTTGTGGCTTTGAAGAAAATGATGAGTTTCTAGAACATAGATCTTTGCAAGGTCTTAACATGAAAATTTAGAATATTCTTGTTGATAAACATTATGATATTTTTGATCAGTTGTTTTGTCTTGCTTGTGATTCTGAAATGACTCTAAAAAAGGATCTCACAAATACTATAGCAGCATGTATCTCTCCTATTACTAATAATTTGCAGCAAGTAGATGACAATATACAAATGGACATTGATCAATTTGAGATAGGAGGTGAAACATTTGAAAAAAGCATGAATCTAGCTACACATACACCATTTGAGAAGAGCATCAAAGGTAAGTCAGATAATTATAACATAAATTAAGGTGAGCATACTTTAGTAGAATTACATTTGTCCACTAATCATGATATTATAGATCAATCAATTGTGGAACCCATCGCTGATTTTCCTTTGTCACACTTTCATATGCTTGATATTCCATGTGACAAAGAAGAGTTGTGTGATAATGAATTACTTATATCCATACCACAACTACTGAATAAAGCTAAAAATTCTAAATCAATGAGTGCTGAATTCCAGCATATTGTTCATATTGTAAATGAAAAAGAAGAAATTCAATTGTTTTCATCTTTACATACAATAGGGTACATTGAGTTTGATGATCTTTGTGAGCTTAGCTATTTGCAGAATAAACTGATTGGTAGATTTGAATTGCCATGTTCTTCTAATGTTAGTTTCCATGCTATTGGAAAATATAATTGTAAAGAGGAGTATATGGTACATCGAATTTACATTTGCTCAGTTCTGCAATCTTCTTTATTGTGAAAAGATGTGATCAATTAGAGGTATGCAATAATTATAAACATGCCATGTCGAGCTTCTCTAGTTTTATTATGCAGAAACAGGATAACAAACAAGAAAGGGAGCCCGGTTTGCTTTTACCTACACCACATTCTCCAACAGTAGTCAAACCGAGGACGGTTTGCTGTCAAGAAAGGGAGAATGATGAGAACATCACCGGCTTAGATATGACCATGCCAACCACTTCTATACCAAAGGTGAAACCATTCTATATGAGGTTTATCATTGTTACATTTGATGAATGGGTGCTGCACTATGAAGTGTGTATGTTTTCATTTTCAGAATTGCTTACATAGATCAAGGAAGGGTTAGATTGCATATGGAAAGCATGGATGGTCAATGGAGTTGATTGGAGACCAAATCCAAGTGTTCCTAACGTTCTCCACCATGCCACCACGTCACATTGGATCCAAGGAAACAAAGAGTCCAAGTCCAACACGTTTTGGAAAGTTCAATTCGGACTGCAGAAGAATCCAAACTTGCGACGGTTGCCACGACTTCATATGGACTCCGATTGGGACGTTCTACCACTTTTTGGAAAGCTTATCAAGTCTACTTTCTAATGGGTCCGGACTCATACCTATATCCTATCAGATGCGTGCGCAGTAGACAATTTAATATCGAGATCTTTTCTGCCAACGGTGCTGCGTCACCCTATTTTGGGCCGATGGCCCGTGTATCAAGTTGAGTCCATTAGGGACTCATCCTAGGGTCGTAGGACGACACTAGGACCCTTGTGGTCGTCCTCCCTCCTCCTTATATCCCCCTAGAGCCGCCACAAACAGATTGGGTTTTGTTTAGATGAAAGTTTAGCTGCTGCTACTTCCTTGTAGACGCGTGTGTCGACTAGACCATCTGTTCTACTTGATTCGGAACCCCACCTTCATGTGTATCACATCTGATCTTTCATCTCTTATTTGCAATTGAGTGCTTGTTCTACTTGTTCTTGCTTGTTCTTCGATTGCTTACAGGAATAACCCTAGTGGTTTGGTTGGTTGTGATCCGCAAGATCGTGAGCAACCGCTGGATTTGGTGTATCGATCGCTAAGGCGCAGCGTCCTTGGTTGGTTGTAGTCGGATCGTGAACGTCTCTCCAGTCAAATCGTAGTTATCTATCTCCACCGAAAGATCGGGACACCCATACACTCATCATTTGGTATCAGAGCAAGGCCCTTGTTTAAGGGGTGGGAATGATGAGAACATCCTCCATTATTACCCGTTGGCAAAGACGCAACAAATAATGGGCCAAGTGGCCCAGTTGTAGTCGGACGGCGAACGTGTGAGCCTCTGAATAATCCCACCTTGCTTAGCTAGGGAGGAGGAAGCCACCTTAAAAGGGAGAGCCACCCTTCCCCTATCAGACTAGTCTTTTAGGGAGATTGAGCCTTTTTCCGACTAGGTGTGCCTAAGAACTGTTGGGGTCCGGGCAACCTCAATTTATCGGGCCTCGGCCAACCCTACCTGGGCCGGATGTATCATTTGGTATCAGAGCAAGGCCCTTGTTTAAGGGGGTGCGAATGATGAGGACATCCTCCATTATTACCCGTTGGCAAAGACGCAACAAATAATGGGCCAAGTGACCCAGTTGTAGTCGGACGGTTAACGTGTGAGCCTCTGAATAATCCCACCTTGCTTAGCTAGGGAGGAGGAAGCCACCTTAAAAGGGAGAGCCACCCTTCCCCTATCAGACTAGTCTTTTAGGAAGATTGAGCCTTTCTCCGACTGGGTGTGCCTAAGAACTGTTGGGGTCCGGGCAACCTCAATTTATCGGGCCTTGGCCAACCCTACCTGGGCCGGATGTATCATTTGGTATCAGAGCAAGGCCCTTGTTTAAGGGGGTGGGAATGATGAGGACATCCTCCATTATTACCGGTTGGTAAAGACGCAACAAATAATGGGCCAAGTGGCCCAGTTGTAGTCGGACGGCGAACGTGCGAGCCTCTGAATAATCCCACCTTGCTTAGCTAGGGAGGAGGAAGCCACCTTAAAAGGGAGAGCCACCCTTCCCCTATCAGACTAGTCTTTTAGGGAGATTGAGCCTTTTTCCGACTGGGTGTGCCTAAGAACTGTTGGGGTCCGGGCAACCTCAATTTATCGGGCCTCGGCCAACCCTACCTGGGCCGGATGTATCATTTGGTATCAGAGCAAGGCCCTTGTTTAAGGGGGTGGGAATGATGAGGACATCCTCCATTATTACCCGTTGGCAAAGACGCAACAAATAATGGGCCAAGTGGCCCAGTTGTAGTCGGACGGCGAACGTGTGAGCCTCTGAATAATCCCACCTTGCTTAGCTAGGGAGGAGGAAGCCACCTTAAAAGGGAGAGCCACCCTTCCCCTATCAGACTAGTCTTTTAGGGAGATTGAGCCTTTCTCCGACTGGGTGTGCCTAAGAACTGTTGGGGTCCGGGCAACCTCAATTTATCGGGCCTCGGCCAACCCTACCTGGGCCGGATGTATCATTTGGTATCAGAGCAAGGCCCTTGTTTAAGGGGGTGGGAATGATGAGGACATCCTCCATTATTACCCGTTGGCAAAGACGCAACAAATAATGGGCCAAGTGGCCCAGTTGTAGTCGGACGGCGAACGTGTGAGCCTCTGAATAATCCCACCTTGCTTAGCTAGGGACGAGGAAGCCACCTTAAAAGGGAGAGCCACCCTTCCCCTATCAGACTAGTCTTTTAGGGAATTGAGCCTTTCTCCGACTGGGTGTGCCTAAGAACTGTTGGGGTCCGGGCAACCTCAATTTATCGGGCCTCGGCCAACCCTACCTGGGCCGGATGTATCATTTGGTATCAGAGCAAGGCCCTTGTTTAAGGGGGTGGGAATGATGAGGATATCCTCCATTATTACCCGTTGGTAAAGACGCAACAAATAATGGGCCAAGTGACCCAGTTGTAGTCGGACGGCGAACGTGTGAGCCTCTGAATAATCCCACCTTGCTTAGCTAGGGAGGAGGAAGCCACCTTAAAAGGGAGAGCCACCCTTCCCCTATCAGACTAGTCTTTTAGGGAGATTGAGCCTTTCTCCGACTGGGTGTGCCTAAGAACTGTTGGGGTCCAGGCAACCTCAATTTATCGGGCCTCGGCCAACCCTACCTGGGCCGGATGTATCATTTGGTATCAGAGCAAGACCCTTGTTTAAGAGGGTAGGAATGATGAGGACATCCTCCATTATTACCCGTTGGCAAAGACGCAACAAATAATGGGCCAAGTGGCCCAGTTGTAGTCGGACGGCGAACGTGTGAGCCTCTGAATAATCCCACCTTGCTTAGCTAGGGACGAGGAAGCCACCTTAAAAGGGAGAGCCACCCTTCCCCTATCAGACTAGTCTTTTAGGGAGATTGAGCCTTTCTCTGACTGGGTGTGCCTAAGAACTGTTGGGGTCCGGGAAACCTCAATTTATCGGGCCTCGGCCAACCCTACCTGGGCCGGATGTATCATCTGTGCCAGCTCAGAATGCAAGCCTAAGCAGGACTTGCACACACCAAGTAAGCTAGGCCTAGCCTTCAGTTCACTGACCTCCTCAAGTAGAGTGCCATATTTGTTCTGGAGAGTGACAAGATCAGACATGTGAATGGCACAAGCATCACACTCTACCTCCTCGGTAACCACCACAGATGCCTTAGCAAACTCTAGCTCATGAAGTGCGCTAAGGTACTTCGCCTTAAAATCGTTCCTCTCTACAGCAGCACGCTTGAGCAACGCATCTTGACTCATCAAGGCGTCGTTCAGAGACTTAATCTCAAGAGAGAGGGACTCGATGGTGGGTAGTACCTCGGGTGTGTCGGAGTCGTCATCGTAGTCGGGGCCTTCCTTGCACTTGCCGACCTTGCCTTCTTCAATCGCCATGGTGCAAAAGCCACCGTGCTTGGCGTCGACGTAGAAGCATAGGCCGTTGAACTTGTCCTCAACCTTTCCCTTCAACTCATCGTCGCTCGAAGAAGAACCTCCGTCGGAGGAGGCTTCGATGTCACTGAGGGAGGCGAGGAAGGCTCGGTGCTTGGCCTTCACCTTGTCGATCACCTTCTTGGAGGACCTTCGGTTGTAGCCGCCCTTGGCCTTGTGCTTGTCCTCGAAGTGGTGCTCGCGCTTGTCCTTGCGCTTGGTGAAGTCACCCGCAGCTTTCTTGGGGCAGTTTGCGATGAAGTGATCCTCATCACCGCAACGGTAGCACCCCTTGGCCGAGCCACCACGCCGACGGTTCAAACGTTTGTTGTGAAACCGTGAGAACTTGGTGATGACCAAAGCCAGCTCATCATCTCCAAGAGCCTCCACTTGATCCTCTGTCACAAAAATCAAAGACAAAGCGAACAAAGAGTGAGAAGAGTCAGAGGAGGAAGAAGACGTACCGCCGGGGCCAGAAACCAACGCCATAGAGGGTTTCGATGGGTTTTCAAGCTTGGCCCGGGTCTGATAGTCAATCTCCGAGGACTTGAGCTTGCTGAACAGCTCGTCCACGGTCAGGGCATCATAGCCCGGTGACTTCTGAATGGTAGCCACCTTCATCTCCCACACCTTCCGATCAAGAGCATGCAAAAACTTGATAGCCATCTCATGATCATCATAAGGCAGGTTGGCTCGATTAGCACACATCTTGTTGACGATAGATTGGAAGCGAGTGAACATCCCGTCAATAGATTCGCCGGCCAACTGAGAAAAGTTCTCGTACTCTCTACGGTACGTGTTGAAGAGCTTGGACTTGATCTGAGTATTACCCTCATGATATCGCACAAGTGTTTGCCAAATCTCCCGTGCCGTAGTGAGACTCGAAACTCTCTCAAACTTAGGAAGAGACAAACTCAAGAAGAGGATGCTACGGGCTCTTGCGTTTGACACATGTTGCGTGATTTGCAGCTCATTAATCCGAGCGCCAAGAACCACGTAGTCAGCACTCTCACAAATCTCCCAATACTTCGTATCAAGCCCTTGGAGGCAAGCGGACATGTGCACCTTCCAATAGGCGAAGTTTGTTCCATCGAAGAACGGAGGTTTGCTAGCTCCTCGCTCCATGTCGCCTTCGCGGATCAAGAACCGTGTAAGGTGGATTGATCCTTAACTGGCTCTGATACCAATTGAAGGACCGAGAATGGTGACCAGAGGGGGGGGGTGCATGGGAGCCAAATAAAAATTCCTTTCGGAAACATCTATTGCTTGACCCTTGTCCCAAAATCACGCCCAAAACTTGAGCTCGGATGAAACAACGTGCACACGACCTAACAAGTAGGTGGATACCTTAGTAAGACCCCATAGAGGTGCAGCAGAGCGGTCGGAGAAGGTCGGTGAAAGATCGAAACCACAAACTCGAAACGCGACCCGAAAGAGGTGCTCTCAACCTCTAGAGAGAAGAGGCAAGAGCACACCCAAAAACCACTTGTGAGAACTGGTCTCAAAAGTGCCTCATCATGTTCCCTACGTGAATACGAATCCAATGCAACAAACGGAACTTGATTCGGAGTCCGGATGAGTGAGATACAATCAAAACAGTTGTGCAGCTTTTGCGGATTGTCCGGGACTGAACCGCGGACTGTCCGCCCTTGCTGAAAAATGACCTGCGGACAGTCCGCAAATTGGCCCCGGACAGTCCGCCGTTAAGCCGAAAAACGCCCAACAGAATGTCCAGAATCAGTGTAGTTCAGCAGATTTGCACTACGAACATTCTGCAAAGAACCCCGGACAGTCCGCCGACAAAACTCAGAAAATCACCCCGAGAAGTTGAGTTTCTGCCCGACTCCCGGACTGTCCAGGAATAAACCCCGGACTGTCCGCGGTTGGCTGGACAGACGCGATTTGGGGGCGATTTTGAATCGCCTCTCCCCCAAATCTTCCCAAATCACTTCCAAATCTTCACCAATAGCCACCAAACATTGTGGGCATGATCCCAAAGCTATGCAGGAGCTATCCCTAGAGAATCATCGCTCAATTTGGATCGAATCAATGGGAGAAAAGAAATTCAGGAAAAGTGCTCAAGAACAAGAACACAAAATAAAATTTTTCCGATCTATGTGTTCAAGATGTTTGGGATGAAACCCTTTGGTGCAAATCTTCTACTCGTAATCCCGCACAACTTGGTTCAAACGGAATCGCAAAACTCTCTCTCAATCAAGAGAAATCATTGCATGAACAAAGAGGATTAAGAGGAGCAAAAACACGATTAGCGAAGAACACAAGTAAAAGAGACACAATCACGAAATCGAAGCCACCATGGCTTACGAAGGTTACGGCCTCCGATTCCTCGCAACAATCACAAGTTCTTACACCGGTGACACGGTGGATCTCAAGCAAGAAGAAAACTAGGGAGAGGAAAACCTAGGAATAGGTGGGAGAAAGAGTAATGCAAGAGATAAGGATGAGGATACCCCTTCATCCTCTATTTAATAGGGCTTTGGCTATTTCCCAAACACCCCCCTAGATACATGAGTGAACTAACTAGCCTAAGCATTGCAGTCCAAGGTCTAGAAAATATCTTCCTCGATTTGAATGGACGACCTCGCTTCCTGCCAGGAGTTGCCGTCGCCTCGACGCAACCTCCAGGGTTCCGCCATGTGCCATCCCCGCTTCCTCAGAAGCTCTGCCTAGGTTTTGAGGGCCAAACCCAGGAAACCCGCCACCGGTAGCTTTGAGCTCAACTACCGAACCCCGAGTTTTGAGGCCCAAACTCGGAAAACGTCCTCGGATGGTTTTGAGGCCCAAACAACCGCTCGACTCGAGCCACCTTGTCCTCGCCCGGTCGGACTCCAAGTCCCCTGAGCCGCTGCTCGACTCGCGTGTCCACCGTCTTGACTCGGTCGACTCGGTCTACCTCCATGTCTTCTCGCACTCGTCGGTGCCAAGTACTAGCCACCACAGCTAGTCCGCCGGCGCCCATGGTCCCTCAGCCCGAGCCCCGCTTCCGCCCTTCACCTTTCTCAGTCCATCGACATGGCAAGCCTCTACTCGACCTTCTCCACGCATTGACCACTGTCACTAGGCATAACACCTGTACACCACAAGCTGATAGACAGGCACACATTTGCTTTCACAAAGGTTAGAAGTAAGCCACTCAAGCTGAACCGCTCAAGTGTTGGACAATCACTCATCACAAAACTGAACTACATGGGTACTTATCCACCATGTCTTCGCAATATATATATATATAATTATATATATATTTTAGATTTTCAATTTTATATGCAAATGACTAATGCAATATATATATATTTTTTATGCCTCCACAGTAAAGAGTTGAAAGACTTATTCACATGGGGCTTAATGGTTTTTCTTTTTATGATGCGATGCAGAGCAATAATATAGGTATGCTATGATTAAGATGATTATGCAATGGATTATACTAAGGATGATATATATAAATAGTACTAAAAATATTTATGGAAAGTAAATATGCTAGAATGCAACTAATGCAATGAAGAGGAAAATAAATATGCAGATAACTTTACCGAGTTTACCTTCCGGCTAAGGTTCGGAGATTTAGGTCCGTCGAACCGGACCTCTCTTCTGGTTCAAATGTCTTTAGGAGCGTGGTCCAATCCTGATGAAGACTTGGATGTTTTCTCTTCTTGTGTTGGTGTTTCTGATGAAGTCTCTTTCCTCTTCCACACTTTCTCAGTTTGAGGTTCTGCTTCTTCTTTCCTCTGTAGCAGGTGATACATCCTCTATTGGTGATACGACTTCTTTCTCAGGAGAACTCTTATCTTTATTATTGAATTGATCTTCATATCTTGTTAATTCTCCTAGATAGTCTGTCCATCCATCCTTGGTGGCCTGTTTCTTCTCTTCAGGAAATTGGAAATGGATCTCTCATGATTTCATGGAGATTATTGCACTAGTAGCATTGAGGAAAGATCTTCCTCGAATGTGGTGGACTTCATCTTCATCTCCCATAGCTTGAACCATGAAGTTGGTGGGAACATAGTGATCTCTGATCATAATGTCTTTTGTTATTCCCTCTAGAAATCAGAATGATTGGTGTGCTAGCTGTAGCTGCACATATGTCTGGTACAGTGGTTTACTGCCATATGAATGGTGGTAGGCCACCTTAGACACTATGTCACTGCTTGATCCAATATTGCAGAATATCTTGTAGAATGTACTTTCCTTGATCTTGCAATCAATGGTAGGTACTCCTGGATCTCCTAGCTTAGCGAGGTATTGTGATAGAAGGAGTTGATCCTACCTTGGATCAATAGTGCTAATTAGCTAGGTCTTCTCTTGGTTGTTGAGCTTTACTTCCCCTCCTTCTATTGTTGATGTTCTTCTTTCTTGTAGTAGCAGTTGTATCCTCGTAGATGTATGGCCTCTTAGGATGAGTAAGAGCCTTGAGTGTAAGCTCCATGAAAGTGAATCTCTCCTTCTCATCCTTGATAGTGAAACAAATCTTGGCGTTTTCCATGTAGATGATGGCATTTTCTGTTCTTATGAATGAGCATCCCAAGATAATGAGTTCTTTCACATCTCTGCTTGTTTCTTCAATCACAAGGTTTTACCCATACGAACGAGTGTCCAACTCGTATGCTGACATATTAAGGAATTCCTTGGGATAACATAGTGTCTGATTTGCAAGCTTCGCTTGATGTTGACACTTGCTCCAAGGTTACAGACAACTTCTTCAAGAACTTCCTTAGGGTAGCATAGTGTTTGATCTGCATGTTGGCATGATGTTGACACTTGCTCCAAGGTCACAAACCACTTCTTCAAAAGTGTAAGCTCCAATGGAGATTGGAATGACAGGTCTCCCTGGATCTCCTTTCTTCATTGGTAGGATTTCATCCACCCATGCTTTTGATGGCATGGTGAAGAAGTGTCCTGCTCATAGAAACAAGGAAGAGATCAAGTGCATGGGCTCTGCTGGTGGAAAAACACCAACAGAACCAAAAGTTTATTCATTCATCTCTAAACTAAATATATTTGAGCAAGAATGAGTTGTATCCTAGTTAGCCATGAAATGTGTGATCAGAAGATGAGCATGAATGTAGCATTTCATAAACACTTGACATATTAGATTGCTTTAACACATGGAAGGATTGTCTAATTTATTTTTACATGATTGAGATTATCATCTTCCAAGGTTGGATGTGCAACATTTTAGCATATATGGTTAAGACTGTGAGATCAAGAAGTCATACTAGGATCAAACTTTAAAGAACAAACATGTTGACATAATCAGGTTGGAAGTAAAGTTGCAGCTCAAACATGTTTATATCTTTATTTATGTGAATACCAGAATCAAAGAAGAACTTTTAGAGTGATGATTACTTACCTTTACCTTTGTCATTGAAGAATGATGGCATCGTAACCCTCATGGAAGCTTCCCTTGATCAACTGGTTGTGCATTAACAACTTGTCTTCTTATTCCACTCCTCTCTCATCTTTGTTCTACTGATCTTGAAATTTTTGTTGATCTTCTCTTGAAGTTTTGTTCACTCTCTTCCATGGATATAGTGGCTTGATTGTAGATGTCTTCTTCTTGCTCCATGGAATTCATCATGATGCATTAGCTACCTCTCTCTTGTGAAGGTTGTTGAAGTTCATGCGTCTCTCTTCATCTTTAGTGTGAGTTCATCTCAGGACTTTCCAATTTGATATTGAAAGTTTTCCTGCAGGGGTTAGTCTAACAAAATATCCAATATCTACTCTAGTATAATATCGGTTCAAAAATCAACCTAGACACCATGTCTAATTTGATTTAGGAGGACATTTTAACCTAAGCACTACACTTAAATTAAAAAGCCTTTAGAAGTAATATCCAAATACCTTTCAACTAAGCACCACACATACTTTAAAAGGTCTATGAAAGTATTATGGAGATTTAGTCAAGTGAAGATGAAAGAGGATGATGATATTTTTTAGTAGTTGAGCATGCCTTAAAGGTAGGTACAAATAGAATGATGTAGCAACATGGCAAAAGATGTTTTTACGATGGGTTATCCCCCAAGCTTGAATTTTTCAAAAATCAAGATTGTATGAATGAAATTCAATGTTGCATGATGATTGGTTGGACATACCTTATGCTTGTTATTCCTTCATTCTTTCTGCTCTCTACCTGGAAAGGTTGGTGACAAAAATACCCGAAGGAATATAATAATATAATCTATGCTCGCTTCACAAAGGTAGGCAAAAAAGGTGAACACTTATGTTATGATCTCAGAGGTGCTTGTTTAAGGACGCTAAGCTTGTCCTTAGGGAACCTTTCAAGATGTGTTTTTAGTGACATGGTTTCCCTTCTATTACCTATCTCAAGATTTACAATGAGATCTACAAAATTTATGATAAACATATGCATCAACAACCACCCTTTTCAAGTATTTGTAAATAGAAAGTGCGAGGGTGTTGAAGATGTCATGTGTGGTAATGATAGAGAGACCAATGGGTCCGGGAGATGTCTCATATCAGCATGGGTTTAAAGAGATAGTTATGGAATAGATTCCATGCTCATAGATATTATCTTCCTCTCCAATCTCTATGGTTGATTCTTCATGTAAGTTCAAAATTCCACTTGGATCGGTAACTCCCAAATTGGTCTTGTTTGGGGTCTCCTCTATACTTGGATAATTCATATTTTCAACTGGATTTAAAACAAAACCAAGCCTAGAGAAAGATTGCTCCCAAACCATGGCTATACAAGCAGGGCGAAGCTCATAGCCATTTATAAGAATAGGATGTGAAGATGGTGGAGTCTCCAACAAGTCGCCCTTTGGAGTAAAATATTTATGATTATGATAAGGTGAATGTGGTAAGGTGAGAAAGATGGTAAAAAGGAAAAATGAAAAAGATAGATGGATGACCATAGTTCGAAACTAGCACAACTATCGTTCCTCGGCAATGGCGCCAGGAAGCTGTATTTCTTAACGCAAACAGATAAATCCGCAAGCGCATGGATACCGTTGTAGCTTTCACCTGTGAGTATTCCAAGGGTATCTTTTTCCACGGGGAACGTGAAGTGTACCAAATAGGAACTAAGAGCATCCAAGGATAGATAAGATAACTAGGTAGAGAGATTTTAGAGTTTTCTAAGGGAGTTATCTAATCAAAGGTCCACGATACTCTACTTACTTTGGAGCAACAGTACCATCCCGACTCTCGACAAAGACTGGGAAAAAGGTAGTCGGGAGTGGCTGCCAAAAGCTCTACGAAAACACCAACCCGAACGTGGTGGACTACAAAGGACTTACAGATCTGTCACCCCTGGGGCTACCACAACTATCCATAGGATTGAGCGCAAACTCAGGTAAACTCTAGTCTAGACACCACGTCTACACTATCGCTTACTACTCTAATCCCATGAAAACTAGAGCACTCAATATGAGCGGAGATCCCGTAAATAGAATAAAGTAAGAACTAAAATAAGATACTTAGAAATAAATGAAGAACCTGGAGATTGCTCCGAACCAGATGCTGCAAAGGTACAATGTTGAGGAAGATCCGACAGATCCGGCTCCTCCTTGCTCTCTCCTCCATTCTCTCACCTCTAATTACAACTAGATGAACTAGAACTAGAAGAACTAGATCTAGAAAACTAGAGGGACCTCTCTCCTTCTCTACATCTAATGGAAACCCTAGCTTTTGCTCTAGAGAAGAATAATGAGATGATATGATCCTCAGGGGGGTCAGGGCCATCCTTATATAGCTTCCTCAAATGAACATGGGCAATTGAATCAAACTGACCTATATGAAGGGTTTAGATTCATCCTCAAAGGCGGTGGAGCACGATCCACAAACTTGAGCATGATTGGCTGAGATAGCAGGGCGAGCGCCCTGACTCCGGGCCCGTTTTGCCTCTCGTTCGTTCTGGTGTCTCCTAGAACCTTCTAGAGTACATAAAATTGTGCGGTTGATAAATATCTCTATGTAAACATGACATGTGGGCCTTTCCTTGGTATTTCCTGATAACCCCCTGCAGAAACAGACATTCACCAAAAATTGTGGAATTCTATTTGTATAAACCCTAATTCTAGGTATTGGTTTCATTTAGATCCTTATCCTTGTTTAGTTGACGATTGAATTTGGTACTTAAGGACCATCAACAACGCCCTGCCCCTAGGCCCGCTCGCCTTCTCGTTTCTTCTCGCGCCTTCTGGAACCCTCTAGAGTATAGAAAATCCTGCATATGATAATTATCTCTATGTAATGCTTGCATGTGGGCCTTTCCTCCTCATTTCCTGATAACCCCTGCAGAAACATACATTCACCAAAACTCGTGGAATTCTATTAGTATAAACCCTATTTCTAGGCATTGGTTTTATTTAGATCCTTATCCTTGTTTAGTTGAAGGTTGAATTTGGTACTTAAGGACCGTCAACAAAGACATGGTTGGGGAACTTGGGGTCCTCAAAACCGGGTGGCTGATCAACATAAACCAACTCTTGTATTAGGTCATTGAGAAATGCACTCTTGACATCCATTTGATATAGCTTGAAGTCGTGATGGGCGGCAAAAGCTAGAAGCATCCGAATTGGTTCAAGTCTTGCCACCGGTGCATAGGTTTCTTCAAAGTCCAAGCCCTCTACTTGAGTGAACCCTTGAGCCACCAATCTTGCCTTGTTCCTTGTCACCACACCATTCTCATCTTGCTTGTTGCGGAATACCCATTTGGTGCCTATCACATTGGTATTGGGCCTTTCCACTAAAGTCCACACTTGATTCCTCTCAAAGTTTTTTAGCTCTTCTTGCATAGCCATAATCCAATATGGGTCATCAAGTGCTTGATCTACATTCAAGGGTTCCAAGGAGGAAACAAACGAGTAATATCGACAAAAGTTTGCAATATGAGAACGAGTTGTTACCCCCTTGCAGATGCTTCTAATAATGTTGTCAACGGGGTGATAACGTTGTATAGTTTGGCGTAGTCTTGGGTATTCAACACCTCCTTGATCTTCTGCTGCACTAGCATCTTGTTCTTGTTCAAATATAGGCTTTAGGTTAATCCCTTGAGGTGATGAAGTGCTTGCTAGACTGCCTGCTGCTGGTTCACTGGGAGCGGCACTACCGGCCCTAGGGGCGGCACTGCCGCCCTACTGAACTGCAGCAGGTGTGTGCTGCTGTTGTTTGTTGAGTATGACAGTGGAATCTTGAGCAGCAACACCTTGAGGTTCCTCATGATCAACATCTTCTTCTTCGAATGGCCTAATTTCTCCTATGGCCAAGTCCTTGATTCCTTCACATGGTGGATCCTCCTTTCCTACAACACTTGCATCAACTTGCTCTACTTGAGCGCCATTAGATTCATCAAATGTCACATCTATCGTGATCTCAACTCTACCAACGGTTTGGTTGTAGACACGATAGGCATGCTCATTTGATCCATAACCAAGTAATATGCCAATATCTACTTTAGGTGAAAAGTTATAGGTTTTGGTTCTTTTGTTGAGAATGAACACTTTGCACCCAAAAACTCTAAAGTAAGACACCTTTGGTTTGTTACCGGTTAGGAGTTCATATGATGTCTTTTGAAGCTTCTTGTGTAGATAGAGACGGTTGATGGCGTGACAAGCGGTGTTGATTGCTTCACACCAAAAGATGTCTGAAGTCTTGTACTCATCAAGCATTGTCCTTGCCATATCAATGAGAGTCCTATTCTTCCTCTCTACTACACCATTTTGTTGAGGGTGTAAGGAGCTGAAAACTCATGTTTGATGCCCTCATCATCAAGAAACTCTTCCACCATGGTGTTCTTGAACTCGGTTCCATTGTCACTTCTCACTTTTTTGATTGGGAGACCAAATTCCTTTTGAACCCTTCTCACAAAGGTTTTCACCTTGTCTTGTACCTGAGACTTATCATAAACAAAGAACACCCAAGTGAAACAGGAATAATCATCAACAATTACTAATCCATATTTGTTACCCCCGATACTTATGTAGGAAACCAGTCCAAAGAGATCCATATGAATCAACTCCAAAGGTTGAGTGGTGGTCATGATGCTCTTTGGTGGGTGAGGTACACCTACTTGCTTTCTGGCTTGGCAAGTTCCACATATCCTATCTTTCTCAAAATGAACATTTGTTAGTCCAAGGATGTGTTCATTCTTTAGGAGTTTGGCCAAGTTCCTCACCCCAACATGGGCTAGTCGGCGATGCCATAGCCAACCCATGCTAGATTTTGCCACTAAACAAGTCTCAAGCTTAGCCTTACTTTTGTTGAAATCAACTAGGTAAAGCTTGCCCTTCAAACGACCCGTAAAGACAATAGAGGAATTCTCCCTCTTAAGAACTTCCACACCCTTATCTGTAAAGAGACAATTGTAGCCAATCTCACAAAGTTGTGAAACGGACAACAAATTGTAACTCAACAAATCAACATGCAAAACATTAGAGATATAATGATCTAGAGTTATAGCAACTTTACCAAGACTGATCACATCCCCCTTTGAGTTGTCTCCAAAGACAATGTTCTCACTTGCATCGGTTGAGGGGGTATATGAACTGAACATACTCCTTTCTCCGGTCATATTATTTGTACGTCCACTATCAAGCACCCAACTTGATCCACCGGAGGAGTATGCCTACAAAACAAGTTTAGTTCCTTGATTTAGGTCCCCAAAGATTCTTGAGGCCTTGCATGTTAGTAACAAGAGTCTTAGGAACCCAAATGAAAGCATTAATGTAGATATTCTTTCCATTGCCAATATGCTTGGCAATCACTTCACCCTTGTTGTTGTTCTTCAATTCAAAGCAAGATTTCAATCTTGAGCGAGATGCTTGAGCCCTTGATTGATATGAATACCTATTTGGGTTGGCCTAGATAGTTTCCTTTGTCTTCTGCACTTCATTCTTTACCTTATACACCTCTTTAGTGTGCTTGCTGTGGGCAGTGGAGTCATAGGTGGCCTTCCCTTTTCTGCGGGGAGCGGCACTGCCGCCCTTCATAGCGGCACTGCCGCTCGGGGTAAGGCTTGTGCCACTGGCTGTGTAGGCCTCTCTATACCTATTCTCCCACTGCTCACAAACTGAACACATTCAATTCCTTTGACAACCTTTCTTACATTCTATTTTCCTCTGTGAGTGAGGCCAAGTCCATCTTTGATGAAAGGATGTCTTCCATCTTTGAATTGTGACTTCTTTGGTTGATCCACTTTGCCACTTGCTGATTTCTTATCATCATTGCACTTTTCATTTAGCAAAGCATTGAGCCTAGCAATCTCCTTCTTCATTGCTTCCATATTGGCAAGGTTAGTGGAATAAGCATTTATATCAATTTCAAAACATCTTCCACAACCTTGGCTAGTGGAGGGAATAGAGGTATCCTTTAAGGTAGAGGATTGTGGGTTGCTCTCCCAAAGAAGGTTATATTGCAACTTCATTTCCTTGTGCTTTTCATCCAAGACACAATACTTTTCTTGGAGTGAAATATTTGCCTTCTTTGTGAGAGAATGATCTCCTTGCTCTTTGGCCAAAGCCTTTTGCAAGGATTTCACCTCACTTCTCTCTTCCTTAAGAGCTTCCTTGTTGGCAATATACATTTTCTTAAGATCATCAAGGTCACTCTCTCTATTGTCCAACTCTACTTGGATTCCCTCTAATTCCTCCTTTAGCTTAGTGATTATTAGTGTGATTTTAGGATTTAGATTCTTTATGATTTCATCCATTTCTTCATCACTAGAACCTTCATCACAAGAGGTGTCGCTAATATCACTACTAGAAGCATCATGAGAGGGAGGATGAGATTTGGCTTTTGGTTTTACCTTCTCACCCTTTGCCATGAGGCAATGTGAGGGAGTAGTAGTCATCATCATCACTCATGTTGTTGAAAAGCTTTGGTGTAGAGGATGGCTCTTGGATAGCAATGGTTGCAAGCTTCTCATCCTCATCACTTTGGCTCTCTAGTGATGAATCCCACTCATGGCCGATGTGGGCTTCACCCACTTGCTTGAATCTTCTCTTGTTCTCAAACTTGCCATCTTGTCTTTCTTTCTTGTGGAAGCCATCTTTCTTCTCATTTGGGCACTTAGCAATAAAATGCTCAATGCTCCCACAATTGTAGCAAGTTCTCTTCTTCTTGCTAGGGAATCTTCTCTTCACAAACTTGTACCCATTTTGCTTCAAGCCCTTTTTGTACTTCTTGATGAAGAAGGCCATATCTTTGATCTCCTCAAAATCAGCTCCATCATCTTCATCATCACTTGAGGAGGAAGTGAAATCATCTTCTTGTTGCACTTCCTTCATTTTCTTGGGCTTGCTTGTAGATGCTTGCTTGTTGCCCTCTTTCTTGCTTGGGAAGCTTTTCTTGGTTGCCTTGCTTGACTTGAGAGCCACATCCTTGATCTTCATACCATCAAGCTTTGATTGCAACTCTCCAAACTTTCTTCTTTCATTTGCTTCCTCTCTTTCCATGTCAAAGGTCAACAATCTTCCAAGCACATCATTGGGAGTAAAGTTGAAAGTGCAATCAAGCCCTAAGTGGGTTTTGGTGACATGACAACATATTTAGGAGACTAATGAGACTCTACAAGTATGACAAACACGTTAAACTTAAGGATGTTGATGAACAGGTTGGCGGACCCCTCCAATTACAAAAGTGCATGGCAACAAGCTCAAAGGAGTTTAAATTCATTTTATACTTTGAAATTGAGTTAGGTATGTCGTACTATTAAGAGGGATTCAACACGCATGCCAACAAGTACCAAATGCTATATCTATTCAAATATCATACACCTCCACAGACATAGTGGGCAAAACAACCAGCTAATCCAAGATCCATCTGTTGTTGTTTCTGCCAAACTAGCAGTGCTGGCCTCCGGGCCGGTAGCGCTGGGCCCCAGGTCGCACTGCCGCGACTTGTTCTGCCCATTGGACACTGAAGGGGTATTTCTTACCCCCTCACTTCCCCCCAACGACTAGTTCTGTGACTCTCACATTCTGACTTCATAAAACAGAAAGAGAAGCTCTCTTCTTGCTCTCCCTTCTCCCTTGGTGCTCAACTACTCTCCTCCATTGATTTCCAATAAACCTTTGATAGATTGAGCCTCCAAACTTGAGAAGAAGCTTCTCCCTCAGATCTTCAACTCCTACAAGAATTTGGTTTGCATGGTGGCCGGTGGTTTGAGTTCTTTACTCTTGGAGCTTTGCTCCTAGCCAGCTAGAGGTTGCCCTTGAGCTTGCCCCCTTCGTGTGGCAGCCTAGGGAAGTTTGTATCACCCTACTATTGCTAATACATTATCTCTCATCTTAAGGGTTCATTCCCTTGACCTAGGACCGAGGAAGGAGCTAGCCTTTGTGGTGAGCTTGAGCCTTGTGTGGCGCACCTCAACAACGTGGACATAGGCAAGCCTTGTAGGCGAGCTGAACCACGAGTCAAATCTTGTGTCCCCTTGTGATTGTCTTTATACTTTGATATATATTGTTTGCAAGATGATTTCTAGGGTTTGGACCCGATCTACTCGGAGGGTGTGCTGCTACCACTTTCAAGTGGTGCTAGAGGTTCCTTACACCTCTAGGAAGGTTTCTATTCAAGCACAATTTACATTATCAGTTTACATTTTCAATTGTGCTATCTTCTGTCCAGGTGACTAGCAGTGCTGCCCAGAGAGCAGCAGTGTCGGCCACCCCGGCAGGCAGTACCTAAGCCCGGTAGTGCCGGCCTGTGCTAACAGAAAGTTGTCAACTTATTTTAAACAGGCCTATTCACCCCCTCTAGGCTAATCAGGTCTTTATGCAAACACATGGTGGAGTAAGTACCCATGTAGTTCAGTTTTGTGATGAGTGATTGCCCAACACTTGAGTGTTTTAGTTTGAGTGGCCTGAACTAATCCTTGCGAAAGCATGTGTGTGCCTATCTATCGGCTTGTGGTGTGTAGGTGCTATGCCTAGTGACAGTGGTCAATGGCATAGAGAAGGTCGAGTAGAGGCTTACCGTGCAGATGGACTGAGAGCGGCGAAGGGCAGAAGAGGGGCTCGGACTGAGGGACCATGGGCGCCGGTGGACTAGCTGTGGTGGCTAGTACTTGGCACCGACAAGCGCAAGAAGACATGGAGGTAGACCGAGTCGGCCGAGTCAAGACGGTGGCCGAGCGGGTCGAGAGGAGGCTCATGGGACTCGGAGTCGAGAGGTTTGGTGGTTTGGGCCTCAAAACTATCCGAGGACGGTTTCTGAGTTTGGGCCTCAAAACTCGGGGTACGGTAGTTGAGCCGAAAGCTACCGGTGGCGGGTTTCGTGGGTTTGGGCCTCAAAACCCAGGCGGAGCTTCCGAGGAAGCGGGGGAGGCATGTGGCGGAATCCTGGAGGTTGCGTCGAGGCGACGGCAAGTCCAGGCAGGAAGCGGGGCCGTCCGATGAAAACCTAGAAGATATTTCGGGAGCTTGGACTGCAGTGTCTTAGGACTAGGTAGTTCACTCATGTATCGAGGGGCTAAGTGAAAATGTCCATTTAGACCTCCTTATAAGGGGATGAAGGCTTATCTTCATCCTCGCCTCTTGCATTTGCCTTCCTCCCTCTCATTTCCTAGGGTTTCCCCTCCCTAGTGATTCTTGCTTGAGGTCCACAAGTTAGTCTTTGTAAGAACTGATTTGCGTCAAGGAATGGAGGCCGTAACCTCCTCGTGTCCTCTGGGATTCGATTGATGAATTGCTTGTCTCGTGTTCTTCGTGTTTTTGCAATTCCCCTCTCCGGTGTTTTTGCTTGATCTCTCTCATTTCTTGATCTTTTTGCAAACCACTATTTGGAGAAGGTGCTAGGATCCCTTGTGAAGGTTCTGACCAAAATACTCAGGTTCGTTTGGGGTGAGCACGCAGATCGGGTGATTTTCCTTTCTCCGGTCATTTTTCTTTCCCCTCTCGGATTTTGAGTTATATCGAATTTTTTGAGGCACCAAAGGCTATGAAACTCATAGAGTAGAATCAGTACTACCTCAGGAGCCTGCACACAAAATTTGGGGTCAATCGGAGTTGATTTGATCGAGTTTGAGATTTTCCAGAAATCAGCCGAATCAGCTCGCCGATACCGGGCGTGTCCGGTATGAATTTTGGACGTGTACGGTATTTTTCCCTTGGTGTTTTGATCTGAAATTTTGTGGAGACCTGCTCCTTGGTGTATAGAACCTAGGGTTCAAATTTCAGATTTTTTGACACCATTTGATAGGGTTTTAGAGTTTTCTCTTGAGGGCTGTCTGGGCTGAAAACCCAAACCGGACGTGTCCGGTATTCGCTCGAGCAGCGCTGCAAAATTGCTATCTTGAGCGTTTGGGCTCCGAATTGCGTTTCGTCTGTTGAGTTGGGTTTCTACCATTTCAAGGAACTTATATAGGTGCTCTTGTCACTAGTTGACTTGGGTGTTTTAGATTCGAGCATTTGCTTCTCCCATATAGAAGTTGAGTGTCTCATTTTCCTTCCTTCGACTCGGTTTGCGAACTTAGCGTTTTTGTGGTGTCCCGCTATGTTCCTAGGGAACATCCACCCTTCTCTTGGGTCGTGGACATCACGGTGAGTTGGTTTGGCTTTTGGAGGTGATTTTGGGACAGCGGCCAAATCTTTCGAAAGAAATTTGAGGCTCCCATTCACCCCCCCTCTGGTCGCCGTTATCGGTCCTTCACCTTACAAGTGGTATGAGAGAAAGGTTATCTCAGTAAGCACTTAACCATGTGAGATAATGGTCGAAGAGGGAAATGTCAAGCAAGTCAACCCCGAGGAGGTGGACTTCACACCACGGACAACAGCGAGGAGGTGCCCACCGACAACTACTTGACCACCGCTGGCATGTCCGCTGGAGAGAAAGAAAAAAGAAAAGAAGAAAGAAGATTGAGAAGAGAATCCAAGAGATGGCAACAAGAAGAGAAAGCAATCAATGAAGCTAGAATCTTGAAGCTTGCCGAGAAGCTCCATAAGCAAGAGGTGAAGAAATTGAAGAAGGAGCTCAAGGCAAAGGAGGAGGAGCTAAGGAAAATCAAAGAGCAAGCCTCTCAAGTGGAGATGGAATCTAGTAGCTCCGATGGTGATGATGATGTGTCATACCAAGCCTCCAAGATAGTGAAGAAGGATGAGAAGAAGAAGAAGGATGAGGGCAGCAAGAAATACTCCGCCGTATCCTTCAACTATTCTTCCATTTCTAATCATGGGCATAAACCTTTATTCCATGTTCATGAGGGAAAATTGCCTCACTTCGATGGGACTTACTTT